>CM060603.1:7290675-7819436 GCA_030578255.1 Tiaroga cobitis | reverse complement strand
TGGGCCTGTGCGTTTGGAGAGGCAGTATGTGAACATGCATCAATTCAGCTGCAAACCTGTGGGAAAGCACAAAGCTTACAGTCTTAGACAGTTTCCTGCACATGAGCTTTTATGTTAATTGGCTTTGAGAGAGGGAAGTAGTGCAAGTGTCCCTGTTGCCAACACTCTGTGTATGTGCGCATACAAATGCAGGCTGTCAAATAAAATCCTCATCTGTTCTGCGGCCCATAAACAACAGTAACACACTCGGCAGACAGGATGCGTTACTAGTATTAGACAACAGAGTTCACACACAGACGTGCAGTCTGGTTCGATCGACTACATTCGATAGATACATAAAGCCAAATCAGAATGTTAATTAACTTCAATTCTGTTCGGCATGATTTGAAAGTGGAATAAAGGTACGAGATGACAGGTAATGTAATGCGCTCCTCAATTAAGTTTAATATTTAAAACTCTTATTTATAGTTTGTCAGTTTAATCAACCTGTCTTACTTGGAAAAACAAACATGAAAACCTTTAATCAAGCTAAACATTTCTGTCATTTACTAGACTGTGAAGGACAGTGAAAGGGAGAGTTACACTTAGGAGACTATCTAGGACAATAGGATTTTCCTTTTAAACAAAATGAAATAAAAGAGTTCAAGCACTATTTAAGGATACTGTAATGTTGATAAAGCAAAACTCCCTCCTAATTCCATTAAAAAAATCAGTTAAAAAAAACCATCACAGTATCAATACTGTGACAGTCAAATCAATGATGACACAACCATAAGCACATTAATGATGGTCAGTTTAATTCTAAGGGTCAACAAGAGGGTAGAACCTGTCATGTTAAACTAAATTACGAACCATTGACTAACATACAGTAAGTAGGCTTGTAATAATGCTACAAATAAGCAGAAGACAGCCATTTTAAAGTCAATGTGAAATGCTGTGTCCTTTAAGTAATCTCATGTATTTCTGGGTAAACCAGGATATTCAACGCGAAAATGTATAGGGTGGGAAATGAGAACCCACAGAAATGAATTGGATTGTGAAAAGTGGTGACTTCTGGTTGGAGACAGATGGTTAGAGAGGAGGGCTTGAAAATTGAGAGGGATTCCAAAGACAAAATGTTTAAATTAGGAATGACATGTACCAATGAGTTGCACACAACAGGAATTTGCATAAAGGAAGCAAATAGGGTCAATTTATACGTCGTGGCATAGCTCAGATAATTTGGTCTTGGAAGAATGTGATGAGAAATATTTCAGATCATATTGAAATCTTTTTATTACACACTTATCAGAGAAAACAAACCACTTAAGTAGCCTTAATGACAAGCCAGATATTACCTGAGTACATTAGAACAGATGCCTGAAGTGTTACGGTGTCCTGCCAGCTGTTGTGCCTGCCAGTTTAGCATAGCAAGAGACTCTGAGATTCTAGCGCAAACAACGCAAGGCAGCGCACATGTATGCACACGTGTCTAAACATGCACACACAGTTGAAACAGACATGAAGTTTCCAGACAAGTACACCCAACTGCTGAGTAAAGCGGGCCGTGTCAGTGATTAGCTGTCAGCGCGTAGGCATCCTCCTCATTGGAATTAAAGAGGTGCAATTAGGAGGAGGAGGAAGTCTCATACATCAAACTGGCTTTGAACTGAGGAGACAGCACACGGAGAAAGAGAGAGAGAACTCAACAAGACTCACTTTATCGTTGCGAAACTTTCATTGTTTAGCACACACACACACACACTTTCTTTCCTTCTTGAAAACACACATTCTTACCCGATAACCCTGCAACTAGCCATCTCTCCGTACATCTCTCCATAACAATACAACCCTCTTATCTCTGTTCATATAAAAGGCAGCTTTGATCTCTCACAACATGCAAAAAAACGAGGACTGCAAAAAAAAAAAAAAAAGGCTGGTCACAAAGTCAAAAACATGACGGGGGTGTTAGAAAAGGCATCAGAAAGAGAGAGCGAGTGAAAGTTCTCCTCAACATCACACCGAATTTTCTCATCTCCAGAGCATCCGCGTCTGTCCCAGACTGCCAGAAAAACAGATTTGAGTAATGTTGGCCTTTAAAAATGCATGTGTTCTTGTATTATTCATCTTCAGGCTGCATGCAGATTCTAAACATCGGCATGAGGAGGAGGATCTTCTCGTCTGAATGAAGAGCATTGTTAAGCTCAATCAGAACCACCGACTAAAGATCTGGTATTCTACAGGAGTAATACACCAACTTGAACCACTTGATAAGAGAGATGTTGAGAAAAATCACAAATGAGTTCCCTTTAATATCGTATTTGGTTCTCCTAGAAAGCAATGAGATTGAGAGCAATGGTTAAAAGTCTCCAGCTTAGACCCCTGTGGTCTCTTTCCTTAGGAGAAATAACAATAGATACGATAGAGGCATTTATTGACACAGTGTAGAGCTGTTACATAAATGTCTCGCTAGGCTTAATACTTCCCAAACATGCTCCATATATTCACAATCTTCAATATGTCTTAATTTGAATCATTTTTCCTTTGGTCTCTGTTGGCATTGGCCTCAAGGCATTCTTAAGAATCAAACCAGAGAATTATAAAGGCCAATCTTTCACATACCCTTTCACGATCAACAATCATGTTGTATCATATTCATTCTTTAGCCTTGTAGCAGTGAAGGGAAGTCGGAGACTGAAAGGAAAAGGCTCCGGAGATGACAACACAAAATTATTTCTGCGTTTTCTCAGTAGAAAAGGCCACCCAGCGTTGGCAAAGTCAAGCAGTGCATTAAAGACTAAGTGCAGCGTTGGAGAAAAGTGGCGTTTGCTGACAGAAGGTACACGTTCGGAACGGGAGCCTTTATTTCGCTCGTGACATTTCGTTTCCGTGGTGCCCGAGGGAAGCAGCTGTTCTATTGGAGCTCGGCGGAGCAGAGAAGCTGGATAGATTTCTGAACGGCCATGGAGTCTGCATCTTTACTCTATCCCTCTATTTACACAGGGATTACAGTGTCATTCCTGGGAAGGGAGAGAGAGAGAGAGAGGTAGCAAAGAGAGGGACAAGGGGATTTGAGTGTAAATAAGTGGCTCCACACAGAATCTGGGCACCCAGAACTTTCTGTAGAATTCACAAGAACATATGTCATTCATAAAAGGGAATATGTCTCTTGCATGTTCATTGATTAAAAGCGATGCGTGTAATTTCAGGGCCACTAGTTTCACCAAACTGGTTAATACACTCCTCCAATCTGCCATTAGCTGGACAAAGAGTCCCGATTAAAACACATGGCAATGGTTGTGCCAGTGTTGGTCTGTGTGGTTGGCCAGGATGCGCAAGCAAACAAACAAACAAAAACTTTTAATGGCATTTTTTCAAATCAATTCAGTGTAACTCCACGTATTTCCCCTTCAAACTTCCCCTCCATTCCATCTGGTCTCATGAATGAGTGAGCTTGTTATTTAAAATAGCTGAAAATCTGAAAGCAGGGGAGATTGGTGGATGATTTAAGCCCCTCTGTAGTACAGTCACATGACCCGGTGCTCTCCTTTGTGGATGGAGCCTCTCAAACAGTTGCCACGGTAATGCACTCTCTGCCCCGTGAACCCCAACAAGCCTTTATTCCCTGTGCAACCGAACTGTACCAAAACTAGCTCCAAAATAAAGTGTTACTCAATAACATCATGAGAGACAGAGGGAGGGACACACAGAGAGATAACAGACCAGAATGAGAGGGAGAGAAAAGATGCTGGACTCTCTCAGAGGAGAGAGAGGAGGGGAAGGGGAGAGAGCCCCACTGGGAGCATTATCCAACCCTGTAGGGCCAAAGAGCCCGCTCAGGATTTCCACACTCCAGTTGTAAACAAAGAGCCTTTTGATGCTCTCTCTGCCTCAAAGACATGGATGACTACTCAATCATGTGACCACAGAGCAGTCCCTGCCGTTCACACGTACACCGTGGCCACACACAGAGTTGCACCCGTCGACATATACAAAGTCACATTACTGATGGAAAGGAGACCTTTGGACAAAAGGAAGCAGTATGTGCACCTGCAGAGACAAAGATTTGCAAAAATGTGCAGTCGTTTCTCGAGATCTCAATGTGCATGCACACAAATGAATACAACATGTCTTTTTTAGAGCAAGAGATTTGCCGGCAACACACACTTATTTCTGCAAAGAGAGACATGGGCTCTATTCAACCTCTCTCTCTCTATTTCGCCGGTGCTGAGCACTCAGAGAAACAGCGAGAGGCAGAAAAACATGTCATGCAAGAGGGAGCCTATTGTGCCATGAAGGGAACAGATGGAACCTCCCACAAACCACTGGGCCCTTCATTCTCCTGCCTTCCTTAAAAAAAAATCACCGTCACAAACAGCAACATTGGCTCTGCTCACCCATAAAGCGCCTTTGCTTCTACATCCACTCTAGAATTCTTACAAAGATGTGAAGGTGTCCATGTGCAATCTTGCAGGCAGAGATTCGTTTATGTGTGACTAACGCTCGCTGAGCACGTCACGGGAATCCCCAAACAGAACTTGTGCCTACCCCCGCCTAGATATCAGCTCTTAAGCGCTTCTCCCAGCATTCGCTCGCAATCTGTGGGGCTCACAATCCCATCGTGAACATGTGCCAGTGGGTGATTTAGGCAAAAAAAGTTTGAGAATCTCAAAACAAGGATCAAGATCCAAAAAGTCCAATGACTAGAGTTTTACAAGTGGTGTTTTCCAAAATCCTAGGTAGTAGCTAGGGTGTTCTGGTTAGTTTCTGGTTGATTTATAGGTTGCTTACTGGCCACTCTGTCCACTCTGATGTCTCTATGATATTCTGTTGCTTAGATATAGTTGGGTTCCTTCCTTCAATATACAGTCAGTCTACATGATTATTTCACCCACTGTATCTAAGAAAAGTAAATGCACACCTCTCTTCAACAAGTCACATGACTTTAGGTATTTTTCATGTCCTTAGTTTGGGATGGATTAAAAGCCAAAGTTTACTTAGGGATAGGGATTTGTTTAAATCTGTGACTCTTAACTAGGGGTGTCCAGTCCTGCTCCTGAACAGCCACATTCCTGTAGAGTTTAACTCTAACTAAATACACCTGAACCAGCTAATCAGGGTCTCAGGATTACTGGAAGCTTCCAGCTGGAGTAAGTTGGAGCTAAACTCTGTGGGAAGGTGGCTGTCCAGAAGCAAGATTGGACACCCCTAAACAATAAGCAACAGTAATAGTGATGACTGTGTTAGCAACCACCACGAAACACACAACAATCATACACCCATAAAAGCTCAAAGACCAAAAACGTTGGGATTCAGGTACGAGCTGGAACTACAGTACCCAAGAAGGAAGTCTTGACTGACAGGGTGCACTAATCTGAGCTGTTATGAGTAGAGGGGAGTTGGGGTACTTTGGGCCCCGCTGGCCCTTACTGTTTACTTAACCTTCTCCCCAACACCACTGCTGGCACAGCTGGACAACCACATGGGCCAAAAAGGGGAGGTGTATGTGTGTGTGTGTGTGTGTGCATTGTGTGGTAGTAGTCCCTCCACATCCAATTTCAAATTTCACTTTATCTCCAGCCCTGACAATTAGAGCTGCCTCTATCTGTCATGGCTTCAGGCTGGGAGCCACGGAGGGGCGGCTGACAGACAGGACTTTAATTAAAGTAGTCCCTTCAGCAATGACCATTTAGGCCTAGCTACCACTAACACAGGGTGGGGAAACAGAGTGAGAACGTTGAGAGCTATAACAGATAGCAGTAAGCGCTTCACCTCACCACAGTTTTAGATGCTGCCTACCGGCTTATGTTCTAAATAAAGGCCTTAAAATGCTCTCTGAAATTAGCTTTCTCCAGGGTGTGCATGTAATTTGGCGTTAAAAGTTGTGTGTCATAGTTCAGATTAGCATAGCTGAAAATACTCACAGTGAAGTGACACGAGACGTCTGTTTTCCAGGAATATGAATTATCTGTGACATGAAGGAGGTTAACAGCTTCAGTTTGAGTAGAACATATTTTAGGAACATACAATTTGTACATGTTTACATTAAAGATCACCCCCTCTCATGCAGATTCATAGAACTTCCATCCTGGATATAAAAGTAACTATAACCTGGCCATTTACAGCTGACCAAATAGAAAGACAGGTCCATCTCAAGCAATGTAATGTTAAGATTTCTGTGGTTTAAAAAAATATAAAATGAACACTTCACCTATCATGTAAAGTTCTGTAATTTTCTCATTCTTATGTCGTTCCAAGCTTTTTATACTTTTATTTTTTGGCATTTATTTTTTTGTAGGTTAGGGGAGTGAAGACAGGTAAATAAATGCGAAATTACTACCATTACTAAACCATTACTACCTAGAATAGGGTCTTGACCCAAATCAGACTCAAAACAGGGTCCCCACTAGCCAACAGCTCTGATGCGTCATTCTGCAAAAAGCACACAGCAATGGAAGTTTAACAGAATGACGACACTGCCTTTTTCAATGCAATGAAAGTAAATGAAGACCAAGGGCTTTTAAGCCCCAAAAATGACAAACAGCAGCATAGGTTATTAGATAGCTTCATGTGGAAAAAAGTGGACGACGCTAAATACAGGTGTAAATGGGGTCTAAAACGTTTTAATTTTGTCCACTTTCAACCACTTCCAGAGGTAGTCGAAAACGCATTTGACCGGATTGCTTTCGTAGTGTAAACGCTCATGTGATCAAATGTGTTCAAACAGCCACAATAGATCGTCTTCTCTGTGTCTACTGAACTAATGCGTAAACATTATGGGAAGAGCACTAGGCAGATGGGATTTAAACTTTATTGGCTGAAGACCCAAGTTTGGTTTGAAGATGAAAAACATACACATAGGAAAAGGGTCGTTTATGTATGCGGGCCCAAGCGGATGGAATCAACTGCAAAATGTCTTAAATCTTCAGGAACCAGTTTCACTGGCTGCTTTTAAATGACTTTTAAATGATATAGAGGCTACACATACTGGCTGTAGTTGTTATGATTAATTATTTGGATGATCCTTGCTTCTATGTTTTATGTTTATGCTATATGTTATATGTTTTTATTTTGTCTGCAACTTTGTTGTTTGTGCTGCTGCCTGTCTTGGCCAGGACACTCTTGGAAAAGAGATTTTTAATCTCAACGAGTTTTCTTCTGGTTAAATAAAGGTATATATATATATACCAAGCACAATGTTCTCTCACCATTCCTGATTTCTAACACACTCACAGCGTTCGGCTGGTCTTGCGGTTGTCAGAGCCGAAACTAAAGCTGATGCTCTGGATGTTTTTCCGTCGTCTCCGGTCACGTTCATATGTAAATTGCGTGAGTTGATTTCGTTCATTAGATCAAAAGATCTGAAAAAGATCCTCGAATAAATCAGGACAGAAGTGGTCGAAAGTGGACAAAAGAGACAGAATAAAACAACAGTTGTAAATGGGAATGTGTCTCCCTCGTTTACTTGTGATCCAATCGACCAAAACGCATCTTAATACCAAGTGTAAACAGGGCCTCATTCACATTCACAAATATGGTACACCAAGATGTATCATTGCAAGACAACATTTTTCTCACATAAAGCTATTGTATGTCAGAAAGACTTGGAATAGTGTGTACATGTTATATGGACAACAATTATGGTACCCCCCCCCCCCCCATTTTTTTTTTCTTGACAGCCCCTAGTCACTATTCACTTTCATTGTATGGAAAAGAGCAGCATGTTACCACTGGTAGGTATTATGTAAATGAGCTTTCCTTCCTGCATTTGAGAGACAGAGGAGCTCAGGGGAGTCTGGTGAGACCTTGCCTCAGTCAGCACAATCAGATGCAATTGTGAAGCGAAGGCTTTTATATATTTGTCACAAAGCCATTGATGATAATTGCTTTTGACTGTGTTAGCAGTATCCTGCTGGTCATTGGCTTCCTAAGTGCACCACACCAACTGCTGCCACTACTGCCAGTGCAGCTGATTATGATGCTGAGAGCAACGGTGGTGATGTAGATAATGATGATGATTTAAAATAGATGACTCTAAGAAGCCAAGCTGACGACTCCTGGTGTGCTACTATAATGTGCCTCGGTTGCTAGCTTTCTACTAGAAGGTAGACCGCCAGTCAAGCAAGTGACTTCCTGACATGCTTTATAACGTGACTGCGTTCACCTGATATATATATATATATATATAACCTGATATATATATATATATATATATAACCTGATATATATATATATATATATATATATATATATATATATATATATATATATATATATATATATATATAAATATATACTGCTGTGGCGAGCAGGCCGGTGGTGTGATTACTAATAAGCGCCACCTGCACGAAGCACTGGTCTCGTATCTCTCAAGGAGGAGCGGAAGCATAAAAGGAGGAGTGACGACAGTGAAGGACAAGAGAGGCCAGGCCTGGACTATTTTATTTGATGTTTATGTTTTATTTTATGTGACAGCAGTCGTCCGTGAGGGGTTGCTGTCTTTTACTTTCGTTTTGTATTTGTTTATTTTATTATTAAAGCTGCTGAATGTTCGCCGGTTCCCGCCTCCTTCTTCTGACAACATCTAACCTTGTTATATATATATATATACACTCACCTAAAGGATTATTAGGAACACCTGTTCAATTTTTCATTAATGCAATTATCTAATCAACCAATCACATGGCAGTTGCTTCAATGCATTTAGGGGTGTGGTCCTGGTCAAGACAATCTCCTGAACTCCAAACTGAATGTCAGAATGGGAAAGAAAGGTGATTTAAGCAATTTTAAGCGTGGCATGGTTGTTGGTGCCAGTCGGGCCGGTCTGAGTATTTCACAATCTGCTCAGTTTCTGGGATTTTCACGCATAACCATTTCTAGGGTTTACAAAGAATGGTGTGAAAAGGGAAAAACATCCAGTATGAAGCAGTCCTGTGGGCGAAAATGCCTTGTTGAAGCTAGAGGTCAGAGGAGAATGGGCCGACTGATTCAAGCTGATAGAAGAGCAACTTTGACTGAAATAACCACTCGTTACAACCGAGGTATGCAGCAAAGCATTTGTGAAGCCACAACACGCACAACCTTGAGGCGGATGGGCTGGAACAGCAGAAGACCCCACCAGGTACCACTCATCTCCACTACAAATAGGAAAAAGAGGCTACAATTTGCAAGAGCTCACCAAAATTGGACAGTTGAAGACTGGAAAAATGTTGCCTGGTCTGATGAGTCTCGATTTCTGTTGAGACATTCAGATGGTAGAGTCAGAATTTGGAGTAAACAGAATGAGAACATGGATCCATCATGCCTTGTTACCACTGTGCAGGCTGGTGGTGGTGTAATGGTGTGGGGGATGTTTTCTTGGCACACTTTAGGCCCCTTAGTGCCAATTGGGCATCGTTTAAATGCCACAGCCTACCTGAGCATTGTTTCTGACCATGTCCATCCCTTTATGGCCACCATGTACCCATCCTCTGATGGCTACTTCCAGCAGGATAATGCAGCATGTCACAAAGCTCGAAACATTTCAAATTGGTTTCTTGAACATGACAATGAGTTCATTGTACTAAAATGGCCCCCACAGTCACCAGATCTCAACCCAATAGAGCATCTTTGGGATGTGGTGGAACGGGAGCTCCGTGCCCTGGATGTGCATCCCACAAATCTCCATCAACTGCAAGATGCTATCCATCAATATGGGCCAACATTTCTAAAGAATGCTTTCAGCACCTTGTTGAATCAATGCCACGTAGAATTAAGGCAGTTGTGAAGGCGAAAGGGGGTCAAACACAGTATTAGTATGGTGTTCCTAATAATCCTTTAGGTGAGTGTATGTGAAGACGGACATTTCCTACAAACACCAAATGCTAACCCCACCCACATGTGGAGAAGCAGAGAGTAAAGCTCAAATGCCACAAGATGCGATCAATCAATCAGTATGCAAATTTCAGCAGGGATTATAAAGATCTTTACAGAAGTTGGAGCAGAACACTAGTGGCTGTTATCTTAGTGCAAACAGAAAGGAAAAAAAAATCCCTCCCTCCATCTATTTGACTGAGAAAAGTCCATGTAGGCAAACACTGAGGTGTTAATGGATTTTACCTTGGGATGTGGGAGGGCACTGTTGGCCATCATACACAGCAGTAGCGGGGCTGGGATTGATAAGGAAGGGTTGGCCTCTCTGTGGGTCGTCTGAGGGTTAGCTACCACACAAGGGAATTGCTCTTAGATGGACGATCAGGTTAAATGCCGATGTCTCAGTAGCATCTGTAGTCTGTGTCCACTCGGAGACCCAAAGAGTAGGTCCACTGATTGGGGAGGCGTGACTGTTCTCACTGAGCTTATTGAAGGTGTTGGCAGTTGCCATGACAGCCAACTGAAGCAAACATATAATCTTTCCTACGGCGGCCACATAATATGTTTTTCATTCTGTAAACTGGCATGAAAGTCTTCAACTAGCACTGTCACTAGTAACATTTTAAGACTACTGGGATTCACCTAAAAACAAAAAATTATTTAATATAAAAACTCATCCAGTAAACCACTTTGGTGATAACTAAAGTTTTATGAGCTTGGAATTAACCGTTGATGGGAGAAGGGGAACGGGATCAGGACGTGACCCAGGATGTGAGCCAGTAGCTATGTCACAAGCACAAATACTACCCAGTACATCAAAGCTCAGACCAAAATACCATAATTAGTACAGTTATAGACCCCACAGTCTTAAAGGAACACTCCACCGTTTTTTGAAATAGGGCTTATTCACATTCTTTCCTACATTTAGATATGTGTGCAAATGCATTTTTGTCTCAGTGCATGCATTGTTTTAGTTTGACAGGGTCGGCGCTAGCTTAGCTTAGCACAATGAATTGAATCCTTTGTTGCCAGCTAGCATGTCCTGAGTAAAAGTGATAAAAAAAAATAAACAAACCCACGTAATTACTTCTTGTGGCCTGCGTATTCACAACGAGTACAAATAGCGATGCAGATTAACACTAGGTGATTTCTTAGGCAGATATTGACTTGGGACTATATTAGGGGGAAGCACAGGCGAAGCACTGCTGCTTAGGCGAAGCACTGCTACTTGGGCGCAGAGATATCACGCAACACATGAAATCCCATGACTTCCGTAAACATACCGGCGTGAATAGTAGCTGCCTGACTATTTTCCTTACAGTACATGACTGGCGATGGACACGGCTGATTTTGTGAGAGACGAAGAGGGTGACTTCTCATGGTGTGTTCACACCGAACGCGAATTTAATTATTTGCGGGAGTGGATTACATACAAAGTCAATGCAAAGACGCGAATAGACGCATCATTTGCGGCGGGCGTTGCGAATGACGCGAATTGGGCGACGCGTTTGCCGCGAATGTCTTCCGCGCAAGTTGAAAAATTTGAACTCGAGCGAATGTTCAAGCGTCTAACTAGACGCGTATTTGACGCTCTATTCGCGTTCGGTGTGAACACACCATCAGACAATCAAGAGCCAGAGCCATACCTATTTGTACCAGAGTTTACAGAAGAGGAGCTGCGTGCTTTAGAAATAGACCGACAGGAGGAGGAGGTTGAGATCGCTCAACAGCCTGAGGACATGAGGATGAGAGCCAACACGAACTGGTGGTGTGAATGTGGGGGAATATGCCAACCTATGCCGACTGAAATAGAGTTTCTGTGCTGTGGAGAGTGGGACCAGTTACTGCCATCGATGACCAGGCTCAACGCCGGTATGTTCTTCTTCTTCTGTTTTTTGAAGCGTTGAACGCCGGTATGTTTATGGAAGTCGTGGGATTTCATGTGTTGCGTAATATCTCTGCGCCCAAGTAGCAGTGCTTCGCCTAAGCAGCAGTGCTTCGCCTGTGCTTCCCCCTAATATAGTCCCAAGTCAATATCTGCCTAGGAAATCGCCTAAGTGTTAATCTGCATCGCTATTTGTACTCGTTGTGAATACGCAGGCCACAAGAAGTAATTACGTGGGTTTGTTTATTTTTTTAATCACTTTTACTCAGGACATGCTAGCTGGCAACAAATGATTCCATTCATTGTGCTAAGCTAAGCTAGCGCAAACCCTGTCAAACTAAAACAATGCATGCACTGAGACAAAAATGCATTTGCACACATATCTAAATGTAGGAAAGAATGTGAATAAGCCCTATTTAAAAAAAACGGTGGAGTGTTCCTTTAATACAGCAAAGGAAGCCACATCATAAGCAATACTACATGTCACAAATATTTTTAATGTGGCATACATGTATGTAGTGTACACTAGTAGGACAAGAGCAAGAAGCAATCAATCATACGCTTGAAAAATCATACCAGTACAACTTTGTAAAATGCCAGATTTTTTAAATCACAGGCAAAATAAAAGAAAACCTTAGGTTAGATTAGGCTAGACTGGCCATAATAACACAGTTTCATGCATGATGTCACTTTCGAGCAAGGCCCAGTCTCATGGTTTGCGGTGAAGTCCTCTACTAGTAACTATTTAATGAGGAACTATTACATTTTGCAACAATGCAACATGAACAGAGTAAGCAGTGAGCATCTGAATCCTGAGCAGCTGTGTTCGTCATTAAAGCCCCATGGCTAATGAAATCACTGAGGTAGGAGGACTCACTGGTCATGCAGTAGTTGTTAGCAGACTCAAAGAGCCTTGGAATGTTTCATACAACAGTTTCATACTCTATTAACATCATTGCACTTACTTCCTCATCACATGACTAGACATTTAAGGTCATGTGACATCCTAAAACACTAGAGTTGGAGAACAATACAATGAAAATTTCTGGAATCCATACGCTTGATATTAGCTGTGTATTATAAGGTACATTAGTGCTTATTTGCCATCATAGTATACTCTCTATATATGCAGATATCTAAGGCAGCGTCCTACCAGCAAGTGAGTGACATGCAACGCTCTACCAAGGTTTGAAATTGCGACCATTTTGGTAGTATATGCTCCTGAAATTTAGTCTGTGCGACCTCAAAATATATTTGGGAGCATTGAGCGAGTGCAAATAATTCTTGTGGTGCGACCTGTTTTCTAAAGATCAATCGTTACCGTAATCAGAACTGTCCGTTTTTGCAAAGAGGAGAACAAAGACAGCAGAGAAAATCCTGTAACAGGCACAGCAAGAACATTGTTCATCATGCTTGAAATATAGGAAGAAAAATCTAAAAATTGAATTGGAGTTGGCAGTTTATATAAATGTATCTCCGAAGGGAACTGACTGTCTTCAGAAAAGTTCCGATGGCATTTACTTTTCCGCTTATCTACGTATAAAGTCATGTTTATAAGCGCAGCGCTGCTTTGTATACAGCGGTACACAAAGAAACCGCTGCTTTTCCATAAGCGCCACCTACTGTCAGAGAATGAATGCAGCAGTCCGTCTGCTGTTTTTGTTTTGCGCTGGTGTGTCTTGAATCCTATAATTAAATCTAATTGAAATAAAAACAACTGCTCATGCTATATGTGAGTAGCATCTTTGTTTGGATCATAATTAAAATGCAGTTGTGCCTCTAATTTCACATGGCTACATATATTTTTTGTTTAAGACATGCCACTATTATAGAGCAAATAACAAATACATTTGCTTAAAAAAGGCAACCAGTAGCAGAATCGGCCCATTTGCTTGTAAAAAAAACACAAAACAATCAAATCGATGAATGTTCTACCCTAAAATACCTTAATTTATGCCCATAGACCGACTTGACCCTGTTCTTCCAACACTTTCATATAGAGTTTAATGACAATGATGCAACAGTTAGCTCTTAAAGAATCTTCCAAGTGACTGACTACTCAACCACACCGGCCCCGCACAGCACTTTTTCAGGAGAGCATTTGGAAAATGTTTCACTTCCCACTCATCAAGTGACACCAAAAAGAAAGGAAACGAAAGAGGAAAATGTTTTAGGGGTTGTGTACACTCATAGATTCACACATTCTAATGTGCTCTGGATAGATGACAATACTGTTACTAATATTAGAACATTACTAATACACAAATGTTAATAATACAAGAACACAGATTTTCTTATAAGATGCAGTATCTCCTTCATCATGGCACGTACTGCATCTTTGTGAAGCAAATGTATTGAGTAATTTGTACAATCAAAACCAGCAAATCAAAGATCAGTCTCAAATAGTATTTGTGTATTCAGTATTCAAGCAGTTATATTATAGGTTATATGTTTGAGAGTGTATTACCTCTTACATGTCCAACCAATACAAATACTGAATTGAACTGAAGTTAAATAAGATTTTTTTTCACTATAAATTATAGGGAATACTTTATAATAAATTCCATTAAAAACAACACATATTATTGTGTTTATATAATGCTTAGTCGCTAAAAACAGCTTGTCTGATGTGTGGGTGCTTGTCGCATAATAATGACTATTATCTATTAATTTCAAATGTTAATTATTTTAATTGAAACAGCATTATTTGCTGAGTGAAGCTTTCTGGAATGTTTCTGTTTTGGTGAATATGATATAGTGCATGAAAAACTAATTATAGGAGTATTTAAACAGTGGAGGGATACACACAATGAACTCATCTACGACACACAGGTTGTGAACAGAACCTGTATTGATGTTTGGAGGGGCTGATTTATTGAGTGAAAATAGTTTGAAAACCTAAACAAAACCTGTGGCACGTGAGCTCAGAAGCCCGCTTCCTGTCATTTTGACACATATGACATCAGAGAGCCAGAATAAGCATGATGCGTGTGATTTTCAAGAGTTTTGCAACAGAAATAAAGAGAAAGCAAGTAAGTAAGCAGGAGAGCAGTGGTACTCACCGCAGGCACGAGTAGCTTGTTAACCTCCTCCACTGCACGCTTGAGCTTGATCTCAGCCCGGTTCTGGGCGTCCTCCACCGTGATGAGCACATGGAGGTCCTCATTCAGATGCTCCCAGTTGGGTTTGCCTCGGTTCTGTTCCTCCTGGACAGAGAGGGGGGAGAGGGGGGAGGGGGGAGGGGGGGTTAGATGCACTGATACTGAGCACAATGTTGACTGCTACAATCAAGAAAGTGCAGAAAGGTTTCAAATAATGTTGTTTCTTACGTAATCATTTTAAGACATATTTGCAATATTTGCCTGTTGCTTGGAGATGGTTCTCACTGCGGAACATGAAATCCACGGGGAGGAGTCGGATCCAGATCCAACTCCTCCCACCTTACATACACCTACACCTAGCCAACTCCACCCCCTGATCCCTAAACACACCCCTAATCCCTAAACCCAACCCTAATCCTACCCATCTCCACCCCTTGGATCTTGATCCGACTCCTCCCCGTGGATCTCATGTACTGCATTGAGGTGCTACTGGTTGCTTGTACAAATTATTATTTTTTTCTTTAGAATACTTGGTTACTTCTGAGTGGCTATTATTGGATGCTTTTTGCTCTTTTCCTGGTGGTGCACTGTAGTTATGGCATCTACCAGCACTGGCTAACAGGACCATTGGTATGTTTATCGTCTTCAAACCAAACTTGGGTCTTCAGCCGAGAAAGTTTAAATCCCGTCCGGCTAGCGCTCTTCCCATAATGTTTGCGCATCCGTTCAGTAGGGGGAGAATAGGCGTCTTTTGTGGCTGTTTGAACACATTCGACCACATGAGCGATTACTCTACGAAAGCAATCCGGTCAAATGCGTTTTCGACTAGAAGTCTTAGTTTTAGACTCCATTTAGACCTATTTTTAGCATCGTCCACTTGTGATCTGATCGACGAAATTGCATCTTAATATCATGTGTAAACAGGGCCTGATAATTCCAGAAAGAAAAAGTGCACTTGAAATACTCGGATGATACACTTGATTAACTGAAAAATAGGCTTAATGACAAAATGTATAAAGTTCATACACTAGATGGTAGAGTACACACAGAGGGTCTCATTCATGAAACACGAGCAGAACGAATTTTTGTGTTAATCGTGTGTAAAGTGGTTCTGGCGTAAATTTTCGGATTCATTAAAATGTTCGTATTTTCCAAATGTTAGTTGGTACGCTAGAAATCTACACCTGCTCCCAGCCACGCGTAAATAGTGCGCTTAACACCCCAACGTTTTGCTCATTAATAAGGCTGCATTTTAATTCACCTTAATCGGGTACATATTTACACAGCATTTTGAAAAAATATTATATATAGTAATTACATACGGTTTTTCTTATTATGAGAGCCAGTAATAGCATCTGCGATGGTGGTCCTTCTCCAGTTTGAATACGATTTTTCCGAAGTGAACTAATTCGTTTTTTGCTCTCAAACTTAACGTCGTACCATTTTCTTCTCACTTCTGGGAATGTTCGATTAACAGATGAAACTCCATTAACTGCATCTGTAATATGCTGCCAAGCTTCCCTTTTTTTTAGGACCCGATACGCCACTATGTACGCTTGCAAATAAAATGTAGCGTTTTGAATGAACTTCTGATAATAAAACTTCAATTTCTGCATCTGAGAATTTTGTTTTTTCATTCGCATTCATGTCATAATATGATGCCCATATATAGTTGTCAGTCGGATTTAATGGGCGGGATTTATGGTAATTGAGAATGAACGTGCACGCGCATCCCATTTACGACTGATTGGAATTCATTAACACACACACACATTTCACTATCACATTTGATGTTTACAAAGTATTTGTGAATCAGGAGAAGAGTTTTCGGGAAGGTCTCTTTACGCGCAAATCACTCGCATATTTACTCGTATATTTACGAATGTTTCATGAATGAGACCCAGAGTGCGTAGTATAAGTGCATAGTGTATAGTGCGTCATTTGGGACATGATTCTTGGCCCCTTGGCAACAATGTATGTTTCCACCGAGTTCACTGGAAATACAGTATATGTGTGTTTGGATATGATGAAGTTCAAGAAGGAAGTCGGGGCTTGTCTCACCTCCCACTCTTGCTGTGGGGTTTGAAACTTTGATACACCAAAGTGCAACAGCAAATCTAATAAAAACACAGACTACAACAGAACGGGATGTGAGAGTAAAAATAAAACGGAGAAGCTGCTACTTTGTTTTACTGTGCTCTACCAAAGCAGAAGTCAGGATGCCATGTATATGTTATCCTGTGAGATGAGTCTCTATAAAAGTAAAATTCATACAGTCTCCAGACAGGCAGAGACAAAAGCGTCAGAGCTAGCAGAGAGAGGCAACAACAGCATGAGCGACAAATCAAAACTAGTTCACAGCTTTGAGTCAGAGCTCAGCAGTGCTCACAGTTTTTTTTTTTTTAAAATATGCTTTTAACTTAGCTTAATATACAGAGTCAAATATAAGTACGCCATTTGTAGAATGATTTAGCTGAAAAACATACACATTGTGGCTCTGAGGCACTTTCAAAATGTTGCGGTTTGTTTGAGGATCTAGACCAGCACACAGCAACAGCAGCTTAACCAATGGAGTGAGTTGGGGGCGTGGCTATGTTTAGTCAGACCAATGGCAGACAAGGAGCAGTAGAAGTGTTTTGGAAACCTGTTTGGAAACATTAGTAGGGCCAGTATGCGATCGCCTAGAAAGCATAACAGAATAGCAACCCCTCACAACACTTAATAGCAACTGCATAATAAAGCCCTGGAAACCCTAGCATTATGGTGACGAATTTGGACAGTCAAGTATCACTCACATTTTCTTCAGAAAATAATATGCAGTTTTGTCTGGTGCAGCTAGTGGAGCAGACATATAGGGACTTTAAAACCTAAATTGTATGACAGAAACTTTTGGTTAAAAGGCGTTGAAGATTGCTGAGGGCAAACTGCTTAATTGATAGAAACCCAGCACACATTAAGTTGAAGGGGCTCGTTACACTTTTCCTACACTGCCGCTTTTGTTTGTCTGCATTTGGCTTGATTTGCCATTTCTCTAATTTTCCTGTAGGATTTCACAAGAAAAAAAAAAAATCAAGATCTGATTTATGCAATAATCAGATAGGCAAACAGAGCTCGTTTTTTCTCCCCGTGACTGCAAATGGGAAGTTGATGGCAATCAGCATCTGCGTCTATGTTCCCGCGTTCTGCCTGCTGATTTTCATTAAGGATCCATTGTTGCCCCTTTCAGTGCGAAGTAACGAAGGGGAGAAAACAGGGGTGCGTATCGCCCAACACACTCAATATGATTTATCATTCAGGACGTTGGTGTTTGGGTGTTATGAGGTCACTTCCTTTTTCTTTTTTGTTCGGCCTCTTGGTTTCGCTTGGCTGATTTACTTAGCTTTTCTTAGTTGTGGCAAGTGCTAAAAATTGATCTTCTGAGGCTGATTGTCACACACCCACAGCCACGCTGTCAATGACACTGGGCAGAGACAGCCAGAAGGGACTGTGTGTGTATGCATGTATGTGTCAGTCTATCTGAGGGTAAGAGACACTTGTTTTTCCTGCAGTGACAGGCTGGTAGCCCAGGTGACGCTCCCTCAACGTCCGAGGAAATATGTCCAACTCCAAGGCCCTCGACTAGGCCTTTGTTTACACCTCTCTCCCCTCGTGTGCTATAGCGTAATCAATGTCCATAAATCCATTGTCCTGCTCTTTTGTAATCCTTCCCGAGGCAAGGAGCGCCGACCCCTCGGTGGAAGGCTCTGGGAACTAATATCACGACTCGGGTGGGAGAGGACGATGGCAAATGGGGGGGGGGGGGGTAGTGTAATGAGGTATATTTCACCACACTGACCCTGCTTACATGAAAATCATTCTAATACTATATATTCTGGTTCACCCTTTAAGGTTGCTTTGTCAAACATGGCAACGTCGCCTCAACAAATTCTGGGAGTTTGGGGTGAGACTGCCTGTATGTCCGACCAATTGCAGATGGGGCTCGGAAATCTGTTTGAAAAAACAAGCAAAGGAACAATACAAACCCTAAAAGTCCCCCTTCATTCTGTTTGGTGACGAACACAATTTAGCTTTAATGTTTTTAAACAGTTCTAAAAAATATGTTCTATAACTTTCACAAACATCTCTTTCTCATAGCATTCAGAATAACATTCGTGTTTAGAATTCAGAGTAATACTAGGATATGAAAGCTGTCATATTGGCTTAATTGGATTATGGAAATCAAGTTACGGCTTATGCAACTGCAATATGAACTAAGTCTTTTTAAAGTTATATTTTTGTTATTTTTTGCCTTTATTTAGATAAGACAGTAAGAGGACAGAGATGAGGAGAGGGGAATGGGAGCCGAGACTCAAACTCGTGTTGCCCAAAGTGCAACTGCATGTTGCAACCGTATTTTGGAGCACTTCCCCAAATGGCTATGGCTCTAACAATTTGAAAAAATTCAGATATTAAGATAAAAATGTTATGTGCATGTAAACATGGTCAGAGAGGAGTAATATTCCATGGCTCATGTTTTGATGATGCAATGATTCGGGTCAACCATGTTGATAGGGCTGGGCGATAAAACGATAATGATAATTATTGCCTAATATAAATGTCCCCGATCAAATTATTACAAGAGTTCGATAAATGTTCAATATAATGTTTATGCGCAGCGCAGCGCCAGCTTACTATGCGTTTACTCGCTGATCGCCTCGGTCACATGACCACTAAACAGCGCTGTGAGATCCAGCGAGAAGCTCTTGAATTCAGCAAATAACTCAAATATCTCTGTGATTTAAACTAGTTTAGAACAAACAGGAGAAACACTGCGTGCAACCACACAGTCAGAAGGCTTTTCAATCTACAAATCCCCATCATTTACCATGGATTTACTGTAGTACCACTAACTGCACCATGGTATTGTGGCAGAAATGTGAGATATTCATATCGAATTTTAGTATTTTATTTTCGCAGACATGTATTTAAATGTATTAAAGGAGTAAAGGAATATAATCACAGTATTTTATTGTGATTAAGCTATAGCATTTTTGCATTGATACTAAATGTATTTAGGCTACTGTTTTTCATACAAATACCATAGAAACCATATAGTTACATTTTCCCATAGTAGTGAGGTGCTATACGTGTGGTTTTAACCATGGTCAATGTGTGCTCCTTGATATTGTTAGTCCCAGCCTCCGTCTCGATTAGTAGGATATGCGGTGGTTCATTTTTTGACTGTGACCGGTATGCTTTTGCCTCTATTTGGATGCCTTTACTTGTTGTTCCTTGCGTTTCACCTGTATGTCGTGAATATAGCCTTCGAACGTATATTGCAGCCGCTTTTCCCTACTTCTATCTGACACTTTATTTGCTGCTTTATAAAAGTTTGATAAAATTTCAGCAGGAAGAGCTGTCACAGCATAAGCCATGTTGATACCAGAGCCCAGATGAAGTTTGTTTGTCGGACGTAGCAACAGTAACTAAGGGGGCGGGGCTTAGCCAAAGGCGAATTAACCGTCTGGTTTCTACAACTCTCACTTGTGTGTAAATATGCCTTCAAACTCGAAAGAAATAAAGATTTGACATTTATCGTGATAATGATCGACTGATATGAAAAATGTTATCATGAAAATGTTTTTGGCCTTATCGCCCAGCCCTAAAAACACTGAAAAGTCTTCATGGCTAACTGCTCAAGGACAGACAAACTTGATTGTACAGTGTCTACATTTCAAATCATTTCAGTGTCTACATTTCAAATACAGTGTCTACCATTCAAATCGAATAGATTTAGAAGAGCGACAGAGGGCTTTGCCCTCAAATCTAGACGATTTGGTGGTGGTGTAAAAGTCTAGTTACATCAAAGCGTCTTGTTAGGGGATTTAAAGAACGAAAGAAAAGAGGTTCACAACCTGTGTCAGAGATATTTCGTCAGATTTTCTGCCAGACAAACACATAGAGCAACATTTCAGTTCACAATTATACTCTCACACTTGAGTTTCGGTTCATTTCTGAGGATTCCATAAAGCCTTGTTTATCTTTGTATATTATCACATGTTTGACTGATGCTGGATTTGGAAGTAGGAGCAAAAGCAACATGTCATTTTCATTGCATTATGAATTACTAGTGTCTGTTATTGATCAGTAGAATGCATGCTGTAATGCAACATGAAAACAAGAAAACTAGTTTATGTGATACCATGTGACGAATGATATATTTAAATGTAACTGGACAAACATTTACAATAACTTTAATACTTATACACTAACTTTAATAATCTATCATTACAAATGCGATGAAATCTTGTGAAAGATTAAGATAGCCAAAAGCCTTATAGTATTCTCCTAAAAAAGGTTCGAGAAACACAGAATTCACAGGAACAATTATGATATTTCAGTGGTGTGTGGATAAATGCCGTGTGACATTTCCTCGGGAGAGTGTATAATAAACATTAATATAGTCAAACTATGTAGCAGTTTGTCAGTTCTGTCCTCCTCATTCATCTTTTCTGTACTTTCTGCCACTTGTGAAGAGATAGTAGCTGAACTGAGTTTAGAGAGATCCTATCATCGGTCCTGAGGTCTGCTTATAATGTTAGGAAAGTGTTTCGCGTCATCATTTATTTTTTCATGCCTATTTTCCAGCCTCTCTCTGACTCTTACAATTAAACAGGCTGTTGCATACGGGCTGAGCTTTAATACTTCTATATCCTCTTCACATTTGAACTGAGAAACAGAGCTTTCCTGCTAGTTTGCTGTCAGGTCCAGGTATTTAAGCGCATCGCATTTGTTTACTTTATTTCTTTATTTGATTAAATCCGACTTAAATCCGCACACACAGCATACAGTGTCTGTTCCACCGTTGCTAACATGGCATTTCAGCGAGTTCATCATTAATTAAACTAAACTGCAGTCAACCAAACATAAAACAAATGAAATGATCTGCGCTGGTCAGCGTTCCCACCGCCCCACCAAACACATATTTTGGATGAATTGCACTTTTTCATGGATGATATTGGAACACGAGTGAGGTACAAAGCCTTGAATTATAACATAATGAATAATAGTTCAGCAACCAAATGTTAGATCGCGAATACATGTGGATTGTGTCTGAATGAGAGAGCTAGCCTCTACATGAGCACGTTTCAGTTTCACTTTAAATACATTTGTTTTAGCTTGACGTTTGTATTTATAGTAAATGCCTAATTTGTGTTTTATTTTTATAATTTAATAGCTACTTATTTTCTGTTCTGAATAGCCTACCGATAAATGTAAAGGATTTTTTTTGTGGAGTGAGGGGAAAATAGTGGTTATAATGTTTGTGTTATTTACCAGTACTGTATATTCATATACATTAATTAAATATTTTGCCATTACAAAGTTAACGGGTGTTTTTGGAGTGAGATCAGTTCCTCTTTAATGAGATTAGATTACCTCCTCTTCTCGGCCGGGTTACGTTTCTCCATCTTTTTTAGGGGCGTGATATTCACATGACGATGTTATCTTCAGCCGACACATTTATCCACGTACGATCATTCGTACGACGGGATTGGCAGCATACGATGAATCACACGTGAACCCTGTTGTAAGATGATTTCTGCACTCGTTTCTTTGTAGATTGATAAATGAGGCCCAAACTGTTTAAACTACTACCATGGTTATGCATGAACAATCACTTTAATATGCATGCAAAATGCGAGAAGGAGACCCAGAAATAAAACACTGTCACACACACACACACACACACACACACACACACGCGGGTCTGTTCAGTGATGCTGCGAAAGGATGAAGTGATTGTGACAGCACTAATAACAGTAATTGCCAGCGGGTCCAACACTGCAGCTGAGTCTCTCTGACAGTCAGAACAAAAACGACGGCAACATCAGCGAGACAACACGCTTCATAGTAACTCTGAGTCCCGGAGCCCTGGCCTCTTCTACTATTCATTCAGTGTACACTACTTTTTCTTTGAATCCCATGGCTTTGTTTTGAAGGATGACATTTTTTCATTTGTATAAATCTGTTTATAATTTAATAATTTTTTTTTTTTTTACATTTAAATTATATTTGCCATCATTCAAGTTAATCTTTAAACGTACTACAATACTATAATAAAACTTAAATATTTTTGTACATAATGTAGTGATGCCAACATTTCTTGAAGCATTTACTAATTGATTTTAGTTTTAGGGTTTCATTTTTTTATTTAATATTCTACTTTGCAGAATTTTGTATTGGTCATTTATTCGGTTATTGACCATAGAATAAAAAAAAATGATCTGTATCGGTTTTGTATTTTTTTTTTTTTTTTACTGTACTCTATTCATACATGAGGCAAATACTATCAAATGCTTTTTAAATGCTAAGAAATTATTTGTAACAAGTAATTTCCACTTGGAAACTGTGAATGTTTCTGTGTGTGTGCGTGTGTTTGTGTGTGTGGTCCTGGTAAACCCTACATTATGGGGAGAAAATGTCCCCACAAAGATGGCAATCTCCGAAATCCTTGTCTTTGTGGGGACATTTTTTGGTCACCATGAGTAAAACTTTTAAGTCACACTAAGGGATGGTTTTTGAAAATGTAAACATCCAGCTCATTTTCTGCGATGGGTAGAGAATATACAGTTGGTACAGTATAAAAATCATTATGTCTATGGAGAGTCCCCATAAACCACATATACCAAGTATGTGTGTGTGTGTGTGACTGTTAGTAACTTGTTTAGTCGTCTCTGCTTTACAGTGGGGCAGTTAGTTGAAGGTGAGAGCTGAATGTCAGTTAATGAGTGCTGTTTTGCCACCTGTCTCTTTCCTTTACATCAAAGTTGTGCTGAAGGAGAAGGTTAGACAGAAAAAAGACTAACTCAATTATATTTAAAGGCCATCCACAATTTGAATTTTTTTTTTAACAGTGGGAAACGCTCAAGGTATCTAATGAGATTAAGCTGTTGAAAGCTGCTGTTGCAACAAGTGTGAGTCCATGAACTACAGGAGCAGTCAGAGAGAAAATCTCCCCCTCAACATTAATAATGATGCTTATAGACTTGAACTGCCTGTGGAATTACCATTCAAATACATCTCTGCCATACCTGGAGAAAGCTATTCAATGAGAAAAATGTCACAAGAATGCATACAGTAGCAAATTACCCTTCACTATAGCGACTATCCTGAGCTTTGACGGGAAACATAAGAACTCAAGCTTTTAAGAGCTCTCTAAAATGAATTGGGCGCTGGAAATACTTGAACTAGAATTGACTAAAATACTTGCAATTAATATGTTGCTGGGAAAAATAGTGTAATCAGAATTCACGGCTAGTGAATGTCAAAAGAGACACTTGCCTTATTTGAGGTATCACATCAGTAACACAAACAAGCGAGACACATCACACACTGAAGTTTAACACTCAGCGGATGTGTAGATTGTCATGAATGGCATGCGTTCTGTTTCTGGAGAAATCTGCAGCGTTCTGTGGAGGATTATTGGCTTATTCTACATGCAACTGATTAGATTATTCCTGTCTCAAGCAAACATCCTTGTCCTTCGTGTCATGATTCTCACGCACGCATACGCACAAATGCAGCTTAAGGTAAATTAATAGCAGCTAAAATGAGCGTTTTATATTGATAGATGATATATATATATATATATATATATATATATATATATATATATATATATATATATATATATATATATTCATTCTGAGTTTTGGTCACTTTGAGATCAGTTCAGGTCAGATCAGTGTCAGACAATAACAATCCATTTATTTATAATAAATAAAACTTTGTACTTAAATTTCTTAAAATGCAAAAAGTGTTCTATTACTGCATAGAGTCAGTCTGCAGTCATTATAATTATTCTAGTAACATTGCATTAGATACCAATATCTAACAATATTTTACAACAACAGTTTAATCAAGTAAGATTTTTTTTAACTATTTATGCTCATCAAGGCTCTGAAGCAAAAACAGTAATATTGTTGAATATTATATAGAATGTATATATATATATATATATATATATAAACCAACATTAACCACACTTAATCAATTATTATTTTATATTATTATAGTTCTATGAGCAATGTTAACATTGAGGATATTGATGTGAAGTGTTACGTGTGTGAGTGACAGATGCAAGGTAGGAGGTAAAGAGATCATGAGAAACAAAGGACACAGGCATGAGATTTTCCGCTGTCTCCTGAAGCAGCTTGAGACTGCAGAACCTTTAAACACACATGTGAATGTTTGCACAAGAGCTTCAATTGACCCCGTCAACGTCCAACGGGTCGTACTATCAGAACGGGGCCATCAGCGGTCCACAGACACACACAGCTGAGATCCGATACGCGGACGACCAGCTGCGCTCTGACAGGATGCAGAGCCGATCCAGATGTGCATGAAGCGATCGACGTGACAACTGTGCTTTTCACAAAGCACTTGTTTTATTTTCCTCCCGATCCTCCTCGCGGTCACACGGGATGGGCTCGGATAACTATCCGCTTCCAGCACTTGTCCAAATATGGGTCCTGCCCAACTAATGGAAACACAAACGTGCCTCCAGATCAGATACATATGTGAGACGGACAAGCGTGTGATCGCGCACATCTGTGTAAAAGCTCAGGCGTACTGTTGTGCTTTGCTCCCAAAAATGCCAATGATCCCAGTGATAATAAACTGAGTGTTTGTGTTCAAATGAACATGTGTGTTTGCTCAAGTGTTAATGATGGACAGTGAATGTGACCCCGTGCTTCCAGCCCGTCCCGTGACCCCCTCCGCCCCAGCGTGTCGTACATTGACTGGGAGAGGAGCCCTGGCAGGGCCGCAGGATCCGGCCCCCACTCATCTGAGGCCAAGGACAATGTTTGAACACCTGCCCGCGGCTCTCAGGAGCGAGGGGAGGGCTTGTTATTCCCTGCGAAGTCTCTCAGTTGGGCAGTGCGGACTGGACAGGGCTAGTTTACTCTCGAACAAACCGTCCGTACACGCAAAACTCGTCCCCTCACACACACCGCTGTGTGTCTGTCATGCGGACAGACGTCGAGCCACAGTTGCTGACTGAGGGAATTTGAGTGCATGTTAAAAATGAGCAATATGCTTAAACATAATGTGTGAAGATTGTGCAAAAAATCAGCCAATCAGATTCCTCCATCTGGTGTGATTGTTCATGCGTCGTTTATATCTGTCTCCAGGGTCCAAGATTAACACTCGCCAATTGGCAGTGTAATGTTTTATGGTTACAAATAAAAGAAATTCAAACAGCCTATTTTTTTTTTTTACTGTTGGAAAATTAACCACAAGAAGTAATTTTATCAGTAAGAAATTGCAATAAGCCTTCGCAATAAGGACATTTTAATAATATAATATAAAGTTACACTTTATTTTAAGGTGTCAGTATTACAGAGTAATTATACATTTCAGTACTGAGTACTGTAAAAACAATTATCAATACGTTATGATGACAAATGTTTTTACATAGCTTTAATACACCAAAATAAGTTATTTTCAACTTTTTTATTATTATAAATTATTATTTATTATTATGTTATACACGATTGAACTCATTTTTTAAGTCAGTTTATATAATATAATTAAATATAATTTAAGTTGAAATAACTTAAACATCCAAGTTGATTGTACCTAAAAATTGAAGGCAGCACGAATATGGAATTAATGGAATTTATCGGTTGATTCCATTGAACTTGTGATCAATGAGATTACGTTTTAAAACGCAATTATGTTTAGGATTGGGAATAGGGTTAAGGGATATAACTATATATATATATATATATATGTGGTTCATGAAAACATTACAATGTAAATACATTTTTAAGTATAACCCCAAATGATTTGTAAACATGTTAGGATCACCTACTATTAATGTCTAATAAAGGTAGGCTGAACCATTATCAACTCTTTTACTGGTTTAAAATACTGTACATCAGTTAGGTATGGTCAACACGTTGTTATCAAAAGAATACAAATAAAAACAGTTTGTTAATAACAGTGGCGGTGAATGAAGAACTCACTTTTTGTACATGGCATATGAATGCATTAACAATGTAGAGTTTATAAACTATGAATTAACCAAAAACGAACAGATTGCTAATTATTTATAAGTGTTACTGTATACGTATTAAGTGAAAAATGACATTCTCTGTCTTTATTAATATGTGTGCAAGTGTGTGTTAGTGAATGTTTGTATATGTGTGTGTGTATCTGTAGATCTTACCTTCTTTTTGTCCCTCATGGAGCCTTTCCCTCTCACCATGATCTTGCATCCGGTCTCGGCCTCCAGCTGCTTGGCTGTGAGCCCCCGCGGGCCCAAGATCCGGCCCACAAAATTAAACTGCAACACACAAACACACACACATCTCACTCACTGCATCTGTGTCCGGATGGAGCCATATCCCATACATACTTTGGCATTCGACAAGTCACTGTTTCCATCAACAACACTACAGTGTAAAATGACAGATTATTTTGAAGCATTATTATGCGGGAGCATTCCTCATCATCATATTCTGAAGTTAGTGCATTGTTAATAATGTAATTCCTAATAAAGAAACAAAAGAGTCGGCACATATCACTCCGACACTGGTTGCTTATCACACACAGTAAAAAAACTGCAATTACCATTTTTTTAAACTCTTAATGGTCTCGCACCACAATATTTAGTTTCCCTCCAGAGACAGTTTATTAATGGTTGTTAACAGTTCTTCATTGGGTGTTCAATCTTTTAATGTCTCGGCCCGTAGATACCGTAAATCCCTCCCTCAGCATCTCATTTGAGCTCATCCACATTCAAAACGCGAAAACACATCTGTTTACTCAGGGTAATTTGAATGTTCATGTATTGTACTCCGTGTTGAGTACGTTACAGTAAAAAAAATTACTGTGATTACTTTTCTTAAAAGTATTGCATTACTTATTAGGGCATTCAACATTAACCTGTTAAACTCAAAACTCTTAATGCGTTCAAATAACGCGACACAAATAAATTACTGAAGCACGTGAAATGGCGTCATTAACGTAACGTCTCGCAGTTAGATGAGAGTCAGGAGTTTATATCTACAATTGTTTAAGATCCTGTAACCCTGGTTGGTGGAAATTTTTATTCTAACGCTTTAACCTGATTCCGCTTCTCTGTTTGCGATCAGATCATTTTTAAGCTGCTAAACTCTGTGAAAATTTTCAGTCCAATGATCCAGTAAGCAAATTTATTCAAACAATCAGTCCAAAACAGCGCTAATGCAAAGAAAAGCCGGCTGATTACATCCGAGAGTGCAGGGAGAATAGAGACTCATGCTGCGTTTTCAGTGAACGATTCATTCCAGTGTTTATTTCACTTTAAAACACGAGCTCTGTCATTTTCTGTGATTGTTTCTGAAGAGTTTCACGCAAACGTGAGTTCATGTGTTCCTGTTCCGTGTCGCAACTTGACTTGTCTAAAACGTAAACAAGCTCTTTGCTGTTGCACTGTACACAAACTATAGGGGAGCGCGGGGCACAACCTAACGCGGGGTTAAATGTAACACGGACCTTTTACATAGTTAGTCGGGATCAAGCCGGTTGTGTTTACACTCTTTTTCTCTCGCTGCCAGAAGACGGTCTCCCGCGAATTTGCGGAAAGTTTTGATAAGATTTCATGAAGATGCTGGACAAAGAGTGTTTTGACACCATGCAAGTACATTTTTTCATCACAGGTTTTTTTCGGTTTCTGAGTTGGGTGTGTACGTCACCAAATCTAACTTTATATTGCCTTAATAACTGTCTTGTTGGCTAAAACATAGCACCGTTTTGAAACATGTCAGCAACTCCTAGCAACTGTTAGCTAGGCTTAAAATATGTTTTACACAGCGGGGTTAGATGTAGCACAGTGTTACAAACAAGCCGCCAAGTGTACAATGATAATCAAATGAAAACAGGGAGCCACACAACTTCTAGGTTTGAGTATTTATTTATATATTTAACTTTGTTGGACTTTCACAAACAATGTTGGAATTTTTTTATTTTTTTTATTTAGTTTACTATGCATTAATCACTTGTTTTTTTTTAAAATATAGCCTGGTTTTAATGCAATAAACCCTTTAATTTTTTTATTAAAATTTTTTATTAAGTTTTTATTATTATTACTGTTATTATTATCAATAATAATAATTTTACATGCAGCTGCCACACATAAATGTAATTCAATTGCAATTACAATATTTGATGATTTTATTTATTTATTTATGTATTGATTGCAAAACTGTGCAGCCCTTTTCTATGTCTCTATCCATGATATTGATCCATAATATAAGGATGATTGGATGAAGGATGGATGTATGGATATCTATCTATACATATGCACAAACAATATCAAACTATACAGATAAAATAGTACTGAATTATGTGTGTTACACACAAGTGTTACAACTAACCCCCCTGTCTGTTACAATTAACCCCGCATATGGGGTAGGTTGTAACATTTGCACTTCTGTCACTTTCAGTGCAACTGTACGGAAATGGAAGCTCCTAGAAAAAAACTTTAAGTGTTCATATGTAGCAGAGATGTGTATGTTGCTTGTGTAAAAAAAAGATGAATCTAACTTAATTATTTTTTAATTAATTGAGCCAAAACCAAAATGTGTTAGGTTGTGCCCCGCTCTCCCCTACATTCTGAAAAGCTTTTTTTTTTTTTTCTGTAATGTTTTTCGTGGGTGCTTTGGTGTGCATAAATTTATGAATAATATGGACTCATTTGGTTATTTGGTGTCCTTTTGGAGTCTCCAAGTGTCCTTTTTTTTGGAAAGACGCCTACATTTTCCTTGAAAAAAAAAAAGCTTGCAGAAAACCCAATTTTGTGAGAATCAATCTAATGGTTTACTTTGCTGGATATAGCAAATGATGACAAGATGAACGTGTTAAACAAGATAAATGGTGTATGCTTAATTTCATGATAAGTGTACAAAAAATAATGATCTATTGACAATATATAACATTTAACTGGGACAATTTTTGCCATTGATATGACTGGGAAAAAGTGTTCCAGTCAACCTGAATATATATATATAGCAATTTGACACGAGTAGGAGTGTGATATGGCTCTATATCTGCACGGCTGTGATTCGGCCGTAGACAATTTTCTTTACATTCAATGTTTTCCAAGCTGATTTTAGTGTTTTTTTATTTTATTTGATCAAAAAACCCTACCGTACCGTAATGTGTAATTATTACACATTAAACATCACTCGCCTTTAAGATAGTGAATTCTGATACCTCCATGTCTGCAGGCAGAGGCAGAGGCAGTAAACCCATAACTATATATCACTAGACTAAAATTAAATTAAATGCATACTAAATGGTGGATTAGAGAGAAAAATGACATTTTTTGGCATTTTTACCCTAAGCCCTGTTTATTTTCTGACCCTGGTTAGTCCCAAAAGTGATCATGAACATGCAAGATGGTTTAAAGACAGTAAGGAGTTGTAATTCAGCAAAATAAATTCTGTGCGAAAGAAATTCCCTGGGAAGTACTTTATTGGAGGCGGCAGGCTAAGTGTTATCACAGGCAGGAGATCTGGCAGGCAAATGTTTTTGTGTTACAAACAATACCGTACCTACTCTGAACACCTATCGTTCAAAAGTGTGGGGTCAGTATTTTTTTTGTTTTGTTTCTGAAATAAGTCCTTTATGCTCACCAAGGCTGCATTTATTTGATCAAAAACACAGTAAAAACAGTAATATTGTCAAATATTATTACAACTTAAAACGTAATTCTTGTGATCAAAGCTGAATTTTCAGCATCATTACTCTTCAGTGTCACATGATCCTTCAGAAATCATTCTAATATGATGATTTGCTGCTCAAGAAACATTGGTAACACTTTATTTCGATAGTACACTTTAGACACTAACTAAGCTGCAACTATACATGTCCATTAACTCTCATTCGAGTATTAGAAGACTCTCTGCTTAATATCTGCTAACACTTTATTGTGATGCTCCCCAACAGACATTCTACTGACTATATGTAACTTTGCAACTACATGTTAAATTATTACCCAAACTCTAACAACTAACCCTAACCTAACAGTCTACTAATACTCTAATGAGAGTTAGTTGTTATGGCAAAGTTACTTATAAGTAGTAGAATGTCTAAAGTGGACCATCGAAATAAAGTGTAACAAAACATTTCTTATTATAATCAATGTTGGAAATATTTGCGTTGCTTAGTCTTTTTCAGGATTCTTTGATGAAACTTTCTTTATAGAAAGTGCAAAAGAACAACATTTGTTTGAAATAGATCACTTTTGATCAATTACATAATTATATATATAATTTGAATGCATCATTGCTGAACGACTATTTATTTCTTTAAAGAAATCTTACTGACCTTTCCGAAGTTCTGCATTACCCGTGTCTGTAAACTAAGCAAGCTCATTATTTATTTAAAGAATAGCAACTATAGTAATAATATTGTGTAAATTCAAAATATATAAAGCACAATATTTGACCTATTTGACCTTCAGATTATGTAACATATTACTTGTAACTCATTACCCTCATCACAACAACACCCAACTATCTCCTCATACTTTAAAATACAGTCAAACTTTTTTTTTAGGAGGTTTGCCAGTTCCCATCTCTTTCTCTTCCTTGAGGGAACTCCATTCTAATACAGTCAGAGTGACGTGCAGCAGTGGTTTGTTTTGGAGCTGAAACTCAACGCATGCAGCCTTGCGTTCTGTAAAATCCCATTTTACACTACAGACCTCCTGCTCTAATCAATAAGCCTTCGGGGTCTGCTTTATCAATGTGTTTGGTATTCCAACGCTACGCTCTTTTCACATGACTGACTCCATGCATAATCGACTACTGGTAAAACACAGTCACTGAGTATGTGTTTGTGCATTTTTATTTTTTTTATTTTGGCACCCTTCATCCCTGTCCAAGAGCCTTGCGGATATGAATGAAAAGAAGCAATTAAATTTTACTCGGAGGCACAAAGCACCAGGGGATGCATCACATTTGTATGCGTGTGCGCTCCCCCTTTGAATAAAAGTTGTGTGCCTGTGTTAAATATTTCTGCATGTACATAAATAAATCAGCATCAAACAAGGATCTAATATGAGAAGACTGTCACTCCATCTTTGGTTATTAATAAACTAGTGCTGTCAAACGATTAAAATATTTAATCTCGGTTAATCGCATTAATGTCGTAGTTAAAGGGTTAGTTCACCCAAAAATGAAAATTAAGTCATTAATTACTCACCCCCATGCTGTACCAACCCCGTAAGACCTTTGTTCGTCTTCGGAACACAAATGAAGATTTGCAACAGTGGCTCAACTATAAGTTTATCAAGCGACGAGAATACTTTTTGTGCGAAAAAAACAAACAAAAATAACGACTTTATTCGACTATTCCTTTTCTTCCTTGTAGGCCTGAAACGAGACTTCAAGAGATTTCCACGACGCACATGCGTGAGAATTGCGATCTCCTTCAACTACTTCAGTCCAGTTCTCGCGCATGCGTCGTGGAAATCTCTTGAAGTCTCGTTTCAAGCCTACAAGGAAGAAAAGGAATAGTCGAATAAAGTCGTTATTTTTGTTTGTTTTTTCGCACAAAAAGTATTCTCGTCGCTTGATAAACTTATAGTTGAGCCACTGTTGTGACATGGAATATTTAAACATTTTCTTTAATGACTTTCTGGGCCGTCAAGTTTCATTCCCTTAGGCAGCCTATGTAGGAGTGATCCAGCTGTCACATTTAATCATAAATATCTTCATTTGTGTTCCGAAGACGAACGAAGGTCTTACGGGGTTGGTACAGCATGGGGGTGAGTAATTAATGACTTAATTTTCATTTTTGGGTGAACTAACCCTTTAACTCGCGATTAATCGCAATTAATCACACATTTTTATCTATTCTAAATGTCTCTTGATTTCTTTTTGTCCCATTATTTTTTCTCATTTTAATGCTCTTTTCAACATGGAAAAGTGGATCGGCTTGCTTTGTGCAATTGTTTTTTATTGAAAACAACATTGGCATATACTGTGTTCAATTTCACACTAACATTCTCACTTGGAGCAAATAATCTCTCACACAATGTAACACTGTCCATTAATAAAAGGGTAAAATAAATACTGACGGGGTCCTGATATTGACGAGGGGGCGGAGACTTCGCATCAGCTGTGTGTGTGTGTGCGTGTGTGCGTGTGTGTGTGTGTGTGCGTGTGTGTGTGTGTGTGTGTGTGCTTGGCCATCATCAAGTGGTGTTTCAGACTGGACGCGCTGCGATGATGATAGCTCAGTTCACAATGACAAAACACACAGATCACTTTGGTCTTGTCAATGGAATTTGGCAACTTTTTAAAAGTAAACTTTCCATTCAAATCTTATTGGCGTCCATTTCGGTGTCTCGCGCTCGCCATCCACACAAAACGTAACGTTAACCTACTATTTGGCCGGCTCGCAAGCCCAAACAAGTGTGTGCCGCGCGCCTGTTGTTTTGTTTCCGGTCTAGCTAGATCCGCTTGCGCTTTGGTCGACGAAGCAACAAAACGTCCTCGCGCGGCGCAAGCCATTGAAATGCATGCCGCGTCCTGTTGCAAAAGCATGTGAAAAAAACTACAAAGTTTGCTAGGCCAAAAAGACTGTTAATCGCGCAAAAAAAAATTGACGCCGTTAAAATGGGTTTGCGTTAACGCCGTTAATAACGCGTTTAACTGACAGCCCTATAATAAACCTGTTAAAATATACATATGGCACCTTTTACATGTACATATTTAAATTAAAATGTGTTTAATGTCTAAAAGCAAAAAGCTGTCAATCCAATGTTCATTCATGTTTGCACATACTGCATTAGTGATATGCATCCATACAATACCGCCGCTCTCTCTACTGGATTACTTTCTACTGCCTTGAAAACAATACCAATGTTAAAGGTGCAGTAAGTGATATCTGAGAAACCTTGTTGAAAGTGGATCGGACTGAGCAGCACAACACACTTGTAGCCAATCAGCAGTAGGGGGCGTCTCCACTCATGATGGGGGAGGAGAGAGAGAGTGAGAGCCAATCAGCAGTAGTGGGGAGTGTCCACTCATGATGGGGGAGGAGAGAGAGAGAGAGAGCCAATCAGCAGTAGTGGGGAGTGTCCACTCATGATGGGGGAGGAGAGAGAGAGAGAGCCAATCAGCAGTAGGGGGAGTGTCCACTCATGATGGGGAAGGAGAGAGAGAGAGAGAGCCAATCAGCAGTAGTGGGGAGTGTCCACTCATTATGGGGAAGGAGAGAGAGAGAGAGAGCCAATCAGCAGTAGTGGGGAGTGTCCACTCATGATGGGGAAGGAGAGAGAGTGTGCAAGAGGGATATTTGAAGAAAGACTGTAAAAAGAGAGATGGCTGAGAGACATTACAAAAGAGAAAAGCTTAAAGGAATATCAGTGTGGAATAGAAAGGTTATGATCAGGCAACAGTGTTTCTGAGTGTTTCTAAAATCACTCACTGCACCTTTCAAAAAATATGTATTTTTATATTTTATATTTTTAATAGAAATCCTAGCACTGCACAGGATGTCGACGACTCCACGCAACTCACACAATAAATGTCATAAGAGAACATTCATTAAAAAAATTTGACCTCCCCATCAGCCCCTTGCTTTTTACTATTCATACTTTATTCCTATTCAATTTTGAGATGCAACGAAATTACCAGTGCCAGTCCCAGAAGAGTCTCCTGTAAAATATATCTAAAATTAATTATGAATCATGAATAATCACTTTACTTATTATTATGCATGCACTGCACAGAATGTATATAAAATATACTGTATTATATTTGATCTTATCTTTTATGCACAGTATAACCAAGGTTTTATTTACTGAACAATGCCAGAGGACTGATAGGCTCCTCTGAATACCATTTCTAATTGGTCCATTTGCTAATCAAATTACGCAATATAATTTGTCCATCCAAATTGTGAACACAACAGGGAGAATAAATGAAATTCGCCTCCATCTGCTCTAATAACCAATCATTATCAAAGGTTAAGCGATTAGATGCAACAGAAATACTTTAGCATCAAATAAAACAGAAACGTATAAAGGGGGCCGTATATAAATATGCCATAACAAAGGAGGATGATATTCCACTATAAATTGGTAGAAGGGATACTGGGATAAATAAAAAGATAAAAATGGTCCACTTTAGACATTCTATTAACTATAAGTAACTTTACAACTACATGTCAAATAACCCTCATAAGAGTATTAGTAGACTGTTAGGTTAGGGTTCGGCTTAGTAGTATAAGTTGACATGTAGTTGCAAAGTTACTTGTAGTTAGTAGAATGTCTAAAGTGGACAATCAAAATAAAGTGTTACCAAAGACAAAAGTAAAAGGTTATGCACTTGTTATTGGTTATTAATGTTTTTTATATGCTTATCAGCCTGCCCAGAAAATACCCTCATGGACCGCCACTGGAAATAACAAGCCCTTCCAGAAACTATGTGATGGAAAACTGCTCGGTATATCAAATCAAAGTCTTTTCTTCAGGCCTGCACAGGCCAAATTTTCAAGGTGCCCTTGGAGATAGAGTAATCAGTGCGAGAGACTCCAGAAGGAACGGCTTCACTCTGAAACCAGCAGGCGCAAATTATACATCCGCGGTCTCCCTGCTGTATTCACACATCTGCCGGGATTACACACACAGCTCTCTGAGGCGTATCGCAGACGCTCGGATGACCTCCGCTCTCTCCGTCTGGATTATGTGACGCTCGGGCCTGGTGTGAGCACTCGAACACAGACACATACGGACAAACCTGAAAAAAACTCGCCTTTATTCAGCTGTTGGCTTTCAGAGATGTTCCCCTGATGGGAGAAATCTGATGCAGTGTCCTTCACGTATTGTGATTTGAGCTTGGACTATATATTAAACTATAAAATCTATTTGAAACATTTAATAATGAATTCAACGGACTCATTAGTGAATAACCAGTCAATATAGACGTTAAACAGTATTTGCGACACATTTCATTTTGGACACATGACGTTCTGTATATTGAAATGCAAAAGTACCTGCACCCACTTTTTCAGGAGCCTTGCTTTTAAGATTATTTAACGTCTTTTATGAGTATGAATTACAGAACTACTAACACAATATTCAGTGAGAAATCATTTAAAACAGGACTGGTATTTATCCACTGGGATTAGACTGGTTTGCTCAAAGAGGGTGTTGATTTTATGAACTCTTATTAACCAGCGTTTTTTTTGTTGTTGCTGTTTTTAAGTTGCCAGCCAGCACCAGTAGTTTTGATCATTTTCACAAAACTATCATGACCCCCAGAATATTTAGTTCAATAAATATTTGAACATATTTTATCAAATAAAAGAACAGAGCCTCTGCTTTTGAACAAAAAATAAACCTTTTTGTCTAGATTTATGTATTCTTTTTTATCAACACTTGAATGTGGGTAAGTTTCATTAAAAAAGCAACGTTTTGAACAAAAAGCGGAGAAAATCGCGTTTTTGTCAAAGACTTCATCCGGACCGGATTCAGAATGATAAATCGAGTCCATCAACACCCCAAAGCTTCACAGTCATTACCTCTTCATGGGTTCAATATTTCATTTGGTTACTTGGCAGTTTTGATGTATATGCTGTTTTATGTTTGATGATCGTGTTACGTTACATGTGTGTAAGCAATGCTTCCATCGCTTGTTTCTGCTTCTTCGCTTGTGTTTTGATTAAGAGATCCTGCACTCTTTCAGAAGATGCGTAACAGCAGACATGGATTTCTGGAAAATACCTCAATGGTGGAGAAAGAGTTAATGTTATTTTCCCCCATAAGGGTTGAGTTTCACTTTATTTTACACTTACCTAAGAAAGCACTGGGTAACTACATGGGTTAAAGTTAAATTTAGATGGAGGTTACTTAGTTGTTACCCAGTTATTGCAATGACTATAATACGGTAGGTATTAGTAGGTACACAGTAGGTACATGGGGAAAAGGACTGTAAAGTAAAGTGCTACCAGAAGTTGTTTCAGAGGCAGAGAAAGTACGTTTCACTATAACATCCACTGATGAATCGTGTAGCGAATAAGTTCAGGGTCATTTATTAAGAAAGTAAGAGGCAATTTGGATTTCAAGTCGACTGTAGGACAAACTTTTTATTCTGAAAGCCACTTGACAAACATAGCTGGTATATGGCACAAAAAAGTAAAAAAAAAATAACACACAAAAAAAAGCAGGCACACAAAGACTCGATGTTTTCTCACGCACACCGCACACCAAAAGCGTAAGTGACAGCAGCGTCTCGTCTACCTGAATGGATGCAACACTTCTCCACCTCTCGACTCGCCGGCTGTCACCCCGAGCTCTCCTATCAAATGCACACAATCTCACTCTCTTGTACCTGCGTCTTTTGTGTGGGCCTGCTCCTGCTGCGCGTCTCACACAGATCCTTTGATGCTCTGATGAATGTCTGCATGCAAGTGTGTGAAGAGGGCTGTGCGAGTGTCTTGGTGTGTTCTTGTAGAGAGTGACGAGAAGAAAAGATGAATTGAATTTTCATCTTCCTTCGCTGGCAGGTGATGTCAGGGCAATGGATGAAGCAGGCCGGTGTGTGTGAATAGGTTAGCGTGAGATGTGTTTGTTCGTGCGAGAAACGCTACCGGCGTGACGCTGTTGAAGCGAGAGCAAACTATACTGCAGCATCAATGGTTCCATGAAGAACCTTAACGTCCGTGGAACCTTTCCATTGCACAAAAGGTTCTGTAGATCATTAACATGTTCTTCACACTAAAGGTCCTTGCACACTGAGTCCAAAATTTTGGTATTCGTCATTCGGTGGCTTTGAATTGTCAAAACCCTTCTCAAAATGCTTGCTACGGATGCGAAAAACGCAGACAATCGAACCAAATTTTTTTTTTTGACGGACAAAGTTTTGGAGGCAGTGTGTAAACGTGATTGACACGACGTGAGGTTGTATTTATTTTTTAACATGCGAAAATTTCGGACTAGGTGTGTAAGGACCTTGTTTTAAGAACTGTTCCCAGAAAGGTTCTTTGTGGAACCCAAAATGCTGGTTCTATGGTATTGCTGTGAAAACCCTCTTTTGGAACCTTTATCAGCCTCCATCCATTGCCCTGACACTCGTCACTCTCTACAAGAACACAACAAGACATTTACTCTTCACACACTTGCATGCAGACATTCATGTGTGTGTGTGTGTGGTGAGCATTTAACCTTTTCCGTGGGTGTGTTTAGTGATCAGGGTGGCATCTGCGTCCTCCTTTGGGTTCTCAACATTCTCTTGCTTTTTAAATCCCACACAACCCCTCTAAGCACATGCAGGAGCACGGGACCAAAGACCCGTTTGTTTGGTGACAATCTTAGCAAAACCATGATAGGAACCGTCTCTCTAGAGCGGCCTTGGGTTAAAGGGATAAGTCTACCCAACTGACATTCATTCTTGTATGCCTTCAATCACAATGGCTTTAATTGAATAACTGCTTAAACTCTGGTCTGTTTCAAATATAAACTATCAATAGTCTTCAGAAGACTTGGAATATAGCGGATGAGTCATCGGGACTATTTTTTATGATACTTTCATGCTGGTTCGTTTCTCTTTCTGTAGACCTTGGTCCCTTAAGGTTTTCAAAAAAGAGTAGGGATGCACGAAATATTCGGCCACCGAAAGACTTTTATCACCGAAACAATACGGCCGAAATGTTGTGATGACGCAAACAGACACCGCGACCTGCACGTGCTTGTCTGAAGCAACATGTCTGCGGTGTGGACGTATTTCAGTGTATCTGAACCGATCTGAACCCGCGAGGAGACGGAAGCCTTGTTTATACTTTCGCCTTCGTCTCCACAGACAGCGCGCGCACCGCTGCAAGCGGTTGAGGCGTTTCTACTTGACCCGATTTTTTAGTATTCCACCACCAATACAAAAATAATCATGTAAAACCCAGTAAACCCTGAGATTATTACTTGTGACATTACAAAAAAATATGTATATGGGAACATGTATGTACACAACTAAATTAATGCTCTCTTAATTATTTTCTAATTTCACTAAACATATTTCATTAAGTTTCGTGTCTATTTGTATTAAACATAGACCTTTGTTCATTAAAAAGGCTTTTTATGGTATTGTATGCTATTTTTTTTTTTATGTAAGCAACTAATTTAGACGTGCAAACTGGGTGCTGCTGTGATGAGAAGTTCGCGCTCGGCTTTGTTTTTATGAGAAAACATTTCATTTTAAAACCTTTCTGCAGGCCAGTAGATTATTATTTAATGTACACATGAGTGGGGTCAAGTTAAACATTTTAGTTTGAATTTTATTTTATACTGTGTATTGTGCTAAATACATATTTGCATGATTTGTAATTGATTTATTTTTTGAAAATTTTATATTAATTTATGCAATTGCAATGCCTTGATTTTAGTAAAGTTTGTACACAGTCATAGCCATAAATGCAATGATACTAATAATTGGCATAATTTCTTTCGGTGTTTCGGTTTTCAGTTTTCGGCCTTGGTTTCCTCTTTTTCGGTTTTCGGTTTCGGCCAAGAATTTTCCTTTCGGTGCATCCCTAAAAAAGAGCGGCTTGAACACTCTTCAAAGTGTTTTCTTTTGTATTCTACTGAAGAAAAAGACAGGTCTGGAAATATTTAAGGATAAATAAATAAGGACTTAAAGAGTTAGTTAACCCAAAAATGAAAACTATGTCATCATTTACTCAACCCTCATGTCTTTCCAAATGTAAAAGACTTTTGTTAATGTTCATAATTTGTAATGACATCTCCAATCCAAATTATACCAAATCTTTGTTGCTTCAAAAGTTAAACAAAATATGAAATATCGAGATAAACTGATTTATTTTAGGCTTTTATTCAGAGAAAAAAAATTTAGGCACATACATAGAGCTCATCAAATATGGTAAACTGAAGCTCAAAGGTGCTTGCTTCATACCCAAGAACCAATGATGTTTGTTCTTACATGTCAAGCAAAGGACTGCACTTTTACAACAAGTCAAGTCAAGTCATCTTCATTTATATAGCGCTTTTAACAATGGATTGTTCCAAAGCAGCTTTACAGAGATACACATATAATTTAAGGTAACAGGGATTGTTTTGGCTTTATAGCGGTTCTTGAATAATGTTATTTCCAGCTAAAGTTAGTTTGGATTGATTCACCTCCATTGAAATGATCATTTGTTATTAAATTAGGGGCCACTAAGACGACACCGTTCTCTCTAACAGACTTTAAACGCGAACCTGTGATTAACGCTGACGCCGTTCACATGCGCATTAAGAATTGATTCTATAGTTATGTACTTTTGAAAATATGTGCGCAGGTTTGCAATTCCATACAACCCATGCCTAAACAAACTACTTGTCTTGCCTATAATTTTTGATACAGAATGTGTTTTATTTTATCACTTCGGGGTACGCGAGCCGGATTTTCAACAACGCTTTATCTGTAGAGTGGGAAAGGGATCCTCCATAGGGAGAGGATAGTGGACACTTCAGCACTGCATTGTCATCGGGTCCAGGCGAAGCTCACTCGTCAGATCTGGACAACAAGTGTGCTTTGTTTGTGTGGACTTTCAATGGAGGGACAGAAATCTCTCAGGGTTCATTAAAAAGTCTTCATTTGTGTTTCAAACATGAACGAAAGTCTTACGGGTTTGGAACGAGGGTAAGTAAATAATAACAGGTTTTGTCAACTTTAGGGTGAACCAACCCTATATGAGCACAACAGTGATATTTCATGGAGTTTGAACAGACATCATATCGATTAGGTTAATATCTCGTAATAAGCTCGTTAATTTCCCAATTCTTTCTCCTAGAAGTCAATGAGATGAAACCTAGAACAGAGTAGGAAAAGAGCCCGTTGATCTTATAGGCGTCTCCTGTAGTGTTTCTGAAGAGATCTCAACAATGTCTTAAACTGTGCTCAGATTTGATGCAAAAAAAGTGTGCAATCAAAAGTCAAAGATCACATACAAATCTGAGCCGTGTGATCCGCATTCATTTAACGGCTCGGTATTCTGTCAACAGCTTTAATTCGTTTGACTAAGTTGACACTTGAAGCCTGAGAACTCTATGAAGTCTCTTGAGAAATAGTAACTACAGCGCAATAAAAACGTCCAGGTTCAGTTAGCAGCCCAAACCACTACAGCAGACCACACACCACACCACTTCTAAACTTAAAACTTAACTGACTGATTGTTTCAAACCATTCATAAATTTAAACGTAACTGGTAGACATGACCATATCACAGGGCTTTTGCCAATGCAAAGTTCCCTCTAACTGGAAGTGCGTGAAAAGTCAACGTATAAAGACAGCTTGACTTATCTGCATCATCGGTGTAAACCTTAGCCCGGCTCTTTAATGCTCCGGCACCCCGAACAAAAGCCACATAAAAAAGCACCGGGCTTTAATGGAATCTCTAAAATCTGCTGTTCAAGGCTGGAGCCTATTTACTCATTCTGCACAGTGGAGATTAAGTGTGTTTTCCATCAACTACAATAAAATAGGCAGCGGGGACGTAATTAGGGCCGTTTAAGACAGAGCGCATGCGGGTCTGCCAGAGACTGGGAGTGATGGCATTATCTTATGAAGATTAACGAGTCGGCTCTGGTAATAGGCAAATTAATTATTGCATGGCTTCTAATAGCACTGCGCTCTGATTCCCTGCTGCAGGATGTCTTTTGTTTTCATTACTGTGCAGGACAAGGGGAGGGGAAGAAGGGCACATCTCTTCTCCGAGAGGTGAGGGACTCGTGGAGAGAAAAGGAGACGTCTAACCGCGTGTATTCCTCCATATCTACAACACTTGATCTCAAATGTTTTATCACGGCTTCCTGTGCTGATGATCCGTGAGTGGTATTGATTGGTCGATCCCCTTGTGGTTGTCTAATTTCACTCTGTTAGTGCGCACGTGTGTGTGTGTGTGTTGGGTTTGTGCTCACTGAGATTACTGAGACGATGCATTATATGTACAAGACACCTCCTACCAAAGGAATTTTGAGTGGATATGAAAATGTTGTCATTGTTTACTCACCCTCATGTCGCTACAAACCCGTATGACTTTCTTTCTTCTGCGGAACACAAAAGCTAGAAGCTCTTTTCCATGCAATTACAATGAATGAAACTGCACTATAAAAGCACCATAAAGGTATCATAACAGTAGTTCATCTGACTTGTGGGCTATTTCCTGAAGCCAAACAATAGCGTTGTGTGAGAAACGGATTGACGCAATTACTCGCTTTAGCTCGACGAAAGACACTTCTAAGAAATCTAAGAAGGAGACTGAAGTGTTCATTTGCTCTCCATTTAATCGCTTAACTCTGAAGTTCTAGGAGAAATACAATATATTATAATATATATCAGTGATTCCTAACAGGGTAAGTGTACCTCAGGGGTACTTAGACAGAATATGCTATTTTAACATATATATATATATATATATATATTGTTATGAACTGCTCCGAGACTTGGAGGTGAAGATCCAAATGCAGCTTTATTCAAGAATAGTCGTATAGGCAGGGTCAAGAATCAGCAGACAGGACAATGGAGAAAACACAGAGGGAATCCAAGAAACAGGCAGAGGTCAGGGCAGGCAGCAATAATCAGAGTCCAAGAACAATCCAAAGTCAAAAACAGAAAACAAACACGGGAAAACGCTCAGAAATGCAGACACACAGTACAACAAGACTTCGCAGTGAGTGAATGAATGAACATGGTATAAATAGACTGAGACTAGCAGGATGACAAGACACAGGTGAATACAATCAGTGACAATGAGGTACAGGTGAATGTGATCAGTGATGATGAGTCCAGGCAGTGAGTATGGGAAATGTAGTTTGTGAGGAAGAGATCATAGTCTATTGTGGAGCGCCCTCTGGTGGCTCTCGAGGGCACTCCAGCTGGTGATCGTTACATATATATATATATATACAGGGGCGGTTTCTTCATTAGGGCGATTGGGCGACGCACCACCAAAGTGTGAAAGTGATTTTTTTCAATCACATTCACAATCTCATTCAACAACAGAGTTACGCTAGCCGTCACTATAGTCCAATCAGCGTCATGTCATGTTCTGTGGAGCACCGCCTCTTTTTGGGCGATTTCACTCTGGCTGAGAATCGCCCAGAGTGTTCCCATAGACTTCCATTCAAAGGTGCTTTTTTTCGAGCTGGAGGCACTGCAATGCATTCTCTATGGGTTCCGGGAGGGCTCGCACTAACGTGCTTACGTCATCATACGTATCCTTAAAGGTGCTCTAAGTGATGTCACGCGTTTTTTAGGCCAAAACATTTTTTGTCACATACAGCAAACATCTCCTCACTATCCGCTAGCTGCCTGTCCCCTGAACACACTGTAAAAGAATGCGGTTTCTGTAGACAGCGCAGGCTCCACAAACAGCAACAAAAACAAACTGCGGCGACCCGCTCCACGAAACACAACAAACAGTGTTCCAGTCTGGGGAGGGGTTAGTGAGCGTACATGGGGGGGTGTGGAGGAGAGAAGCATGAAGAGGAAAGTCATAATTTTAACTCTTTAAGTTTGATATGGCCGACACACGACCAAAGAGACGACGTTCTGATGAACAGATTGCAAAAATACAAAGAAGAGGGAAAAGGAGAAGGAACGCATGCCCGAATTTACACTGGAAAAGCCTTTGAAAGGTGGTGAGAGCTCCGCCGGCAGAAGGGCTTCCAATCCGACATTCAGGTAACGTTAGCTCTGTTTTTGCTGGAGAGGTGGGTCAATCCAGTTTGGTTTTTCTAAATGGACTTTCATGTTCGCCTAACAAACACAAGGATATAATTAGCTAGAACAATGCAGTCAGCGCTAACTTTGGTGAATACAACATATAGGTTTCTAGCAGCTAGCTATCAATCTCTATTGTAAATAATCAAGCAAACTCACAGTAGGGCGACAGTTTGTGTGAATGATTGTTTTCACCAACTATTTATTATGAAATTGAATGTTCATTCATAGCCTATTGACAACTTTGACTAAATTTGAAGCTAACGTTATCTTGCTATTATTGCGTCCTGGTATGGGAGCTAAAGTTATAACCTCAGGTGGCGAAACGTTTTATCGTGTTTTTCTGGTAATGTTTCCATTATTTTTTTTTTTTCATAATATGAAAGCATTTATCTCACTTGGCGACATTACACCATCCTTGAAAGAAGTATCAGTAAAACTACAGAGGGAGGGGACGGGATGAGGAGGAGGGAAGGTCTAGCTAGCCTCCGTTTTGTTTGACAATACTTTGAACGTCAACAAGAAGTGACGTCACCCAGCATCGCTTTGAGCACCTTTAACTTGTGCAGCGATTGGTGGGAACAAACATACACTATTAAATATCTTTAAGATTAAGTGACAAATAATATTTAAAAACAATTTGAATTTGAATAACAAGAAAAAATGAAACACAACAATAATATCTTTATCAAATGTGATAAAAAAAAAGAAAAAAAAAAAAGAATGAGAGCGAGAGCTTGAGAAACTGTTGGGATAGGGATCTCGCGACTCGCGCGTTGAGGCCAGCTGAACTTGAACAACGTCATGGCAAACGCAGTCATAACGCAGTCATTTATCGTGTCGTTAAAATAAATACCAGTCAGCCCGTCGTAGTAATCAGCATACATTGAGCAGGAGCAAGTAGCAACAGGAACAACAAAATCTAGGCGGGCCTTGGGAGAAGAAGACAAGCGGAGGCTGTCTAAAGAGGTATTGCTGAACATTTTAATAATCGAGTGTTGAAAAATCTCACTTTGTTTTTACAATCAGTTGAGGAAAGGATGGTAGCAGTCTTTTTTACTCCTAGCATTTTACTTTGAAATTTGTACATTTCCATTCGAACACCAACACAATCTTGTATGTCCAAAACTGTTACTTTTCAGGAAACGAAAGAAAACCTTATTTTTCCCCAAAATAATTTCCAAGCTCTTTTAATGCTTTCCATTGGTAAAATATTTGTAAAACACATTGACAGATGTAAAGGGTGACCAATAGCATTAATTTTTGAAAAAATAGGGAGATAATACAATATGGATTCTGCCTGATACATTGTTGCTGTCGGGATGGAAACCTTGTATCTCTATATTTATATTATAATAAATAAATTATTTTATAACTAAAATAAATGTATTTATTTTGTCAGGTCTGCGACACAATCTTAAAGTAGTGAAGTTGCCTTTACATGCTTAAGCTGTTAATTTATCCATTGCATGGGTGGACCTTATCCTTATCAATCATCCAAACATTTGCCCCCCCGAGAGATTTTGCAGGAGCCGCCACTGTATATATATATATATATATATATATATACCATTTTCAACAAAACATTTAATGACAAAAATATAATGTGTTGTAACTATCAAGTTACAATTAGTACAGAAAAAAATATAAGATACAAGTTATTCATATTAATTAACAAAACCAAAAGTTTCACCATTTTTTTTCTTTTCTAAAAAAGGTTTCATTCAAGCCTTTTTCATTATGATACCAGGGCATTTGTAACACCCTCAATTAAAGTCATTACAAATTAAAAGTTCAGGTTATTTTCAAGTATGACTTTGATGTTATTAGTGTTTTATTGAATAAATTAATAGATCAAATAGACAAACTGTGATGAGATTCATAGTAAAATATGTGCGTACATAAAGACTCAACTCCTTCGCACTTATCTCTACAACATTCAATCCTATTTTCGCCCAATAGGAATGTGGGGCCGGTTGCACCAGCTTTATATAAGTTACAGCTTAGGCTAGTTGTGATGTAAATGGGCACTAAGTTACAACTTGTGCACTACTAAATATTTTTGAGTTGCACAATTAAACTTGAAACATAACTCTACGTATAAACTAAATATCCTCTGACCAACAGCTGAAATAAAACAGGAGATTGATTAAATTGTATAAATAAACTCAGGTTATACCTGGCAGACTTATGCTTTATGGACTAATAATCTTACATACTGCAGGTAACAGGTGTTTTTGCTGAAGCAGTCCTCTGATGGCTGTCTCTGTAAATTACGGTGCGTTTGTTGAACTCTCCACCTGGGTTTTATTTATAATACATTACATTCGCTGTTAACTCTTTCTCTGAAAAAAAAAATAAAACCTCTGTATGATATTTTCATCCCAGAACTGTCAAAACTCGTGAAAGACAAACAAGCTCAGGTGTCTCATTAAAGCAACTTGATGAGACTGATTTTCACCCCCAGTATTAACCCTGCATGTTTCTGTTGAGTATCATATTTGATACATCAGGCTTTTATGGCTCACATAGTATGAATATTTAGCTCAATAAAACTCCTCATTTTTATTAAGAGGCCAAACTGGTCAAAAATATGTAATTCGGTGCAGTTGCTGATATTTATATGGCCAAAAAGTGAGATGAAATTCTGATAGCTTTTCATGTAAATCAATGAGATCTTTATTACAGAATAGCAGACTACTTACTGTACATTAAATACATATCAGTTGTCACTCTATATCTCCCAATAATACCAATTTAAATGTTTTGTTTTATGATCAAAGCTCTGTAGTTTTAAAACATATAATGCAACCCAATACAATGATGATTGAGAGATGAACAAATAAACCTTCCTGATGCCTGACGGATCATATTTAATACTCATTTGAACGTGATTTCTCTAAAAACATTATGTATGGATAATCAAATAAACCTACGTTCCATCAGTTCAGTAAGTGCTCATCTTGAAATATTGCTAACAACTAGCCTGGTTAAAACCAGACCATTCTCAGTTGTAACTGAGTTATGGTCTGGCAAAGCGTCATAGACAAATCATTTCCAGAGGGGCGTCACCAACGGACGTCGCGGATGGACCTAAAACCAATCAGAGCGATGAAGGAGATGACGTATGCAGAGCGGCGGAGAAACTTCGAGTGTTGTTCTTTGCTTGGTTTTTAACAAAAAGGAAACGTTCAAATCGCTTAAAACAGACGCGGTAGCTGAATTGAACGAGTGATGTTCGACGGCGGCATCCATCTTTGTAATGTAGGCTACAAAATCTGCTTCAAAATCCCAGTGCTGTCGTCATCGTGTAAAGCCCGCCCCAACGTTTCTGATCGGTGCCTCGATTCCGACGGATTGGAAATGGGCTTGAATGAGCTCTTTGCCAGACTAACTTTCAGAGCAAATCTAAATTTGCCGGAAGTTGTCTGGGTTTTCCCAGGCTAGCTAACAACATGAAAATCAGTATAGATTTCACAGCAAAAAGACACATGAACCACGACTTGAAGTGGGACGTTTTTACAATTCTACTAAACGGTCTTTTATGTGCTAAAAAGTATACAATATTAATCAGACGACAGAAGGCATGTAGATATAGTGTGCGACGGGTTTTTGATCGTGTTGATCATTTACGAGGCTGTGGGAAACACTGGTACAGCATATTAGATCCTATATACTGATGACATATTGTAATTGCACTGGAGCATGTCTGAACTCTCAGTGAAATGGGCTGATGTTCAGGTGTCCATCAGGAGGGGGAGGAACCGAGGAGCCCTGCAGGAGTAAAGCTGAGGGCTGTGCTGGTGTTACGAGCGCTCATCATGTCCTAATGAACCCTAATTAACCTTCATTAGCCGCGAGGTGATCCGGAACGCCGCTGCACGTCTCCCCTGTGTGAGTGTTATTGTTTATTATCACCAGAGTAATGAGAAGACTCACCGTGAGCAGAGCCGGAGTGAGTACGGGAGCGTTTTTATGTGGTGGACCGCAGAAAAGGTTTTGAGGATAGATGCTGGAATCTATAACCTTATTCCATGAAACAATCAACCTATTATTCAATCCATCTGTTCATATCATAACCTCACCACGCACTTTCATCAGGAACCAGGAATAAGAACAAATACACACTAATGGGTTTAAATATTAACTCTGACAGCGTTTCGGCTCGATCTAAGATAAATGTTAATATTTAGTTTAATTATCTGTGTAGGATTAATAATTATTTTCAAAGAGGACAACTGAACATGTAATTTGGATTAGAAATTCATAATGCATTTGGGTATTATGACAAGGCCTTTATAACCATACAAATGTAAAATACATTTTGAAAATAATTTTTATTCAAACCCATCTCTGATTTCTGAAGCTTTTTGGCCATTTTTTCGAGAAGAACCAACGCAAGTTATTTTCAAGAGCATATCTATAGCCAGTTAAATATGCACAACCAACGCATTCTCATCCTTTGGCGTCACATAGTTGACGCCATATGACAAAACGTCGAAATACTACGCACATGGCACCCTTTAGCGTGAATATAACACGCGAAGTGATGGGTAGGTTTAGGTGTGGGGTAGGGTCTGCGTCTCATATTCACGCTAAAGGGTGCCATGTGCGTAGTATTTCGACGTTTTGTCATATGGCGTCACCTATATGACGCCAAAGGATGAGAACGGCCTCGCACAACCGTTCAAATGTTTAAAAAAGAAAATGTATTCAACAACAAATTAATTAAAGATGCTATTACAGACATTTATAATGTTACAAAATGCTGTTCATTGAACTTAATATTCATCAAAGAATCCTGAAAAAAATTATTATGGTTTCAACATTGATCATTAAAAATGTTTCTTGAGCAAACAGTAAATTACTGAAATTGTCAAGTAAATTACAAAGTAAATTACATTTTAAAATGTATTAAAATAAAAAAAATGTCACTGTCACGGCTTGGCTGAGGATGAATATGAGGTGAGGCGAATTGGATCTAAAATGCAGTCTGAACTTTATTAACTCAAACAAAGCAAAAGACAAACAACGAGAAGGGTAACGCAACAGTGTGCACTACACAAACAACACCAGACCCCGAACTAACTGAACAAAGGGCACTATATACTGAGAGAACTAATGAGAAAATGAGGAACAGGTGTGTGACAACCAATGAAATGATGAATAACCATGGCAACAAGCGTAAACAGAAAGGAAACACATAAACAAACACCATAAACAAACAAAGTCCTTGAAAACGAAACAGAAAATATAACAGATTGTGACATCCACAATATTTCTGTTATTACTTAAAAACACTTTTTTTGAAAGGTAGTGAAAGTTGAAAAATGTAAATTTACAGTACACTATAAGAATATGTATTGTCAGGGACCCTAAAAATATACCATCTAAATGAACTGGCTTTAATAAAGTCAAAAATATTCTTTTATATGACTGAATCGATATGATAAAATTAAGTTAAATCAATGAAAGTGAATTTTACGAGTCAGATCTGGCAGAAAAGGTAACAATGAACAGAAATTTCCCAAACTCTTCCAAATGATTCATTTCACACTTCAAAACACAACCCCATGACCATGGAAACGATGTATTAAAACCCCATAATCAAAGGACTGCACTTTCACTAATGCATTTTTACTTCTGTAATTCACAAAGCTATACAAAACTGCATAGCGAGGTCAGACACACACACTCACACATATGCACATAGAGATGAAGTCCCCCAGTATTAATCAACACCAGCTGCTGCAGGTACGGCAGCCAATACCCCAGTTAACGTCCAGTAGTTCCACTTTCATTAGACCCTCATTCAGTCCTGAGTTATGGGTCCATCCCATCAGACCCATTTAATTAAAACAATGACACCTGGAGAGAGGAAGAGCAGGCAGCCAGATCTCCTGCATGAAAGGACTGATCACAAACACACACGTGCTCAACACACTGCCCTTCATGTACATGCATCCGCAAGGACACACACTCTCACTATCTGATGTTTTAAGTGAACGTAAACCGTTGATAAAGAAAACGCTTGTGTAACAGCATAATGGATCAGTGAGTCAGGTCTTAAAGTGACAGCAGCCTATCGTACCTGCTTCCTAAATTATGCGATAATATTAAAATGATCTATATGGCAGTTTTTTCTCATGGTATCGATGTCAAAATTGTGGCCAGTGAAAATGCTGAGTGGCTAGTAACTTTGGAAACCCACTCGCCACAGTGGCTGGAGAGCAAAAGAGATAATGTCAAGCCCTGAGTATAATGTACACTCAGTGGACATGTAGAAGCAGACAGAGTTCAAAATATTCAAAATATAAAAAAAACAGCAAAAACTGCCATGAGAGTAAGTGTCTTGGGATTTTAGTCACTACAGCAACAACTCTTGAATATCTCAGTTGTTTCTCCTCAACAGTGATGAGATTAAAGGAATAAAAAGTCTCTCAAATGAACAAAACGACCCCAGTAATCTCACGCATGATCTCCAGAGCTTCAGACGAGATCATAATGTCTAAATTAGATTTAAAAAATGAGATTTCGAAATGAAAACAAACATTTCTCATTTGATTACTCTTCTTTATCTGAGCTAAAAGATTAACATTAATTTGAGTGATTCTCAGCTAGTTGTTCAAGACCCAAATGCAAGACTGTTCTGAGTGGGTCACGGAGTGTGTAGTCAAAGAAACAACAAAAACAACAAAAAAACATAAATTTGAATGTTTTTCTGATGCGAGACTTTTATATTGAAAGGCGTGCGTGAAAGCTGTGGACTCGTACACAGTTTAGAGAGTGCCTGAGAAAAATGCATTGTGCCGATTCAGATGAGATGTTGTCAGGCTATATGTCAGCGTCATTATTTGAACATTATTTTTGTAACTTGTTACAAAATAAAAAGTCGTTCACCTCAGAAAAAAACACTTTCCTGTCCTTTTAGACGTTAAACTCTGTTCGTAGCACGCGCTCTTCAAAAAAAAAAAAAAAAAATACTATGAATGGGGATGGGATATAAATCGCTTACCTTTTGTTAGTGATATTCTTACAATTTAAGTAAAGTGGCACAGTACTAGTGTGTGTCAACCTATTTTTGAGAAATATTAGCTTGGTTCAAATTCATAAAAAAATTAGGAAGTGGCTTAGTGACCAGGGGACATGTGGGTCTCGTGGCCAAACCAGTTGAGAACCACTGTTTTATAGCATATAGCTATGTCAAAAACTTTCTTATTTGTGCCTATCTTTATGTTCCTAAATTAAATGAATTTGAGGAAAAACATGTCAGAAAAAATACATGCTCAGCAATTTTTTCTTCTAGAATATACTCCTCTCCTAATCCAAAGTCTCTTTTGATATTAATTACTATTAAAACATTCTCAGGCAATGAACACACACATTTTCAGGAATGCAAACACCATGCACGTATTTGGCCCAAAAAAATTCTGAACACTTACAGTGAGTCACATTTAAAAAAATCACAAACTAAATGGCATTTATTTTTTGTTCAAGGCTGGTAAGTTTAAAAATAATAATAATAGTAATACTTTCAATCAGCAAGGATGCATAATTGATTAAAAGTGACAGTAAAGAAAGACAATGTTCAATAATGTTACAGAGATTTCTATTTCAAATAAATGCTGTTCTTTTTAATTTATAAAAAAATATATAATTTCCCCCCAAAATATGAAGCAGCACAACTGTTTTCAACTGATAATAATCTAACATGTTTCTTGAGCAGCAAATCATCATATTAGAGTGATTTCTAAAGGATCATGTGACACTGAAGACTGGAGTAATGATGCTGAAAATTCAGCTTTGCCACCAGGAATAAATTACACTACATTATATGCAATTAAAAATCACCAGCTGATCAAAGTATAAGTTCTGAGATTTGTTAGCAGATGCCACATGGTTTTGCTATTTGCCATCGAAAGCAATGACATTCATTTTTGTCTACAGTGTCCAAATATGTTTTGGGTCCACTGTTGCATGCTAGGAGGAAGGGGAATCAATCTTGCAGCTTATGTTGATAATGATTCATAATCTGTGATAGCTGCTCATCCTGACTGTGGACGAGTTTGACCCAGAAAAGGACACACAGGGAGAAATGATAAATGAAAGCAGCGGTTCACTCACTCGCTCCACGCTCAACAATTAAAAGCTTTGTCCCTACCAAGACCCTGAGCAGAGTATTTATAGCGGTCTTCTCTCTCACACACACACACACACACACACACACACACACACACACACACACACACACACACACACACACACACACACACACACACACAACAATAACTGTAGATTTGTACTTTGGAATGAAAGGCAACAATCATCTCAAGCAGCAGCGCTCTTCTAGGACGACTGTCTTTCCCAGCCTAATAACATTGTTCAGCAAATCGGAACGGGTGCGTGCTGCCGGGAGAGGGGCGACACAGCACGAGTTTGAAGGAGCAAATTAATTTCTGTGCCGCTGCGTGCCTGTCTGGGAGACGAGTGTGTGCGGGGGCGCTCGGGGTGCGCGTGGGGCCGTTCCCTCTCTTTTATCAGGCGGGGCAGGCCGATGTTCCTCTGCCCCGACTCCCCGACCTCATCATACCCTCACATTCATCACCGCCGCACATCCCAGGCTGCTTATCTTCCTCACTCTTTCTTTCATGTTCTTCCCTTCATACTATACCTCATCTATAAATCTATCATGTCATCCTGCCCCTGACCTGGAAATATCAGCGACCGCCTGCCATGAGATAATTAGAGATTTCTGAGCCTGCCTGGTGGACGCTGTGCTGTGATGCTCGTACACACACTGAGCCTCATTCATGAAATGGGAGCAGAACGGATTTCTGTGGAAATCATTCTGCACAAAGCATTCTTAGTAATAAGCAAAACAATATATATATAAATATACATACACAGTATATTAGGGGTGCACAGACTTTAGTGCTCTGCCATGACGCTTTAAGCTTGACGTCGATAGTCGCTGATCATGGCCTATAGAGGGCGCAACAGGATAAGACATATTTGAAGTCCACTTTATGCTCCGTTTCCAACAGTTAAAATGACAAATAAAGGCATACTCCGAGATATGTTTAATAATGCCATCTGGATGCTCAATATAGATCGAGTGAATGCTCGTTTTAAACAGTTTATTGTACATGCAAGCTAATCGCCATTCTCAACTAATGCGCTGCTGCTTTGTAACACACACACACACACACACACACACACACACACACACACACACACACACACACACACACACACACACACACACACACACACACACACACACACACACACACATACAGACAGTAGCTCACAGACACAAAAACATTCAGCAACGCAGAAATGTATTGTCAACACTGTTCTATCAATAAAATAGCCTAGAAACTGAAAAGTTCCATCATATATTTCTTAGTAACTCAAACCCACAGCTTCACTATTAGAGAGACTCTGCCGGCTAGAATTAATTCACACGCAAATGCTCTCTCACAAATGCATCCGTATAAATGTAATCTTTACTGTGCTACTTTATCTGTAGCTGAGCACAATGCAACTCGCATTCAAGTCTCAGCTCAAGGTTCAGGCTTATTTGTTCATAAATGATGTCATCAGCGGCTAGTCAACGTCGACTCGACTTTAATCACATAAATGTTCATCAAAAAAGTCGTTCAACCCTAATATATATAATACTTTTAGAATGGGCTAATTAAATGTCTTTTGAACTGAAAACTATATTCACAATGTAGCTCAACTTTAAATTGTCAGCAAAATCATTGTGGATATATATTCAATGCAACAGTTTATGTAAGAAATGCTTTACGAACAGTTAATATAGACATGTTAAGGCTCACGCAAACATGCCTACATACACACACACATATAAGGTATACACACACACACACACACGTGCGCTGCAACCTTTTGAGGGTGATAATTGGCATCTTTTGAAGAGAAGCTGTGATATTTAATGACTAATGGCTGAAAGTTAATGATTGTCCAGAGGGGGTCTCCAGCACTAAACATGACTCCACCTCTCTATCAGATCTCTTCTGGGAGAGATCGAGGCTGTTCTGACCTCAGCAGAGGAAATACAGGCTCCGCGGAGATGCTCTGCAACAAGTATAAAGGTGAAGTCCATTTTTCAATATTAAAATACTTAATATGCACAGACAGCTACAAGTCTTTCATATGTTATTTCCCCAGAAAAGTGTAAACAAAACGCCTGACACAGCAACACTGGCTTGACCAACGCTCAGTATTTTTTATGTTTGGTCACACAATCGGTGCAGAAATTACACAACTATGAAATAAAACAAATGAAAAACTGTTTAGATCATGTGACATAGGCAATTTTTTATACTCATTTTTTATAATATGAATTCTATTCTCTCTGGATATGGATAACCACACTGAAAGCTATTTGAGGACATCTTTTATTGCTCATCCTCCAACTCCTAATGATCCCAAACTCACTTATAATGATCCTGGGTGTCCTTCAGACCAGCAAGGGCGGCCAGAACCTTTTCACACACACACACACACACGAGCACGCACGCACACACACACACAACCACACACACACAATCACGACGGCCTTTACTGCAGTGTTGGCTAACTAGCAGGAGCTATATTACCAACAATGCATTAATAATAACTGCAGACAGAAAGCATCATATCCTTGCAAATTGGAGTTGTAATTGAATATGAAATGAAATTAGCCTTTTACAAAGTTCCAGGTATTATGCTCCTGAAACAATAAAATATTAATATTGTTATTGCCGGTAAGAAGGATGTAATCATTCTGGAACAACTTCGTTGACTTTCAAATATCCTCGTATTCACTCTCATTTTATTCACTGCATTTTATGTCTGGCCACGTAATAAACCACGCTATAGGTTGAGGCATGAATTAGTCAAAAACATTCAGGCAGCACTGCATCAGCATTGTTAAACAGCGCGACCCTCTCCCGCGGGAAATACAGACGCATAAACAGCCCCTCAAAGTAGAAAACTTCAGCGAAATGGAGGCCTGTAATCCCAAACAGTGTTTACGCCCCTGCTGGAGAGACTCGATTAGTGCTGGCTATGCAGGATTCAAGCTGGGACAGAAGAAGTTAATTGGGATCAATCAGCTGGGAACTCGGCCGGTTCCTCAGGGCCGGGAGCCTTAGGCAAGCAGGATCTGACGGCGATTGCTTGAAAGATTTGTTAACCACCGATCGGGTTGTTGGTGAAGCGGTTCAGCGGGTCTGACTCAACACAAACTGGGAAGGCGAGGGAGAATTCAATGTCACCCCTGTTACTAGAGATGTGCAAAGACTCAAAGAGGGCGTCAGGGGGTAGGGTACCGCTCTCAGAAAAATCTGTGCAGGAGGACTGCTAAATTTAAAGGAACAGTTCACTGAGTAAATTTTAATTTACTACATTTTTAACTCATTTATTTTGTTCGGTGTAACATAAAAGACGAACGTTCATTTGTAAATTGCGCGAGCTTATTTTGTCCACATTAGATTGAAAGATTTGAAAAAGCCCATATATTTACCCGCCCACAGACCCTTCCCTCGAAGAAATCAGGACAGAAGTGGATGAAAGTGGACAAAAGAGTCGGATTAAAACAACAGGTGTAAACGGGAATGTTTCTCCCTCGTCTACTCGTGATCCGATCGACCAAAACACATCTTAACTCCAGGTGTAAACAAGGCCAATGATGTCAATGACATTTGATCAAGAGACACTCAAACTAATAAAACCTGACATGATGGGTAAAAATTCCAAAGTTTCAGGCCAGGATCTTTTTCAATGGGACAAGGAAAAGTCATTGAGGTTGGGAATAACATGGGGGCGTGTAAATGATGACTGAATGTTAACTTCTAGGTGAACTATCCATTTGATAATAAACAGTAAAAAAAAAAAAAAAAATGGTTTAGATCTTGATTATAATACTTGAATTCTCGGCTAAGAAAAAACTCTTGGATTTCTACTGCTCCGACGCACAGCGGCAGTCGATCACATACCATCAGCTTAATAACACAATAAATTAAACGGACTCATAAAATGGACTCAAACACTTTGTGCAACCTCACTTCTTAATGAAATCAATATACTGGACGTGGGCCCATGTCTTAATGCAGGGAAAACTAGATTACATTGACTTGTGTGTCTTTGTAATTAAATAAAAGCCATGCGGAGGAACTGCACAGTTATTTACCATTCCATATACCATTCAGTAAAGAGCTTGTGTGTGTATGCAGAGATTGACTTCAAGTCATTTGAACTGACCTTCAAGTGCTGTCTGAGACTAGTTCATGTGACTGAAAGGTTCTCAGCATTCATTTTGAATCATTTCAAAAATGGGGGTGGTGTTGGCGCAGTGGATAAGACGCATGCCTTTGGTGTGAAAGACCCGGGTTTGAATCCACTGTGAGACGCCAATGTGTCCCTGAGCAAGACACTTAACCCCAAGTTGCTCCAGAGGCGTGCGACCTCTGACATATGGCAATTGTAAGTCGCTTTGGATAAAAGCGTCTGCTAAATGTAAATTTCTCATTGCATTTTTAATTTAACGAGGATGTGCTCTTGCAATAATGCCATTAATTATTTAAAACCTTGTGATGGGAGTACAGGTATAAGTGTATTTGCAGCCAACTGTGTGAAGGTGTTTTAGGTTTGAGACTCACGTCTGGATATTCTTTAACAGGCACATAGAGTTTCTCTTGGAGCTGAACGATGGGGCCGACGGCGTCCGGGAGCTCTGAGCTTCTCTTCTCCGTGCTGCCGTTTAATGTGTCATTGTACATGTCCTTTCGTACCCTGCTGATCTCTGAAATAAAGAGAAAGCACATGCACTATGAGTTAACTACATCAATCAGGGAACAGGATTTGAGATATAGTGACAGGCTACATGATACATTTCCATTACCCGTGGATTATATGCGCTTTAATATGGCAGTAGAGGAGTGCAAATGCTCCTTAAACACTGCGCTTAAACCTAATGAAACAATGAATATGTTAGAGCATCTATAACTGTGTACCTATATTAACAGCGTTAGTGCCCTGACAACATGGTTATCAAACAATTTAGGGTTGCACAGTTAGATAATTGTGATTATTAATCTGCACAGGGCTTCATTAAACAGCCTCAGTGTGGGCTTCATGATTCAGTGTTTTCAGCAGTCTCAGAGCCGTTTGCATTGTGAATGCAAATCACTCCAGGTTCACATTAATTTCACGTTCCTAATATTTTTGGCTTCTACACAAATCTAATAATGAAACACCGAAAAAAGGGGCACAGAAAAAGAGGTGACAGCATTTCACAGTTTTCTGTGAGAACATAGTTTTAACTAGAACATTTAAGACAACATAACTAAATATATTGCACATTGAAATATCATTGTTCTTTTCTTTTATGTTGTTCTTTTCTTTTATGTGTGATGCTTGTTTGTTTGTTTTTGACTATGTTGTATTTGTACTTAAATTGTAACTGGTGTGCCGTCTTGGCCAGGTCTCCCTCGGAAAAGAGATTTCAGTCTCAAGGGACTTCCTGGTTAAATAAAGGTAAACATAAATAAATAATTAATTTACACTACCGTTCAAAAGTTTAAGGTCGGTAAGTTCCTTAATGTTTTTGAAAGAAGTCTCTTCTGCTCACCGAGGCTGCATTTAACGGAAGCCAGTGATTATAGTTTATAAAGTTATAAATATGAATATTTTTCCTACAAAAATGCCTTGCTTAAGAAGGCCTTCACTAACCCCTGGAGCCGTATAGATTACTTTTATGATGGATGGATGGATTTTTTGGGCTTCAAAATCTCCGGTACCATTCACTCCCATTATAAAGCTTGGAAGAGCCAGGATATTTTTTAATATACATCCGATTGTGTTTGGCTGAAAGAAGAAAGTCACATACACCTAGGATGGCTTGAGCTTGAGTAAATTATGGGATACTTTTAATTTTTGGGGTGAACTAACCCTTTAAGCAGTAGCAATATAACAATCACAACAGTTGTCAATTTATTCAAGATATTTGACCAGATTTTAGACACCCACATGAGCACCAAGTTCAGTCTCACTACAGCCTGACATCAGCTTGCCCGAAAGTCTCTGCTCAGGATCGACAGTTAGTACAATTGAACAAGACGAGCGAAGACCACCTCCGCAAGAACAGGGAAAAAGAAAATGACAAGACGTGGGCTAAGATAGCGTCTCTGTCTTTGAACAGCTGTAAAACCACAAAAGATCTTTCCAAGAGGATATGACTAGCTTCTGAATTTCCCCGGGAGACACGTGTATCCATTTTGCCTGGAGGCCCTGATGGGAGCTTTCTCACTACAGCAACCAGCTTTGCTCTTTTTCCCAAAGTACCATTGCATTTTTCCAAAGCTCAATCATTTAAGAAAAGTAAACGGCTCCTTATTGTTGATAAATCATAAATCATATTATGTCCTTTCTCGAATGCATATGTTGTGAACATGGGCGTCAGTTTGGTTTGAAATGTGCTGGGGACAGAGACGTATTCGGAAGTGCATTTTCAAAAGTGCTGGGTACAATGAATGACATTATTTTTTTCTCTCTCTTTCGCGCAGATCATGTTTTGAAAGACGATGTAACGTTACTGTCGCTTAATGTAAATAAATAAAAATGTATACAAACATGTGATGATGTCTGACTCGTTTTATGTTGAACTTGAAAGCCTTAGGTTTTTAAAAAGCATTAGACATACGAGTAGCCTATGACCCACTATTCTGCTTCATAAGATAAGTAACATTGACAATATGACCTGACGTGGTTTAATGTAAACAATGATTACCAAATTTCTCTCTCATATTGCTCCTCATAACAACTGAAAACTGTCCAAAAAAAATCGCCAATTGACAACACAACTTCTGCGTTCTGCACTACAATTTTGCCAAGATTGAAAAAGCAAAAATATGTGTCGCACAGATGAACGATGATCACACCATGATCTGACACTGCATCCATCCAATCGTATCACCATTTTGACCAAAACTTGAAAGCACCCCGCCTCCATCATCATCCTCATCACAACTATTCCAGAATTCAGCAATAGATTCAAGCAATAATTAAACAAGATACTGACTACTCCACGATCATCTCCGACTCCACCAATGCTTGCTGTACGAACGCAAACCGTAACTAAGTTAGCTGAGTAAGTTGGTGGCTAAGGCAAGGCTAACATGATGTATTGCAAGAGAAGAGTTAAAACAGCTGATCCGTTGTGTACAAATGCACAAGACTATAGCCACAATACCAGCAAAACTTAAGTAATAAACATTGTTTTAACTTTCCACTGTTTATAGGAAAATGCAAGTAATCGCGTCGGCGCCTCCATGTCCACACTCCGCACAAACACTTGGATATGCGCCTAACAACAGTGAACATATATATCTAGGTTTACGTTAGAGAGCGAGCGTTTAGACGGATAAGTCCTTTTCACGTTTAACAAATCAAATCATGCATTGTAATTTGTCTACATACCTGCGAGTAAGCGCTGCTCCAGTTTGAAAAAGGCGAGACGGTAAAAGCATGACGTTAGCCAGCGATCGCGTAGCGAGAGAGGGGGGTCTGGGAGGCAGAGATATTTGCTGCGTCTTTATATTAACATTCCTGATTGTTTGAATGATCAGCCCTCGGGAGCCCCCTTAAAATGCGGAATCTTGGCCGGAAATTCTCTGCCTCGGCTCATCCCAGCAGACTATGTAGTTCCCGCTCGTTCACTGTCCATGCTAAGCTGTCAGTGTCAGCTCATTTAAAAAATAAAGGAGTTTAAACAACAAAACACATCCACTTGCATATATTTGACAATCGGAATATCAGATATGTCATGCTATAGCAAACAAATTTGTGAATATTTTGAATAAAAAGGGAAAATGACAAAAGCAGATCATTCATTATTCAGTGCTGTTGTGGCTGCGGTGTCTCACGTGACAAGCGATGACACGTCACCATGGAAACCAGAGTGCAACATTTCTAAATAACGGTCGCCTAGAAATATTCACACTGGGTGGTCAGCCAGAATATTTTAAACTTGTGTGAAAGCCAAGGGTTAAATAAAGAAGCGCGATAGTCAGCGAGAATAAAACCAGCATCCAGCATCATGCCAAAAAAAAGTGGTGGGTACAAAATGACTCATCACGAAATCTGGTGGGTACGCGTCCCCACCGTCCCCACCGAAATCGACGCCCCTGGTTGTGAAGCAGGTTCTGGTGACAGCTGACATGTCAGACCAGACATCATGAATGGCCTACTTACAGTCTCTGCACATTAAACTTTAATAAGAGGAACTATTTTAACAGCAAAAATACACACTGAACTCCTGCCTGAGGTTTACTGCAGGAAAACGAGGGAAGATGGAGAACGGGTAATCACTGTTATTACATGTGATCCTTCCGGCCACTTAATAAAGTGAGTAATAACTGTCCTTTTCTGAAAATGTTGTCTATTATTCCTGAGGGGGAAAAAAACAGGGGAGAGAGGCAGTGAGAGAGAGTGTGAGAGAGAGAGAGAGAGAGAGAGAGAGAGAGAGAGAGAGTGTGAGGGCTCTAATATGGTGGGAAAGACAATTAAAACCACCAAGTCAGTTAATATTTCATATAAGACATTAAATATCCCAGTCTCAAGCTGCTGCCACTGTTGTGTAATTCTATTACTGGATGAAGAATTCCCTGGCGAAATTCTCAAAGGCAAATTGAAGAGGTCGGTTTGAGGGAGAGATGTAATTACAATGGAGATCGCGCACTTCCACAGACTCGCACACTCACGGCAAGAAGACACACAGAACGCACACTATTGTGTCTTTTCTCCTATGCATATGTTATGAATTTGACTCCTCTTGTGAGGTCATGGAGAATTTGTCTTGAAATTGTAATTGCATCTAATTTGAACAATTAGAAAAACACTCACGTGACACGACAGATGTGATTTGGTCCTCATTAAGAAAACATGCAGTTTAAAGACGCCACAATGCTTTCTGTCATTTGTTGACATCTTTTTTTATATACTATAATCTTAAAGTTTTCTTTGCTGGTGGGCAACATTAGTCATGAATATTTGCAACGTGTTTTTCAATGAAGCATAAAAATAAAAAAACCACCTGTTTTATTCAGAAGCCCAAACTGAACATCAATATGCAATCTGGTGCAGACGCTGACATTTATGGCGAAGAATTGAGATGAAATTATGATAGCTAATGTCAATCGATGAGATATTTATAACAGTCCAGCTGACTACATAAATATCAGTGTCACTCTTTATCTCCCAATAATATGTCTTAGTAAGACGATATCTAAACGCTTAGTTTAATTATCAAAGCTGCTGTGTGTAGTTCTGAAACATATAATGCAATGCAATACAATGATTATTGAGATATGGATTTCTTAAATGTTCACCGGGAAAACTAGTCCCATCCAAATAGGGCTTTACTTGCTAAAAAAAATGTAATCTATCCATCAGTGGGCATAAGGCATGTACTAGATTGTGTGCAACAAGTTTTTCTGCAAAGTTTTGATAATAATGGCAATTTAGAGGAATTTGCGTTTCAAACATGATACTGCATGATTTATAACTCTTTATATTAACTTCAAAGCTAATATACGTGGCCTGAAAGCCACAAACTTTACTGATTTAATAGGGTATAAGCAATCCAAAGGATATTCATGCAGCTTCCCATAATAATAGCCTGTGGGCTGAGGTTGCCTTGGACAGACACTTCAGCTAAACGTCTGTTTAATGGTGGTCTGCGCTCATCTCAATAAATCGCAGCTTAAAAGAGCCCTGTCGATGGCCATAAGCGAGGTATGTCTCCGGGCTTTATAGCAATGTTGTTATCAAAAGTGATTTAAGCTTTTCACATTGACATCGAAGGCCACCGCCAAGAAAGACAAGTGGCATTGAAAGAGCTTCCTCTGAGGTTGAGTACACAAGAATGGTGGCATGTGTTTTCATAAGTCAGTGAAAAGTGATGAAGTTATTGGAGGATGAGTGCTGCGTCTAGAACGGTTACTTTCCATTAACTAAAGAGAGACGGTAATTACTGTGAATGAAAACTTGAGCCCATAAAACATGGTGAGAAAAGATAATAAAGTGTTGCTGTCATTAGTTGTTGAAGGTAATGAGATGAGTAGTTACATCGATTTAACTAGCTATTTATATAATGCAACTTTACAACTTAAAATAAATTAATCCACAAAAGAAAAACGCTAACACTTTAGCATACTGTTCTGTTATTGTAGTTATTCATTAGAGGAAGAGATGAGCAACGCAATATTAACATTCTAGTAACTACTATTGACTAACAAGAAACTTTGACACATTTTTTAAGTAATGACTAATGCTACTACATCATTCTTAAGGAATTACTATAGCCATTTGAAACCGCATGATCTCAATGTTACTAAATCTGTCATTGCTATCCAAAACCTTACTAAAATCTCACAAGCTTAAAATGACCTCAGTATTTACTAGAGAGTTATTATGCTTTTTAGATTACTGTTCCAAATAATTAGTATTTCCTTCTGAAGGATTTGACTAGTCATTACTAGTGGGTTACCATTATCTTAATTTTAGAATTAATTATGCATTATTTGCATTGATTATGAAACTTTTTATAGTTTCGTTGTAGTTAAAAAAAAAAAAAAAAAAAACTTGCTTACTAATTCATTGATCAGAGTTGTGTGTTAGTTAATGGTAGTTAAAATGTTAATATTAATAAATTTAAGGCCAGATTTTCTAAAAGCTTGCTCCACCGCAAAACCTCTTTGTCATTAAAAAAGGATTGAAGACATGCAGGTGTGGTGTGGGTGTGGACAGGGTTATTTTTGCGGCTGACCTTATTGCATTTGCATTTGTAGAAGTTTCCACAATCAGAAACAAAATTTATGGGAGGAGAGTATTTACATTAATCATGTAAGGTGATTTACTAAGGTTTGCGCAAGTCAGTTTACTGGTATTTGCGCCATTATTTAACGCCCCAAAATATGTTTTAAACCAGACGCTAATTTTGCGCTGCTCTTGGTAGATTGTGTTGGTCATTATGTTTTTTTTTAGATCATCAGCAAGTTTACATTTTTAACTACAATTTAGTCTTGTCTTTTTTCGTCAATGATATTCCATGCATGTAATCACAGTTACCGTTTAATAGGCCTGTCACTTTACGTTCGAAAATCGATTGCACAATCGACCGGACCAACCAACACAAGTATCGAAAACGAAAATAGGGAATCGATTTTTTATTTTTTTTTACCAAAAATGTGTTTTAGGTGGACAGATCAATACAGTGCACAGAACATGTAGGATGTTGGAAAATAACAATGTCTTTTCTGTTAACCAAATGCTTTTTAATATTCGCTATTACTTCAATGCAAGTGAACAAGCGCGCCGTTATTTGTTGTTTAGTGTCGTGTGTGTTCAAGTAAGCCAGAAATGCACAGATTCTGCGCTATACGCTGTATTTAATATATCATGAGGACTCACGAGTTGCGTATTTGCGCTAAATCCGCGCAGATTTGGCTTACACGAACTTCCACAGCAAAGAAAGTGAGTAAACATAAAAACACGCCAGATCGGCTCGTGATTTGACAGTGTTTCCCACCAAAGTTCATTTTTACCCGCATTTGGCGAGTTGGAGGGTGTTAATCTCAATCCCTGAATGTTGCGCTCCTGTTTGTCATTGTGCACGAAACTTCACGCCAATAAATCATCAGAAATATTGCTGACTTGTGCCAGAGACTGAGAGACTGCTTGTGTGCGTCTCAAGCGCCCTCTTTACGTTCGTCCTAATGCCTGTTAGGTGTCCGTGGATTTGCCTATATTTGGTGATGAAAATGGAAACGTCTTTAGACATGGAAAATCGATTTTACAATCGATTCAATGAACACTTGCGTCTCAAAAATCGAACAGGATTTTTTCACAAAAGTGACAGCCCTACCGTTTAATGATGTTGGTGTCGCCTCGTCATCGTCTATCCATGAAAAAAGGTTATCGACAAACATGTCTTTCGTTAACAAAATTAACACTAATTAAAAAAAAATTGCTCCTAACGTAATCAACAATGCTGTCTACACTGGAAGTGAGAAGACAATAGTTTTCTGCTTGCTGTCAGACTTTTTGCAGTATCAAAGCAGAATCTCAACCAGTTCTATCGTTGCATGGTATGTAGTGTCCTCCCACCCAGCCCAATTGTAACGCATTATTCCCAACACTGGAGAGTGTCATGAATCAAATAAAACACACACACACACACACTATATTGCATGTGGAGGCAAGGCTCTGATTGGGATTTCAATGACAAATTGGCCTTGGCATCAAGTATCCTGTAATGATAATGATAAACACCAGCCAGCCCATAGAGATACCCACATTAGCATCGCATATATGCCCGAGGCTGTTAAGTCCCTGCCACTCAGTCTGTATATAACAGTTGAGATGCAGAGGATTAGCCTCTTCCTCTCTAGAGCAGAAAACACACATCCCAACAACTAGTGAATCAAGCTCCATTCTCCTCCAGCTTTTATAGGCTGAGTTACTCTTGAGCTGTCAGTTGTCATACCGCTAACAGCTGTAAAAACCCTGGAAATACACATAGGAAAAATATTTTGTTACAGACCAGTCAAACTCATTTACCAAACAAGCTCAAAGCCCAGGCGATGCCCGCAAGAGCACGCTGAGTGATTTAATTATACTGTCTGATCATGTTGGACCATGAGGAGACGTTTATGGATGCTCCCGTCCAAAGTCCGAGCGTTTGAAGGCATAAGCAGAGGAGAATGCATGATGTGCTCAGGGTTGTTTTCTTCGTTGGCTGATTAGGGAGGGCTGTCCAGTGGTCAGATCCGGCCCCAGACCCGAAGATGATTAAACTGTCAGTGGTGATTTATGGACAGCATTATTACAGCGTTTTTAAAGTGTTTTTTAGTGATTTGTCAGCTTTCTTGCCCTCAGAATTCAATCATTTTCCTTCGCCGGCCTCCAGGGCTGGACTTCCCGCACTACTGAACACGCAACAGCCACCTGCGCACATACTGATACACATTCTGGCACACATTACGCGCACAGACCTACACACATGTGGTGGCTCATGGTGTGACAGATCCCCTCATGCCTTCAACACAGATGTGGAAGTACGCACATAACTTAATTACAGAAAATAGCTGAAAAGACCAGCTCAAACCAGCATTGATTTGCAAGCTGCTTTCGGCTAATTTATGCCAGTTAGTGCCAATTCTGGTCTAGGCATTTTGTTGACCGCTTTTCAGCAATCTACACTGCCGTGGCTGAATATACAGCCCGATGGCATAAAGTCATGTTTTACCTGAGATTGCAGTCTGAATTAAATAATGATGAAATGCAAAATAATTGCAAGAACACACATCTTTATAACTATAACCGTGTGGGCTACACACAATAACATACAACGAAACCAATACAGTCTGATTCACAAATAAACGATTCTTTTCAATCAAATTCCTTCACTGATTGAACTAACTGACACCAAGCATTTTTACTATATCACATGATGAATATAGAATATTTAAGAAGTGAATAGGTACTTTTATTTACCAAGGAGGGAATAAAACTGATCAAAAATACAAAGACATGTATAATGTTACAAAAGATTTAATTGCGTTCTTTTGAACTTTCTATTCATTCTGAATGAATCCTGACAACGTGCATCACAGTTTCCTCAAAAACATTAAGCAGCAACGCTGTGTTTTAGCATTGATAATAATCAGAAATGCAGCAAATCAGCATATGAATGATTTCTGAAGGATCATGTGACACTGAAGACTGGAGTAATGATGCTGAAAATTCAGCTTTGATCACAGGAATAGATTACAGTTTACAATATATTACTACTAATAATATTTCTACTGTTTGACTGTATTCTTGATCAAATAAAAGCAGCCTTTGAGAGCATAAAATACTTCTTTCAATGACAATATTTCCCCAAAGTTTTGCACAGTAGTGTATGCAGCATACGTATTTCAATGAATAATTATTTAAATTTTGTTCTCACATAGACCTCTGGAAAATGTTGCATTCAAAACAAATCCAAAACATATGTTGGTGACAAACCATGCGAGGGCTTTCAGCAGGCCTGTCAAATGTTCTTGCTTTTCTACAGAAAAGCAAGGTAGGAAATGACACTCATATGCATCCCTGCGATTCCCAGTCAATACACACGATCCATCCGCTCTGTCAGTACAACACAATCTGCCTTCCAGATCTCCCACAATTACATTCGCCTTTCAGCGGCATCGCTAACTATTATCCCAGCCCGAGAGCGAATGACCCTCAACAACCGCTCAAGTCTATCTCGGCAGCCATCTCTAATCGTAATCACAGCTCCGCTCAATCAGAGGATTTCACACCGCGAGCTTCCTCTGGCCCCGTCAACATCCCCAGTGACAGATCGCAGACACCCGGGCTTTCTTAATATTAATCAAACAGCTGGGAAATTACAGGGTCCGACCAGATGACAGTCTGAGCTCAAATGATAGCCGCACGGTGACATCACACAGCGCTATAGGTGGCAGTGCCTGTGGCAAGGCCTTCATCTGAACAGATGGATACGCCACGACATCGCAGGCTCTCGCTGCATGGAGAGATGCATGTGGTGAATGGAAATAGAGAAACATAAGAGATTTAGAAGAGGCGCACATCCATACAAACATGCTCGAATGAAAAGAACAGTAGATGAGATCTAGACAGTAATGAGATTAAATTGGGAAAAAAAGTGCATAAAAGTGCACCATTAATGTCAATTTCATCCAAATCACACGCATCACCTTTAAAGTTCACCAGTAGTCAATCATCTTATCCCAAAATGACATATTTAAACGTTTTTCCCTTTAAATAGCTTGAATGTAACTCTGCACCCTTGCCTCATTAAGTATACGCGGTTCTATGAATATGCAAATGAGCCCCGCCTCCACTCACTCACACCAGCTCAGAGATCCACTCGTGGGCGATCACACGTTGATCTGATTGGTTACAAGGTCGTTTGTGACGTCAGAAACACCAGCGATTTCAAACTGTTTTTGAGACTGTCTTTGGTTCACTGCAGTTTAAAGGAGAAAATACTCAGCAATGGTTTGTCTTAAAGCACATTAAAAAGACCACATAGACATATAAACAACATTAAAAGCTTGATTTTCACCACAAGGGGACTTTTAATGAATCTTAAATGAGAACTCCATTAAGTCTGCTGAGCAACGAATGACACAAATACAAAGGGAAATGAGTGATATTTCATTGTGGTGAAGACGCACACTCAGCAGTAAGAGTAATTGGCTATGCTTGAAGGTGGGCTTAGAGGTGGCTCTAGGTATCATGTAACAACAATGAATAAAGTGAGCAGAGAGACAGCACAGAGATAGTGATATTACCGAGAGGACGCTGAGAATAAAAACTACACCTGACCCAGTCACAGACATGAGCAAAGCAGGCTTTTACTGACACACTTTCCGGAGCATAAAGACAGAGCGATGAGAACCTCCTGAAAGACAGAGAGAGCCGGGCTAGATGACATCCTTCTGTGTTTGTAATTACGCGGCTCTGTCAGAGGTGACTGCATCACGAGCGAAGGTGGCAGCGAGGAGGGAGAAAGAGGGCGCGCTCTCAAACTGAGATGCCATCTGGGCCTGCGCTCTCCTCGGAATGATAATACTGCCCGGCCCTACACAAAACCTGCTGCTTCCGCATGCACACACACATATACACACCAGTGCTTGGATGAAATGAGAACACATGCCCGTTGGTGTGGATGAGACGCAAACAGCAAGAACAGATCCGGATTCCTCCAGAGAATGAGACAGCTGAGCTGGATGGCTAAGATAAGACGTGAGAGACATAATAGCAATTGAAAGAGGATGAATGCAACACATTTGGAGGCTGCGACTGCTTTATAATTGACTACGGCCAATCAAAACAGGCCTGAGTGAAGGGAGGAGGGAGTATGACATCACATAAACAGAGAAAATTGTTACTCGCTCATCAAAGCTTTGTTGGGAGAAATGTCAACAACAAAGTGACACATGATTGTTGCTCAAATAAGAGCAACCTTTGAACAATAAAAAAAATACTAAACCATAATCATAGCATATACACTACCACTTACAACCCAGATTCAATGTAAATACTGTATGCGACTCTCGCTACATTTCAGCAAATCTCCCAAAACATACCTATATGTATGTAATTCAATGCAGGTTCCAGTTGAAATTAGCACTAGTGGCACTACAACACCAACAACTTTGGTTCCTTAAAAAAAAAAATATATATATTACAGGGCAGGCTATCGATTAGTAAGACTTATTTTTACGCAGTTGCTTGCACAACACTATGTTGTGACTTCAAAACACATTTACCATAGTGCATGATTTGTAAACTAATATACGTTCACGTTTTCATCACATGGTTAGTTTTCTGGCATAGCAAATTTCTTCTGTAGCACTGCACTTGTTATGTGGAGCGATCTAGTGAATAAACAAACCTCAATAAAAGAGCTCTAATAAAAGACTTGGAGAAGCTAAAGTGGCATGGCTGATTCAGCGTTAGCATTTTAAATCTCACGTCTGCTTTTGTCAACACTATTGGTTAGGTTTACAGTAGGGTTTAGTGTAGGTGAGTCAACGTACTTCAGGTTTTGCAGAAATGTAGCCAGTCACTTATGAACGTTGCACTGACGTCTGAATGCGCAAGTATTTTTCCAAGAATATTTTCATGATGCTGTAAATAAACAGTGAGTCAGCAAGTTAGCAGTTGGAGAACTGCTAACTCAGTCCCACGCAACAGCTCATTCTGGCAAATACAGGTGGTTGCCAATCAAGGTTAACCAGCATGGGTGTTGGAAGGAAGGTTGTGGGCCGCAACACTAACACTTTTGTGCTTAAGTGTGGATGAGGCTGGAATTGCAACGAATGCACTGATGCAACAGTGACAGTGGCCACCTGTGCCTGTGGGGGAAAAAATCCCCCAGAATGCAATTGCAAAAGCAAGGGATGCTTCAGTGGCGCAAAGCCCTGCCATGAAAAGGAAGGAGGAGGGATACGCTCTGCGCATCACCGGCTCTGGCACAGACCCACTTCAATTAGCTCAGTGTGCTGTGGAAGAAGCAGACAGCAGTGCATCAGAGCGTCTGAACACACACCGTCTCTCCTGTGCAGCGAACACACGCACTGCAAAGAAACACACTTCACATGCAATGGCAAAAGGGTCATTTCTATTATGCAGTTCTACTGCACCTACTGAGCTCTGTAACTTTTAATGAATACGTTTGTGAGATAGTTTAAAAAAGCATTACTATAAAAAAGATAAACAAGACCTTGAGAAATATGCCCTGGACAAGCTCAGACAATAAAGGTTTATTAATTATAACTATTTACACAATGATTTAACGTTAAATTATTCATTAAAAATGGCTTGTTTATACAATAGGGCAATATTCACAAGAAAAACATTTAGAAATGAAAAAAATAGATACCTAAAAAATAAAAACCTGGAATGTGTTAGAAGCACCCAAATAAATATGGCAGCATCAGCTCAAACCTAAACCAAAATGATTTAAAATGAATCCCATTTTTACTTAATTTTGATATTGTGATAAAAGAAACGCTATTGTATGATTAACTTTGTATGATGGATTGTATGATGACTTACATTTTTAAACATTGAGTTTCATTTGTTATCCAATATAGTGAATACCAGGAGAGATTCAAACCTACTGAAATCCAAACTGTAGCAGAAGCAGCATCTCGTTCCTGGACTTCGCACTGAGTGCATACTTTATAATGAATTTGCATGTTCATATATTTCTGTGGTCTTGTCCCTTGTGTAAATGCCCTTGTGTGTTAAAAAAACCTAGATCTGTCTACTTGCCCTGTTGTATGTAATGATTTCTGCCCTATTTAAAAGTGCAAGGCAGCACCTTCCTTTTCAGAACGCCACTGGTGCCATTTAAATAAACGTAGGGGGGAAGGGGTTTATCCCATCAGCCAGAAAAGCCAGCCCAAGGCCTCGGGGCAACTCCGGTGTGTGTGCTGTTTAGGCACATTTATAAAAGAGAGAGTATTTGTGTGTATGTGTGTGCTGCCTCAGGAGGTGCTGACACAGAGGAAATGATGGTTCTTAGTGGCGAATGCTACTAAGCTAATATGCAGCAGGAGTGAGATTCAGCTGGGCTCCATACTGAGGCCAGCATATGGGCTACTCTGTCACACAAACATACGCCGCGTGCCTCCAGGCTCTTTCACAGAACCACCAAATCCTAATAACTCCCAGCAAAATCATGCTGTACAACTAACCAAGCCCTTAAATGATCCCTCGAAATCCCACTGCACAACTAACTCAGCTCTTCAACAACACCTCAAAACTTTTGTATATAACTAACTCGGCCCTTCAACAACACCGTAAGACTCTACTACGCAAACTGAGCCCTTCATCAGTGCCTCAAGAACTAATTCAGCCCTCTCAAGTTCTACTATACATCGAACTCAAAACTTCAATAACACCTCAAAACTCTGTAACAGTAGGGTACGGTGCTTATGTCAAGTTCATGGGTTCGATTCTCAGGGAATGCATGATTAAATCTATAGCTTTAAACTACTTTGGATAAAAGCATCTGCAAAATGCAAGTGGAAATGTTCTACACAACTATCTCGACCCTTTAACAACACTTTAAAATTCCTATAAGTAAACAAACTTTAATAATGACTCAAAGCGTTACTAGACAACTCAACCTGTAAACAACCAAAAACTCCCCCAAAGAACTAACTCATTAACCCTTTGAAAATGACTCTACAACACATCTCAACCATTCAACAATGTCTTAAAGCACAGCTAACTCAACCTTTAACAGCTCCTCAAAACCCCACTACACAACTAACTCAATCTTCAACAACGCCTCAAAACTCCACTACACAACTAACTCCACTACACAACTAACTCCACTACACAACTAACTCAATCTTCAACAACGCCTCAAAACTCCACTACACAACTAACTCCACTACACAACTAACTCAATCTTCACCAACGCCTCATAACTCCACTACACAACTAACTCCACTACACAACTAACTCCACTACACAACTAACTCAATCTTCAACAACGCCTCAAAACTCCACTACACAACTAACTCAATCTTCAACAACGCCTCAAAACTCCACTACACAACTAACTCAATCTTCAACAACGCCTCAAAACTCCACTACACAACTAACTCAATCTTCAACAACGCCTCAAAACTCCACTACACAACTAACTCAATCTTCAACAACGCCTCAAAACTCCACTACACAACTAACTCAATCTTCAACAACATCTCAAAACTCCACTACACAACTAACTCCACTACACAACTAACTCCACTACACAACTAACTCAATCTTCACCAACGCCTCAAAACTCCACTACACAACTAACTCAATCTTCAACAACGCCTCAAAACTCCACTACACAACTAACTCAATCTTCACCAACGCCTCAAAACTCCACTACACAACTAACTCAATCTTCACCAACGCCTCATAACTCCACTACACAACTAACTCAACAACGCCTCAAAACTCCACTACACAACTAACTAAATCTTCACCAACGCCTCAAAACTCCACTACACAACTAACTAAATCTTCAACAACGCCTCAAAACTCCACTACACAATTATCTCAACCCTTCAAGAATGTCTCAAAGCTCTACTAGAAAACTCACTATACAACTAACTCTACACTTCTATAATGCTTCAAAACAACATTACACAACTAGCCTAATGTTCGATAACACCAATAATTCCTCAAAACACAAATACACAGCTCAATCCTTCAATAGCATTTCGAAGCTCTACCACACAACTTTCGTAACTATTTGATAACATCTCAAAACTCCACCACATAACTAACTAAGCACTCTAAACATGGATCAATGCAAATTGGTCCATTAAATCTTAATCAAGATATGCCTTATTTAATATCAATTACTTAAAAATACTGAAAAACGATTTTTAAGAAGTAATCAAAGGGTTGAGTCTAGTTGTCAAAAAACACATAATCGTTTTGTGCAACTGAGACATTCAATTTGTATGAAGAGCTCAAAGCACCAAGGCACTGAGACGAGAACAAGGCTAGTGACTGCGACTGTCTTTATATGGACAAGGGGACAGGAACATCAGATGACAGGTACACACAGTCTCAGCGTTGTTCATATATCAGTTAGCAAATGAAGTGAAGCACAGAGCCAAGCAAATCCCCTCTCCGCTCTGGCCTCTCCGATTGGCTGTCACCTAATTGTGTTGCGCTGTCACGGGACGAGGCGGTAAGGAGTTAATAGGTTAATTTAAGAAAATGAACAGCCACATACATCACATGCTCTTGGAACGGAAGGTCACATTTATGCTGAAAACATGACTTTTTAGCTTCAACATCTTACCCTTTACAAAAAGTCAGATCCATGCTGAGTTTTCAGTGTGAAACACGATTATAGTCCTAGAGAGGCATGACAAATGCATTACATTGAAACTGTAAATCTACAGTATACATGAGCAAGCCCAGATCTAACAAATCAAGGTCAGTAATGGCTTTAGTGTGACGATGCAATTAACAGGGACATTTTTGGCTGCGTTCTGACATTATATAAAAACCTGCGAGAGCCATTAGCCTTTAACAAAGAATTAAAATGCACATTTGGTGTGCAAAGGGTATGAGATAAATCACGCTAAGTAAGTAAGGGAATCGATCATTACTCAGATGGCCTGAATTGCTCTTTATCTATATTAAACAGAAGAGTCTAATGGATGGCACTTTAGATGGTCCCCTTCGTGTCCTTTAAAAGGCATCTGCTTGGTTCCTAGCCCAGAACATTTGAAAATTATTCAGAAGAGGCTAGATTCAATTAAACGTCTCTCCCGTACCTTGAACTTTGTGCTGCTGACGAAAGGTAAACACATCAATCTCCTTTTGCTACCCGAGCAGCAACAGTCCTCAAATCTGACCAAGCGTTACCTTCGAATCTGGAGCAGACTGAAAAAAACAGCCCAACGACAAGAACAGCAGAGCAGAGGCCTGAGCAAGACCAACATGCTGACACGGTGCTAAAAGAGATAACTGGATCCTTTGACCAGATCAGATCAGTTCTGCTCAAGACATCTGGTATTCGGGACAATATCAACTGCTGACTGACCAGTATGGGTTTTTAGTAACCAATAATAAAGGCAAAATTGAGAGAGCAGGCTGGCTTTGATACTGTACTTCAGCCACACATAAAAATGTCCAAATGTTACTACATTAGATAACAAACCAGAAAACCAAGTGATATTTCATTTAAAGGGTTAGTTCACCCAAAAATGAAAATTATGTCATTAATGATCTCGCCCTCATGTCGTCCCAAGCCCGTCAGACCTCCGTTCATCTTCGGGACACAGTTTAAGATATTTTAGATTTAGTTCGAGAGCTTTCTGTCCCTCCATTGAACATGTATGTACGGTATACTGTCCTTGTCCAGAAAGGAAATAAAGACATCATCAAAGTAGTCCATGTGACATCAGTGGGTTAGTTGGAGTGTTTTGAAGCATCGAAAATACATTTTGGTCCAAAAATAACAAAAACCACGACTGTATTCAGCATTGTATTGTGTTCCGGTTCTGTTGTGGATCCGCGTTCAGTGACGCCGCTGACGTAAGACGCTGCTGACGTGTGTCTGGTGCGCCCGAGCTTCGTTTACAGTCTGAGGGAGACGCACGCTGGAAACAAAACAATCTTCGCAAACATGTCTAACGATTTCCACACAGAGATTTTTGCCCAGCCATATTTATTTGAACCCGAACACACGGACGCACCAGACACACGTCAGCAGCGTCTTACGTCAGCGGCGTCACTGAACGCGGATCCACAACAGAACCGGAAGACAATACAATGCTGAATAAAGTCGTAGTTTTTGTTATTTTTGGACTAAAATGTATTTTCGATGCTTCAAAACACTCCAACTAACCCACTGATGTCACATGGACTACTTTGATGATGTCTTTATTTCCTTTCTGGACAAGGACAGTATACCGTACATACATTTCCAATGGAGGGACAGAAAGCTCTCGGACTAAATCTAAAATATCTTAAACTGTGTCCCGAAGATGAACGGAGGCCTTACGGGCTTGGGACGACATGAGGGCGAGATCATTAATGACATCATTTTCATTTTTGGGTGAACTAACCCTTTAAAGCTAGATAGCATTCTGTATGCACAATATTTAAACAAAACATTTCAAGTTTGCTTGCATGGTTTTAAATGATAAAATGATCCATATCCTGTACAAAATTAAGACAAAAAATACTAATTTGATGAACTACACTTGTACTTTCTTCCATCCACAAAAAATCACTAGCTGATTAAAAGCAAATGCCAAAAAGGCTTAGAGAAAATTAAGTTGATTCTAAGAAAAGTTTTTTTTAGAACATTACTACATTGCTAAAACTAAAATGACAACACAAAATATAAAAATAAAACAAAATTCAAAATATGAATAAAAACTATAATAGTATCTCAATGATACTACAATAACACTGGTATGCAGATGCCACTTCCATAGATGTCCTGGCACATAAGCTATAAGATAACAATGCGGTCCACAAACACTGCAAGCACCCCTAATAGCAACAAACACTGCATTTAAATGCAGGTAAAGTTAAGTAACCCCCCCCCAAAAAAACACTTTTTGATTAACACATTAGATCTCACGCACCATCTCGCTGGAATATGAATTATTTCAGGTTATAGGATTTCGCTCTCCGAGGCAACAGGCAAGGATAAGGAACGACAGGAGACCGAAATCTATTGACATAAACGAGCTCAGATGTTGGCTTTTCATTCACCCTCTTACTTTGAAATCAATACGACTCTGTCCGTGTAGGTAGATTCTATTCACATTCCCCTCTCGCCTAGTCTCCCGGAGAGCCCGAGACTTAGTCAGCAGTCTGTGAGAAACAGTTTCAATTACACAGAGTGCTTTTAAAATGAGGGATGTGAATGCATTATAAAGCTCAACGCTGATGTATTCACTAATAATGATGGCATCCCAGGAAGCCGGCCATAATAATCCCCAATGATATATAGAGTGACTGATGGAAGCAGAAATGGAAGGGGGGTTGTCATGTGATTGATTTCTCCTTCAGATGAACTGGCGCTGCTCGTGAGCGAGGAGAACTGGGGCACATGACTTTGTGACACGATGACCCCGTGACCCCTGTGCTCTGGTACATCAAGTACTGTCAGATGACAGTCTCTCTGTGTGTGTGTTCTTCACTTCTGCTCTAATGACCCCTCAAAGTTATCTTGTGACAGGAACTGAGATGGAAGCTCATAAGTGACTGGATTAGAACGCTATACATGCTGCAAATAGTAAAAAACACAGGATACTCAACCAATTGTGGGCATCTAGACACGACCAAAACGCAGCAGAGACCGTGCCTACTAGTCAGTGGCGTAGGAACCGGGGGGGGGGGGGGGGGGGGGGGGGGGGGGGGTGGGGATTTGGGCTGCATGTGTCCCACCCAAAAATTAGCCTATACTGCAGGGACAAAAACTGTACATTTTGAACTTTTATTTTAAAAGTGCGACAAAGAAGATATTCGGTTTTGCCAGCAAGTCAAACATTCCCATTTTTGCTATGTTTGAATAATCACCATTCGCCAATCACCAGCTTCATATTCCTCACTCGGTGCATCTGATTGGTAGAGAGAAGTTAACATTACACTAGGAACATATTGACTAAATTACCGGTGTGCACAAGCATTGAACTGGAATAAGACTCGACTTTGTATGAGGTAAATTAGTCTCAGTCAAGCGGTTGAAACTAACATGCTTTTTAAAACTGAATTATGGATACGAGGCATATGACGTTTAAAGATGCATAAAGATGTTTATTTTATTACATTTTGTTTACTTGTGGCAGTAAGTTTCTCCCGAATTTACCAAGAAGTTAGCATTCCAACGCGTAATGCCGAGTTCTGTCTGTTTACTGAAGTCAGTCATGACCGGTATCGCTGTAAAGCTCTGAGTCTCCTGCACAACGCTATGTAACCCAAATTTGGACATTTCCTTCCTATCAGTAACCAATCGTGAATGTCCAAAGGGGGATTTAAAGCTAATGACAAAATCTCATTGTCTACTGCTGGTTTCTGCTAACGTGATTCGCTCAGACGCATCACGTGGTGTACTCTGCCAATGTTAATTCATTGAGTTACTGCAGTTGTAGGCCTTAATATGCCTGCCATGTTATTAAATAATCAGTTTTCATGAGCTTGAAATAAATATTATATATTATTATTAATAAGGGCCTGAGCATTTATTTTGTTTTTGAGAATTTCTTTTTTCCAATAGAAATGTATTAAATTCCCCTATTTAAATCTTTAAATGCTGTTTTCTCAAAATGATTTTTTTTGTCATTCTCCAGTACAAACATCTCCGCCTATGTAGCATCCATGTACACCAAACTTTCCGTTTATACACTTAGCATTATTCTGAAGATATTTTTCTGAGGGATTTGTTAATAAATCATTCCTGGCCTGATTTATGTGACATTTAAATATATATATATTTTTTTTAAATCGCTTTTTTAAGGCTATGCACAGTATGTTTTGAATTCCTAGGTAATGGAAGCATTTATCCTGAAATCCCTCTGAAATTATTTTTTCATCTTGTGTGTAAAAAAACAAAACAAAAAAAAAACAAAACAATTTTGCACCTGGCTTTATCATATGTTCAGATCTATCTACAGAAAATGTATGCAAAATTGAGCATATTTAATGAGGTAATGCATAATTTGCCATGTTGCTGTCTGTCATATCCATCAGGATAAACTAGACTTGTTGGACAAAAAGTCCATTTGCAAGCAATTTATTGCTTTGAATGACAAGAGAAAAAACATTTTGGCGTTCTAGCCTAGGCAATAGGGCATGCCTAAGGGTAAGGCACCATTTACCTCACCCCCTAAAGAGCAGAACAGGAAGATCTCAAAAGAGTAAGAGAATGACAGACAATTTTTACTATGATACTTTACTATGAGAGTTTATGTAGTCTTCAGGATATTTCTATGGAGCTTTGAGGACAAAATGCTGATACCGAGCTAAAGTGGGACACAGTCTGGGGGAAGGAGCATGGGGAGCAGGTTGGGCTCTGGCATTAGAGGAGGATAGTATACTCATCAGTAGACTTAAGCATCAATTTCTACACCATTACAACACCCACACGATTGATCTAATCTGACAATGTTATTTTTGCTATTATTTATCTATTATTGTTAGCTCCTTGTTACTTATTATATCACATACCTACCTTAGAGACCCTGCCTGTTTCCAAAGCCGTATGTGACTATGTTGTATTTTTAATTTTTTTTGGGTTACAAATCAAATATTTGCCTTGTAAAGTGCCACTCTCCTTTCTTTTTTAGAAGGGGCTTGTACACTTTTATGTTTCCCAACTCCAATATTTGTCTAATAATAAACAGAATGGATGATTTATTTGCTGTTTGTGATTCCATACGTTGTACACGTCACCATACTGTATGTTACTATTATGGTGGTGAGATGGACATTGATTCATAGTGGCCAATATGTCCCCCCCAATGTCAAAGTCATTCCTACGCCCTTGCTACTAGTCAATCCCCCTGTGAAGGCCTCGTCGACTCTCACAGACCCTCAGCAGAGACACAAGAAGCAGACAGGTCCTCCACACACACCCTATGGCCAGGTTCGCTCTATACCGCCTCTATGCAGCGTGAATCATTTGAATTTGTTAAACGCTGTTCGCTGTTAATGTTCGCTGAACTGAGCGGGACGATGACATCATTTTTCAAGAACTGCTTTATAGATAAAAAATGAATTTAATAATTGATGATCTTTACAAAGGAACTGAATCAACACTGAACTGACTTCAGATGAAATGCATAATTGTTCCTTTATCACTGTAAAGCTGCTTTTAAACAACCTGTATTGTGTAAAGCGCTATATAAATAAAGGTGACTTGATTGCCTATTGAAGTATTGCGTCGTTAGTTTAGTAACAACCATAAAACACATTGCAAATATTGAGTCAATTTTAAATCGATTTTTTTATTGATACTAAAAATATATTTATTTATAATCAATATTTTGAACTAGCGACTTGACCATTGAGTCAGTAAACCCAAGAAACGGGCAACATTCACAACACATTCTTAAGAATGAAATTCTTCTTATATTATCTAGTATTTTCATTTTTTCACATAATTTCTAAATTTCTAAAGAATATTTTGTCTTCCAGAAAAAGCTAATTCTGAATGAAGATGTTTTTTTTTTTGGTTGAAATTCTATTGAAAAAAAAAGAGAGAACTTAATTTAATGCCACGGTAAAATAGCTGCTTCCCTACTGAATTTGATATTAGACAATCAGACAACAACACCAAAGCCATTTGTGTCATTTTATGCTTAAGAAAAGATGTTCGAAAGAAAACATTTGAGAACCAAAACTGTATAACGTTCATGCTTTCAGTTAATAAAGCAGGTACTGTGAACTGTCATTGTAAAGAGAAAAGAGCTGCATGAAGGTTTTCCAAAAATGTTCCTCAAAAAAATTCATAAAGTTTAGAACAGAATTTTAAATAATGTTTTACAATGACGCAATAAAACATGATATCTTTAGATCTTTTCACTAAATATATTATATTTAAGCATTCAGCATGAAATACATTGAATTGAATAATACCATGTCCCTCTAGTGTCTCTCTGTCTAATGAGTACAGCTCATTTCCTCTTCCTCTAATGCCACAAAGTGAGAGGAATTGTAAAGTATCCCAGAAAGGACAGCTACTTTACAAATAAAGTCCTAAAGAAGTTCATTCTGGATAAATTGACTTTGACCCCAGTAAAAATCCTCAGGATAAATTAATTGCTCCAATTAGGTGATGAATGTGGCCACTTAGACTAATTGTCAGTGGAGCATGGGCTTCTCCAGTCCTCATGGGAACTTTAGGGAGCTTTCAAGAAAAAGCTTTTTCTGAAAGGAAACCGCCTTGTATTGAAGTTGTAGAAGGCAAAGTCGTTATAATCGGTCCTCCGAGAGTGATTAGCAGCACACGTCAGATTTTGTTTTCAGATGTGAATTTGTGTGAGAGATTAATGACCGCTGTTAGTGTGCTTGTGCTGTCTGGCTAGTGATAAACCAGCTGTTTCCCTGGTTAACTATCAGTGTGATAGGATCGTTGTATTTGTCAATGAGGCTTCTGAGATTTGTGTAACAGACCAAACAAGCTCTTGATGAGTGGGATGATAAGATCAATCTTGTTAACTTATTGGCAACTAACTTTTTTTTTTCTTTTTCGGTCAAACTTTAGTTTAGGGTTCAATTGTTACTATGAACTAATTATTAACTACAACTTTTGCCCCAAACTCCTAATTAGTGCTTATTAATAGTTAGTAAGGTAGTTGTTAAGTTTAGGTATTGGGCGGATTAAGGGATGTAGAATATGATCATGCAGAATAAGGCATTAATGTGTGTTTTATAAGTACTGATAAACAGCCAATATCCTATGCATGCTAATAAACAACAAGATAATAGTGAGAAATTGACCATCAACTAAAGCGATACCTTTTTTCTTTTAACTAAAGCTTGAGTTATATTGTCTTTGACTATCTGTACATTCAGTTTGATGCTACTTAGGTAGTAAAAGTCAGTCTGACTGACCAATCACATTCATTTTGTGTTAACATGCCATTTAGAGGCAGGTTTAAAACAAATAGCAAAAATAACAAAATGCACAGCAGTGTTTTGGTTTAGCGACTGTGTATAGAGAAAACATTAAAAAGAAATGATCAGAAATGTGAAAGACTTGAAAAAAAAAAAAAAAACATACATCCAAATTGATAAAATACAGATATCATCACAGACATACTAAGATTCAAGAGTTTGGGGTTTGAGGTAAGATTTTTAAATGTTTTTGAAAGAATTTCAATTCAATTCAATAATTGTATTTTTACCATTTAAAATATCTGTTTTCTATTTGAATATATTTAAAAATGTCATTTATTCCTAAAATGTCAAATCTGAATTCTCAGCATCATTACTCCAGTCTTCAGTGTCACATGATCATGTTTACAAAGAACTAATTATTTGATATGCCAAAAATGTCCAGTTTAGTGGCATCAAATCAAAAAAAGAAATATAAGATCTCTCTGTTCAAGAAACATTTCTTATTATTATCAATGTTGAAAACTGTTCTGCTGCTTCATATTTTTGTGAAAACCATAATACATTTTATTCAGGATTCTCAATAGAAAGTTCAGAAGCATTTATTTGAAATAAAAATCATTTGCACTCTTGCTGAAAGATTTGACGCAACTAAACTGGAATTTTTGGGCCAATCAAGTAAATAGCTCTATGTTGGTAGTTGGAAAACATGACTTTGTTTCCAGGCAGACTGATACACCCAGACTATAGCCAATCCCATTTCAGCCAGCTCTTCCCATTTCTGTGCGCAATATCCCTCAGACTGGCTGTGTCTGTGGGTGGTCCATTGCCATGCCGTCTGAGGCTCGACATCCTAAGACTAAAGAATATCTTACATTTAATTCAGAATGTTTGAACATCGAATTTGAGTGCCTCGAATACTAAATATTATGTACGTCCAGTTACAACATTGCAGCAGTCAGTTATTTAGAGACCTTTTACGACACCATAAAAGAACAATTTGGTGTACAAACCATGAATGACCACTGAGCATTACAGTGCCTTACAGGCCCACATACATCTATGTTTCTATTACCGTCTCTATTCAAACAGTAACTAACTCCATTCTCTATGGATGTCAGCCGCACAACTTTGCCTTATAGGCCTTGTACTGATGGCAGCGGCTGCTCCCCTGATTAAATTCATCACCTTTATTACAGTGTGGAGTGCAGGCCTAGCATGGCTGACTGCTCCTGTTGCCCATTGAGGGCATTCATCTGCACTAACGGGGGCAGGGGTTTACGCATTAGACTGTGAGCATCACGTCTGCTTCACGCACATGCATCGCTCACAGGTGACATGCCAGGGCCGGTCGCACGTCTCATATCTAAAGGCCACACTACTCTTCAGAGCGGGGAGAAACATCTCTCTACTACACTGACTATGGCAAGGGGCTTCGCATAATGTGTTTCAAATACACTGGTGCTCGCTTGCACTGGTTAAAGTGGTTTTAGACTGGACACTTTTCACAGACTCTGATGAAGCAGTTATTAACATTGTAAATCTAGTAATGTTAGATTATTCTTTGGGTTATATTACCTTAAATTTAAGAAAGCTAGTTGCTGTGTAATAAAATGGCTAAAGGAGTTATTTGACATCTATCTCTCTTCTGACCACCTTAATCAATTGCTCAAAACGTTTTTTTTCCTCTTTTGGAAAAGTCATAAACGCTATTGTGATTTTTTTTTCTTTTGCTTTTGGAGCAAATGGGAATGCAAAAAAAAACCCCATTAATAATAAAATAATATTATATATACAATACAATACATACAAGTTTGCCCAACCTCCTACTTCCCTTTCTAAAAACCCCGAATATATGAAAAGTTTCCATGGGAAATGTCATGCACTTTTAGGTTTGTATATATATATATATATATATATATATATATATATATATATATATATATATATATATATATATATATATCACAAAAAACCTGGGAGTTCAAATCATGGCAAAATCATTGGAGATTTTGAATTAGGATTAAACAATGTCCCCAATCACTAAGCGATGATCGCTCAAAATGTATAGTTCACAAGTTCACATTTTAATTTAAAATACATATTTGGCTTCAGCACACGCTCTAAATTCCCCTTGAATTACTAAATGAATACATATTTTAATATTTAATACAAAACAGTCAGTAGAGATAGAGGTGAAATTGGGGTGGTGGATTCCTGATTTTTTTTAGTGTGATTAAAAAACACAATATTCCTGCCCTTTGACCTGCATGCGATTCCGTGTTTTAATGGATTTTCCTATCACTGATGCAACTCTAACTTGAAGTTCAATTGGGGGATTTTCTAAGCAAATATCGCTATATGTGATAAACTGCACTTAATTTGATTAACGTAACAATATTGTTAATAGATTAACAGTTTTAAAATTGTTATCTGTCATTCAAACAGCTTTCTCATCTAAAGTGTCTAAAATGACCAAGTACACGGACAATCTCCCCAGAGCAACCCAGAGTTAAGTGAAGTGCTCTAGGGCACAATAACAATAGAGGATCCCAGACAGTCTTCAGTTTATGGCGCCTTCTGATTAAATGTGAACTTATGACCTTTAGAAACTGAAAATTTCACCGGCCTGGATCTATAACTACTAAACTAGCACCAAATGTTGTAATTTATGGGAGGATATAACAGTTTGTCTAGTTTCGGTAGATTACAGTAGAGTAATTTACAAAAATTAACAGTGCTCTCACAGTAATAATGTCAGCAATTGCCTAAATCTAAAGTGCTCCCGTGCTACCGCTTGGACCCGATTGTGTGATATCACAAACAAAAGTGTAAAATGAATGCACATTATGAGATGGATGCAAGCCGACACAAACACACACATTCACACTCTCTCATCCAAACAGAGCCAGATTTGTTGCATATTACAACACCCCATGGGGAATATCACACATGCGATCTCACGCAGCTTCTGAGCTATCGCTTGCCTCGATTATCGATGCTGCCACTGATTTTCAACACTCTCTATTAATTTCTCTATTTTCATTCTCCAAGAGCCGTGCAGAAAACTTTCATGTGTGATCAAGGCAGTGGTCCAGCATGAGCGGTAGACCGTAATTTACGTTCTAGGACAGGATAGAGCTGAGCTCAGCAAAAGCCCGTGATTTAGGGTTGCTTTGGTGATGGTTCCACTATAGCGACAAAGCATCTGAGATTAAGTATGTTGAAGAGCGCAGCCCATATGTTGCAGTGCTGTAGCGCGACAACAGGACATACGTTTCTCAACGGATCCAGAGACACATTGTCTGTTCTGATAATCACAAAAGACCAATTGCAATTAGTTTTCTAAGAGGCAACTGATCAGAAGCATGCATGCATTTGCACACTCTCTTAACATGCAGATCTGAGCAGTATGTCCTGTTTATCTAAGGTCAGGGATCAGTTCTGCAATGGTTCAATAGTGGAAGTGAAACCGACTCTCATGAGCACAAGACTAACACGCTGTCTCAGTCTGACGGAGTGTGTGCTCCCTTGACAGCGTTATTAATTCAGATTTGCACAACCTAGACTGTGACAAAGCCATAATACATGGTGGAGGAAACTCCTCTAACTGGCATATTACTGAAAAAGATCGCATTAAACAGCATGACACATCTCTACGCCAGACTCTCACCAACTCTCAGTGTAAAAAGCTGTGAAAACTCATGACGTGAGTCATACTTCACAATTGAAACGCAGAATGTTATTCATGTTGGCAGGTAAGATCAGCCACATAGTGCTGATTACATTGCTAATGTTACAGGCGAACATCACTGATGTTGTCCAGAGAGGGAAGCTAGTTTCAACCAGAGGGAGAGGCTGTAAATGTGAGTGGCAAGAAACAAACAAGAAAGCGACTGTGAAATTGCTGCAATTCACAAAGCACAGAGTGTAAAGCCAGGCCGCAGGCCTGCCCAAGGGGTATATGATGATGATGTCCGAAAAGCAAGTTTAACAGGGTAGTATTTATTATATATTTATAATAATGTCTATATTGACAAATGAGAATATATTTCAACAGAAGTTGAAAAAATTAAACTGACATTTTGCACTGACATCACAGAGGAGTCATTAGGCTTACGTCATTCCACTGCGATGTGCAGATGAATAGGATCCTCGGGTATTTAACTGCGGATGCCAAGGGACTACGTCAACAATGAAATGTTGGGCGCAGATGATTCACTGGCAAATAACAGTTATTTAGAAGGGTGTATGTCAGCAATTATAAACCTTCCAACCTACCTAACTTGTGCAAGGGAGGGTGGTAGCGCTCAAGGGTGTCAGAAATATGACGACTCTCTCTCCCTCACACTGTAATACGCAAGTAATGATGAGTAACGAATCAGTAATGTAGAGTAATGTGTGTAATGATGGAGTTTTATCAATGTAATTTCACCTTATAGGTTTACTCAAGAGGTTTTACTAAATTACTACAAGCACATCATGATCTGAAATTACATTTGCTTTGTTTTGACAACATTTTCTTTCACGAATGTTCAATTGGCAGTGAAATTCCATAAAGTAAAAGAAATGAAAATGCATTTATGAAATAGGCAGGAGAATTACACTACAAATGAACAATGAAAATCAGTCTGTCACAGACAGAACTGCATGCATCGAGGAATAAAAGGAACATTGAGCAATAAAAGGGGGCCCTCTCTAGAAAAACATGGGTCGATAGATAGATAGATAGATAGATAGATAGATAGATAGATAGATAGATAGATAGATAGATTTTGTATTATCCTTTGATCACTTTAAATTCCTATTTAGCGTAATTTATTTGCAATAAAGGCCAAGGCTCTCTATAAAACATTTATAAAACAGACTAAACGAGAAAAAGAGCACAGTTTATGCAAATATATTTAAACCTCATTAAAAACTTTATAGAGTTGACAGCAGGAAATGGGTATAAGAGGTTTTAAAGAATTAGTCAAGAGCTCTCTGGTGCCACAGTTCACGAAATTCCCACCCTTTACCACAAAGTAAAGAGAGGTCGACTGCTCTGGGACCACAATTAAACCATGTCATGGTGCACAGTAGTATTTGGCAAATTAAACTACGTGAATACTGACGTATTATGCTTACAGCCAGGGGAAACGGTTTCCTTCGCAGTTTATGCCGTTTATTCACAGTTTAAACGGCATAAACTGTGAAGGAAACACTTTTTTTCCCTCAACTTATACGCATTGTGTGGCATTTTGTTAGGTTATTTTTAGCAAACAACAGTTCTCGCGACGAGTATTTAAATCGCAACGGTCCAGAAGAGGATCTGAAGGTGACAGTAAGTTTCTCTTGCTTGTAAGCTCAGTCACTTAGGCCTATGTTCTGCTAAATGTTCATTATCACGTAGGCATTATTAGCAGTCCAAGTAGGCTATACTACGACTATTCACTGATTTGGAACGTTCTCTTTTAGAACAGTCAAACCGTCGGAACGGGCCAAATTCTAAATCGACATTTCGATTAAAATCTGTTCTCTCCTAGTGTAAAACTGTTAAGAGTTTAAATGAGAAACAATTTACTTGTACGAGTTTTATTTATTTTTTTACCTCAGAGAAAGTAGCTATCCTAGACAATCATATTCTTGAGGTGAAATTAACCTTTTGCATTACGGTCTTATTCACATATGAAACAAAAATATATTTTTCTAACGAGAAAATCCATCAGAATCACTGTAAAATCATTTCGCAAGCCACAGGTCCCCTTGCAACGGAGAAGCGATATCCGAGCGCAAACTTAAGCAGATTTTAAAGCTGAACTATAAGGCTGTAAACGTAGTGTGATTGATTGGCAAAATAAGGGTGAAGGTCTGACACCAAAAAACACAACTGGCGCCATAAATTGTTGCTATTTAGCGTTTTGCCTTATGCGTGGACAACCCGCGCGCAGTTCCCAGCTATGCCATTCTGTGGGATTTGACGGACACATGTCATTTCATCAACATTACCTTCGTCGAGAAGCCGTTCGAGGTGGTTGAAGATCCCGCAGAAGTTGGGCAGACTGCTCATCAGTTTCTTGTCGTTCATGAGCTGCATCAGATAATCAGGGGTCGGCTTCGGCTTTTCTTTCGTTTCCATTTCCCCCACCATATTCCACAGAAATCACCACCGACGCCCCAAAAATAGACTGGAAAAAGTCCCAAAATAAATAAAGGCTGGAATATAAATAATAAATAGGGTACAAAAACGCAAGTGAGGGAGGCAAGTGCCTGTGAGTCTTCCGCGGCAAAGGATGCTGTCTCTGTCTTTACGCACAATCCGCTGCTGCAATACTGCAATTCTGGGATGACAGTTGTTATAGGGCAGCTGATGAAATGAAATTAAATGAACAAAATGAAATATATATACGGGTGGAGAGTGAAGCCAGGTCTCCTTTCAAAAACAATTCCCAATAAATCCCACAAGTTACTCGCAAAGCCGACGTACTCCCGCGTGCCCAGTGTCCCTCTTAAGATTTATTTTAGCGAGAGATTTGTCCTTAACTTCCTCTTGAGGCGGTGAAAATGCACCCTTTCCCCGAGTTCCCCAAAGCTTCCTGTGTCTTGTCTGTCTTTGTATGTGTGCAGCACTAGAAACGTCTGTCCCCCCTGTCTCTCACGCGCAATAAAGGCGCTTTCTCAATGAGATTGGCATTCGGTTCTCCGTTACCGACCAGCTCTTCTTGCGCTCGCGAGTCCGTCACATGATCACACTGAGTCTCAGCAGCAGAAATCAGACTGTGGGAGGAGAGAGAGAGAGAGAGAGAGAGAGAGAGAGAGAGAGAGAGAGAGAGAGAGAGAGAGAGAGAGAGAGAGACTGATTTGAAAAACAATTAGCCCATTTTAAACGCAGACTCGATTCTGAAACATACGTGATGCGTGTCTTTAAATTAACTATTAGGCCTATTTTTTTCCAATGCGTGCAAATTGCCAGTGAACATGAATATCCATCCATTCCCCAAAACCCTTGTTCTGCATCAATATCCAGCACTGTTTCTGCTATGTTTAAGCATGCCCAACACAATCATGAGGAATAATTAAACTTTTTATTTTATTTAAATCACCATTTGCTCTTTCATCAATCATCATATGCTCTTTCATAAACTTTGCTATATTCAAAATCTACCAAAGCCATACAATAGGTTTGTTTGAAAAACAGACTAAAAGTATAGTTTTATTATACTTTAATTGCACCTTTTGCAGCTAAATAAAATTATGCTAAATTGGAGCGACATGAAGGTGAGTGAACAGTAAAAAGGTTACATTTATTCACCAAAGCAACATTTTTCAGCTATCTTTAAAATCTATATTGTAAAATCTAACAGTTGTTTCAACTAACACTTTTATGTTACATTTACTTAATGTCTTAACTTCATTGAATAAATCAAGCCATCTGTACTATTTACATACCATGCCTTGTTTACTCCAAAAACCCAAGTTAAGATCAATTTATTGGTTTGAGTGCCATTTTGTCAAGTTTATGAGGCGGGGCAAACCTAAATAGACGTAATATTTTTAGTTGCATTCACTGATTCCCCAAAGTCATCTTGAATGGTGAATGTCAATACAACGGAAAGATTTGAGAGAACATCACATAAAGCTGACTTCATACATTGATGTTGCATGATTTTCCTAAAATGTTTTTGTTTGAACTCGACATTATGGATCAGTGTTCCCTTTGGTTGGGCACTTGGATCTTCATTTATATTTTTGTAATCCTCTTCCTATTGATACAGCGATACAACAATAAATCACAGTTATTTTGGTTTCAAAGGAAGGGAAGTAATAAATGGGTTGTCTTTAAAGCTACACTGTGTGATTTTTACCCCCATCTAGCGGTGAAAAGGTATATGACCATCCAGTGAATATTAGTTTCTGTTCCTCTCAATTTCGATTTCGTTTTAACTCCTACGGTGGCCAATGGAGTCCAAGATTAACATGGCTTCCAGTACGACCTCCTCAACACGGTGCCATCGAGTGTTAAAACGCGAACGGCGAAGCTTGATGTCCCTCTTTGGCTAATGTACTTTCAAGAGGGGCAACATGGCGACCGACACTAGAACCCCTCACCCGTATGTATTTTCAATGGCATATTATACACTCACAAGAATACTTTATTACTTGAACGAAGTAAATATACATTAATGAGCACATATATTTTTGAAAGAACTAAGTGTTTTTAGCTAAGAATAAACTAAAAAAGTTACACAGTGTAGCTTTAAGAGGTGACCTAACTTCTAAATAAATCATTAAATAGTCTATGTTTCTGGTGGAATAAGGATCTTTTAAAATGTTACTGCTAACACATGTCATAAACACCTTGTGAAACTTTTAATTGGGTTGATATAATCCCTCTATATTTGCGACAGTATCTTGCAATTGACCATGCTGAGTAACACATACTTCAACATTTAGCATGCATGCACACAACTATGGTAACAATTCAATTTTATTTATTTTATTAGTAATAACAATTTGATTTGCTTTTTTAAATTGTGCTACTTACACAAGGCTGCAAATAAAATTGGCAAAAAAAAAAAAAAAAAAGTAAAACAAAGCAATTGCACCATTTATTCACGCGCAATGCACTCTGGGAGTCAGTAATTCTGAGTAGCTATACTCAGAATTATAAGTCAAGAGTAAATCTTAAAGGGACACTAAGTAACTTTTTAGTTAATTTATAATCTAAAATCAATATTTTTATTCATAAATATGTCCTCAATGGTGCACAAATACCTCTGCCAATTATCTGATTTATCCTCGTAAACAAAGAATTTATTATATTTATATACATGGGACGGGTAAGTCCACGGAGGCTTCCATGTAGTTCCGCCATCTTGAAAAACTATAATAGCAGAGAGGGACAAAAAGTACTAGGCCAACACGTTTCCACAACACGTTTTCATTCAGAGCCGGCGTGACGTGACTGAACGCAGCAGAAGCGGAGGAGTAGAGCAGTGAGAGGCGCTTGTCACTGCCCCGGCAAGTTTAAAAGGCTGCATTGCAAATCCTCGTCGCCAGAAAAGTCCAAAATAGATCGTAAAAGTAAACATGACCGGAGATTACAAAAAACACAAGTTAATGTCGGGATAGCTTTTTCCAGGTGGATAGAGCTAATGCAGGAGAAAGATTTCAAAAGAGACGCTGAAGTCCTGCTTTCTTCTCGACAGGCAAGTCAATGTTACAGTCTTAATTACAAGCTTTTTTCATTGTTTGCTTGTGTACTTTATTTTATAGACAGATGAACATGTATAGTTAAAAGTTGATGATGATATCTAACAATGCACGTAGGCTACTTCAGAAAATATAACGAATAAAGAAGGCATAACTACTAATTACAATAGTTCATGTTTTTGACACTCATTATTTCATACTGTAACATTCGTTTGTTCGTTGTGTCAATTTGAAGTTTGTTTGAAATAACAAACCTGTTCACCCGAAGGAAAACTCGACGAAGTGCTATTAGAAGACATCCTGTCATAGCGGTACATAACGGCTACCGTAGATGCAACACGCATTTGAAAACGCGAGACGCTGGAGAGCACAATTCGTTTGAATGCAAAATACAATTTTACCGCTAGATGGGAGTAATTCTTACTTAGTGTCCCTTTAAGTAAATTATCTACAGTTCTTACTGTCATGAACTATACTAAGCATTTGCCAGTACAAAACTATTCCCATGTCACTTTACTTAGTTTTTTTCTAAAGACAATCAGTTTGCATGCTTTTTTAAGTAAGTCTAACAAATTAGTTTTACAGTGTACCTCTTAACATTTAGCATTAACACTTAACATTAACAAGTTAATCCTGTATTTTTTGCTGAGAACGAAAGTGCTATCCTCTTAAGGCGTTTGCGAGCCTGAGTGTGTCGCATCGGCCTAATATTAAAAGACTCATTTGTCTTCTTTTGGCTGGCTAGAATAGTAAAGGAGAAGTGCGATTGACTAAACGCCGGTGCACATCAGAACATACCACAATGGTAAAGAAGAAAACAAGGCATTTATCTCAATAGGAGGACTTCCTCTGCAAAAAAAAGAAAAATCATTACACAATGCGGATGGAGGCTAATTCTTCGTCAATATGTGCCAATACTCAATTAAAGCTAATGCTACGGGAAAAGCTCCTCCCTCTGGATTAGGACGCTTTTTAATTTACATAATTAACATTCTTTTTGTCCTTATTGGAGCAGCATAAAAACAGCACAAGCAGAACGCTTACAGCGCCACATTTCCATTCTTAGCATTTGTTCTTTGCTTTAATGCAATGCATTAGGTTTTGAAAAAACAAAGGCTGTTTCCTAGTACCAAACTAGCATAGAAATAGCAAAGCTATCAAACATTTCAGAGAGAAGTGAAGCTATTTTCCCACACAGCAAGCATAATTTATGAGTGCTTAAATCCCTTCATTACTATGTTTATATAAATACTCTAATTGGCCTAATGGTTTTGTCACTTCTTTTGTTATGCAAAGTAGTTCTCATGCATGGTGCTGTTTGGCTTTTAGACGCAGCCATGAAAGCTATTGTTCCAGTCACCGTTTGACGTTACATTGGTCCATCGCTCCTATTCACGTGAACGAAAAAACAAAACAAAACAAGGAGCACGTATAAGGAATAGCCGGAAAACAAAACGATGGACAACGCACCAGAGGGCTAAAGAGATGAGGGGAGAGAGGGCTGGCGGCCCAGTATCTGACAGCATGGAAACAAACGACCCACCAGAACAGGAAGGGATTGTCCAGGTCCTGCCCAGCACCTTTTCATCCTTTTGTGATGCCCAGGGCTTTCACATGCAGATCGTCTTGGACGCAGAGGCCTGTGTTAGGGCGCCTTGCCCTCCCGACTACAGAGAAGGGGGTATATTTACCCCTCACCCCTTCTTCAGTGAGAACTGCCCCTCCACCCCGCGGCTCTTCGCTCGCTCTCCAAATGACGGAAGCCTTGTTTGAGAGCAGAGGAATTACATTAATGAATGCATTCCTTCACACATGTACCCTGAAACCAGGCAAGGAGAGCAAGCTTGTCTCTGTTTGGTCGAACCAGGGAACAAGTGCACTGTCGCTCTCAAACTCTCGCCTTTCATCTCGCTCCGGCTCCCTCTTTCCAGCTCTATCACTTTTTCACTTGTTAGCCCTCCTTCAGATCCCCCTCATAAACCCCCTTCTCTGTAAGTGCATGTGACCAGTATGTGGGTTTGAGCCGAATATAAAAACAGCCTATAAACTGATGAAACCAAGGAAAAGATGAGCCTTCACAATAATTCAATAACCCATTTGCATGCTTTTGAACAAATATATGAAGGGTAATTAGCCAAACGATCTCATTAGTATTCGTTAGTAATGTTTGGTTGTAGAACACTTACTTTTTTCCTTTTTTATATTTGGATAGACACTCACAATATCAACATATGGACACTCAAAAAAAAAAAAACATAATTTAGTCTGATCATAAGCTAGTCTGATTTTCCTCATGGGATAAAAAGAAAAAGTTCCTACGAGGTAAAAAAATACTGTTTTTTTAGGGACATTTGGTCCTCGCAACATAGGGTTTGCCAGGACCACACACACACACACAAGTAACTGAGTGAAATGTATGTTTGGCTTATTCTGTATATCATACTTCTTGAGTGTTCTCAAATGATTTATGTAATGTTTACTTATACCCTCTGCTATGAAATTGTGTTAGAGTATACTGAACACAGTCCAGTCGCCAATATGCTGATATTTTACATACGAATACGTATGCATAAAAATGAGATATGCTCAGAATAAGCATAACAACTCTCAAGAGAGCTGAAAATTGTTACAGTATTACTAACAGTAGCTACAGCAGCAGCAGCTTATTTGAATATAATATTGCTTGGCTTAACTTAACGATTAACATTTTATTGAAAATATTTAGGAAATCAATGCGCTGATGTGTCCTCTATAAATGTAAAGAATCTGTGCAATTATAGTTTGTGAAGCCCGGGTGCATTAAATTTAATTCAGTCATGAATGATTGAATGCAGTACTGAAACAACCATCAAACATCAATAATAATTTCCATAACTGAGCTTCAAGGCTCATTTCCAGTGCAAAATGTCTTATCGAACACATTACTAAATTTGATCATGTTCCACAAAATAAATCGGTCATTAGCTCCCATGGCAGCCCCGTGGCTCAGTGAACACTGAACATCCATGAGAACAGCCCTAGCCGTGAGACTGTGCCACCTACCACAGCCACAAAGCGCCCGGTCAGGTCGTCTCCAAGTTTTTTTGCTGGCCGAGTCTTTTGTAACACGAATCCACTGTGTGCTAATTTGACGCGCTGCAGAGATAAAGGGGGGAACTCATGTTAGTTTCAGCATCAGAGGATCGGAATGTGGGCCATTTAATGGAGGAGTCAGACAATTCCTCTCAAACAGACCCACATGGTTAAATGAATAGAGAAGTAATTAACAGAAAGCCTTGACTCACTGGATAAAACAATATTCAAATCAGAGAGAAAGAGAGAGAGCGACATAATGATAATGGAGCAAGGATGGCGAAATAATTGTAGTGTTATGAAACTGGGAATTATGAGGAGGAGAGGATAAATCAATAAACAACAAAAAATATGCTTTTAATATTTATCTTTCATAACCATGTTAATGGCAATTACCAAAAATCTAAAAACTTGTTGGTCACAAGAAAGATCCTAGTCTAAGAAACAATTTCTTATTCCTATTGTAAACCCACATTTTGACAAAATGTGTAGTTATTGTGTTTTGTCTTGAAATAAAATCATACAGTACATGAAAAAACTAACTGCGGATGCCATAATAACAAACTCATATCCATAAAGACAATGAGCACAAGATATTTAGAGTAGATCTATTTATAGAAGGCCTACATGTACTGTATGTAGGTGCCTATTATTTTTAATAAATTCACATTCGTATTGTCACACTGTGGTTTCCTCAGGAACAGACTGAACACTCTGATTATCGATACAAACTCAAACTTTAATAATAGTACTCTGGAACAAGCTGACAGGAAGGGGAAACACACAAACGCAATGGCGATTGGACAAAGACTGAAAGAAAGGGTGCATCTTAAATAGCCAACAGAAACGAGATAATTAATCATACACAGCTGGGACAAATTCACTCAATCATAGTAACCATAGAAAGGAAGGAGTGGTGGAAAAAAGAACAAAGGAAAACAGGAACCAATCAAAACACAAACTGAAAATCCAAACATGCACTGACACGTGGAATTACCCCACCCTCCCGGGAGGCGCGTCCTCGCACCGCAAAACACCCAAATAGGTGGCAGGGTGGGCGTCCTGGAGGCTGACGAGGCCATGGCTTCGGCAGTACGTGAAGCCTCTAGGACAGTGGCAGCAGTTCAGGGGACCAGGGCGGAGCTGGCGGCTCGGGAGACCAGGGCGGAGCAGATGGTGGGAGGAGCCAAGGAGGAGACAGGAAGGACTTGCAGCAGGAGGTGCAAGGTGGGATCCCGGCTGCAGCCTGGCAGGCAGTCCATGGTGGAGCCGATGGAGGGAGGAGCCATGGTGGAGTAAGGGCCGACTGTTGGAGTCAGAGCAGGTGGAAGAGGAGACCAGGGTGTAGAAGGAGAGCCGACGAGCCAAGGCGATGCTGAGGATACGGAGGGGCTTGGCGATACCGAAGGCTCTGGCAACCGAGGTGTAGGCGGGGATCCAGAGGGCCGCAATGGAGCCGGAGCGACAGAGGACCATGGTGGAGCTGGAGGGAGTGAGGAGTCCAACGGAGCCAGAGGGACGAAGGGATGAGGCGAAGCCAAAGGAGTGTAGTCCTGAGGCAAGGGCAGGTAGACGAACGACCAGGTTGTAGCCAGAGGGACGAGGGAGCCTGGCGGAGCTGGTGGACTGATGGGCCATGGTGGAGATGAGGGAGGTGGGAGCCAAGGTGGAGCTAACGGACTGATGGGCCGAGGTGGAGTCCTGGTCGCGGAGGCAGAGATTGATGGAGCTGGAGACTGGCAGACCCGCGGCGACCACACATCACTGATGGTGGAATGAGGGTGAGTAGAGGGGCTGACAGGAAGCAGTGGAGGTGGTGATGAGGAAATTATGATGATAGGAGGTGGGAGAGGGAGGCTGGGTGGGGGCAGACGGATAAAACATATGGAGGAAGACAGGGTCTTTTATGTGTCGAAGTCTATTAAATCCACTTCTTCTGGACTCTGGATGAGGATGGGAATAGGAGACTCAGGCGTGGCGGTGGCCATCTTAGCTGAGGGCTCAGAAGCGGCGACCATTTTGACAGAGGGCTCTGGCGTGGCGGTGCCTATCCTGGCAGAGGGCTCTGGCGTGGCGGCGGCCATCTTAGCAGAGGGCTCCGGTATGGTGGCGGCCATTTTGGGACAAGACTTGGGAACGGCGGCCATGACCGGACGAGACTCTGGAACGACGGCCATGACGGGACGAGACTCTGGAATGGCGGCCATAATGGGACGAGACTCTGGAATGGACTCTAAGATGGGCTTGGTTCCAGACCGAGACCCAACGCTCTCCAGACACCGAATTAAGGTTTCCCTCCAGTCCAGCCTTGTGGTGTATGGGAGGACAATGGTGTGGTGGAAAGTTGCCCCGATCTGGAACAGGGTCCTCAGGGTGTCATTGTCAAGGGAGCTGGTAATGGCAAGCCGGAGGAATTCCCTCGAAAATTCTAACAGGTTGTGACAGAGATGAACATTACCCGTTCATCCATTTGCGTGGTCCGATCTTCTGTCACACCGTGGTTTCCTCAGGAACAGACTGAAGAATCCGATTATCGATACAAATTCAAAAACAATTAGTGCAGTGGCAGGGGAAACAGTTTACATTTCCACCAGGGAAGCCGTAGTATTTTGTAAAAGTCTTTAAACCTCAAAATAGCCATCAAAGAGGAGAATCTTGGGCCCCGAGAGCCAAAGCAGTGATTTTTACACATTTTTACCAAAATAAGAAAATATTTCACCAAACTGGATATGAATATAAAAGGTATGATCTTTACAGCACAAAAGTTCGAGACACCAAACTATCGGTACTGGCATCTATATCTATATTTACATTTACATTTAGTCATTTAGCAGACGCTTTTATCCAAAGCGACTTACAATTGAGGACTAAACCAAGCGAGTCATCGTGAAGAGGCAAAAACAACGCAAGAAGTGTTCAAAATACAAAGTTCAGACATTGCTCGGAGTAGCATAAGCCAGGCAAGCGAGGATTTAAAGGAAAGGATTTTTTTTTTTTTTATTTTTTTTTTATTTTTTTTTATGTTAAGTGCTCCCGGAATCTATATCAGTGGAGAAATGTAGTATCGTGCATTAGTCTGAAAGATTCATTCACAATTCTGCTGTTTTGATCTTTTTTTCCTCCACTGCTATGCATGTGACCTGGAATATATTGCATAAATTATATGGACCACTGTTGTTAAACCATTATGGTGCCATTTTCAGTGTCCCTATTCATTACAATTGTATGGAAAAGAGCGACTAGGGCATTCTTCAAAATTTCGGCTTTTGTCATACAGGTTTGCAACTACATGAAGGTTATAAAAAAACTATTATTCATTTGAATAATATTGGGTGACTTATTCCTTTGAATCAGTGCTAGGTAACCTAAAGTAAATTTTACTGCTCCTATGTGTCAGAATAGATCAAAGGATCACAAAACCCTATCTGAGCATGCAACACAATCATTCCACCTCAGCTCTTTCTCTATTGTCTACAATACTGACAATTTATTGTGTCAACAGGGGATCTCTGGGAGATTCATGTAAAATGAGTTGTCAGGCATATCTCTTTCTCCTCATGAGCCTCTTCCCACCTGATTTGATACTGTGTCCCTTTGAGGCTTTATGCCATGTTTGTTTTTGTTTCATTTAAACCCTGTTCCAAAAGGAATCCAGTTGCGTTGACAAAAATATTCATATTTATTAAAATTCAGTAACAAGTCCTGGGGCATCTTTAGTAGGCCTAGTCTCTATTCCGACAATTTCTGCTATAAGATTAAATGCAACGCTGATAGAATTCATGATATAAATAGATCTAAGGAGTGAACAAAAATGACTCCGTATACTTGAGTGTATCAGTGACATCAGATTTGATTTGCCATATATATGAGTAATGTTTCCCACATGCAAAAACTCAGTCTTTAAACACAAAGAGCTAAACTGTTTTAAGAGAGGATGTGCCCGGGCTCTTCCCATGACAGAATATGAATGATGAGATAATCTAATGGCGTCAATATGATGCTATTATAGGCTGCCAGTAACCCAGTCTGAATGTGATTTACATTACAATAACACTTTCTTCTTCCTTGGCCTTATCACATACAAACCAATTTCTCCTGCTCTAATGTATTCATGATTATTGATGTCTGTAGTTATTGGTTTATTTATCACCATTTATAATCAAGCACACTCTATTATGTGCTGTGGGCTTCAGTGGCTCTTGTAAATTTTCCATGTTTGTGTTCCTTTTATACATTTTGCGTTAAACAATTAGACATGTGATTTTAGTCTGGCAGGCGATAAAATGGATGAAAAAATCTCATATCTGAAGACCAGAATGGGGTGGGCTCTTTTAAGTGCCAGTAAAAAATAATCTTATTTTTTTCTTTTTTTTTTTTTTAAGATCGTTCCAAAGATAAATCTTAATACGAATTTGAATTCCTGAAAAGAATCATAGTAAATAAACTCTTAAAGTTAACGAATTTTATTATTATTATTATTAAAGAATAACTTCCAACTCCCTAAAGGTAAGATATTGGGTTGTTTCAAGTTTTAAGCATACAACATAACACTAGCTATGATTAATATTACTGCTACTAGTGGTGTGCACAAATATGCTGAAGAGACAAAAATGATTGATTATGTAAACAAGTATTAGTTGTGATTGTGTGTGATTGGTGATGTGACTTTTTGCTACATTCGAAATTCAGTAACAACTCTAAAAAAAAAGAGTCAAACAGGGAGCATTCACTTTGTTCAAGAAAGATGGACTGCAACCTAAAGCAACAGACACAACGACTCGCATCAAGCCAGTTGCGACAAAAAGTGCACACTTATTATGATTATTACAGTAATCTGCAGGCAGCACAAAAGTACAGTATTTGAGGTGTTTTTTATTGATATTGATCAGTAAGTCTTCGGCAAGAACCGCCATTCGATCACCATGCAAACACCACAGTCTGTCATTTTTTTCTTAAAGTAGGCATGTTTCAGAAGTCGCAATAGTCTTTTATTCCCAATTGCCAAAACACAATATCCGAATGAAACGGCTTCTGGAAAAAAAAAAAGAAAGTAGGGTGGGACTTGATTTTGTCCATGGGGAATTGATTGGAGGGTTGTGGTTTGCTATTGGTGGATCTCATGTGAGCGACAGGTTGCCCCGCCCACAAAGAAAAATGTGCACAGATAAATCAAATTATAATAAATACTGCAATATTTAATAAAAACAAGAATTCATGGTGACTTTATAAATTTATAGGAACATGTTTATGTTTTCTAATGTTTGACATTGTTGTGTTGTGAAAGTCTTAGCAGCATCACATATTAAAGCATGATTTCTCACAGTGTGTGTTCTTGTCTGGCTAAGTTGGTATGTGTTGGAGTAATGGTGTGTGTGCACATTCAGAGTGGACAGTGACTCTGCGAGTCCCAGTGCAGACAGACAGTGATTGTCTTCCGCTGGGAACACTGTGCACTATTGTAACCTACTGGGACCAGGGTGCAGAGAACCAGGACACAAAGAAAATTAGTGTACTTCCAGCTCGGAGATATCACCACACTGGCCTCTCTCAAACAGATATACATGGATAATAAGGGCTCCTTCCATGTACCACAACAGAGAAAAATCTGCCACACCACTGATGACCTCAAAGTCACTCAACCGCAGGCATTGTGTCAGTGTACTGTTGCTCACTGCTGGATGGGGTGAGAGGCAGGACATTTGGAGAGCTCAGAGGTTGCAAGAAACCCAGTTTAATGGGTCCTATTATGCTCATTTACATTTTTGTCAGGACCACTACCGTCAAATACGATTGACAGTTAGCATACAGTTAGGATTGGTGCTATGGTTCTGTTCTGGGCGAGAACTCCCTGCGCATCCATGCAGTCTAGCATGAGTAAGAGCAATAACCCCCCTTAGGGTAAACAGAACAAAACCAACATGAATGTACCGCAGATATCATTAATTCAAGATTTTAAAATACAACATAATTCGAGAATTTATTCTGATTCAAAGGGCACTCAAAAGGCCAAATCCTGACTGAGACAGGAGGAGCTGGGGAGGGAGGAGGGTAATCCGCTCATGAGAACGCGATAGCTGCTGATAATACTGAAGGAGACTGAACAATTCTCTTCAATAAGTTGTATGCTTTGAGGTATCATTAATTATATTTACATGCAACCAATAACAGTTTGTAATTGGATGAATGGCTCCATCAGGCTGAAAAGCCTTCATGTAAACAAAATAAATGAAATACATTTCGATACGATAGTGAAGTGGGTAGTATAGCTCTTGATCTGTTTAACGGGAAACTTTTAGCCATGTAAACCCTGGAATCAGAATACTTTTTCAATCAGAATCAAAAAGACCGTGCACACATGTGCAGTGCCGTGATATGTATGTTTAAATATGTCTTACAAACTAGGAAATGGAATATTTACTAAATATTTGCTAAAATAAGCTTTTTTTTAAACACATGTCATCAAGGCAAAAAGGGCAATTATGCTTGAGGAAACTCTAGTGACGTTCCTGCTGTGGCCTTTTCTGTTTCTGAACACAGCGACTGGGCACTGTGCATGTGCTAAAGTTTGTTTTGGAAAACATTTAATGCACATGCAAATTAATAAGTGAATCGGACTACAAATCCGATTCTAATCAGAATCTAAAATAGGATTGGATTTATTCAGCCTGATGGAAATTATTGCCTATTCATGTCTCTTGCACAAGCAATGCTGGATGATTTCCATGCCATAGTTACTTTTTAGGGGTTTCTTGAAATCTCTCGGATTAACAATGAGCAGTAGTAATGAGTATGCTTGTCTATATGCTTTCCCCATCCTTAAAGCTGCCACGCTGATCCCTGACCTGCTCCTCCTGGATGTCCACAGTATTGGGCCAGATTTGAGAGTAGAGGGATGAAGCCGCCCTCATTTGTTTACACTGCAGCAGACTCTCTATTCATGTCTTTCAGAGCGAACGTCCGCTGTTAGTAAAGCAGACAATACTGTATGTCTGCAGAATGCCCTGTCTGCCCAAAAGAGGAGCTACTGCTGGACTAACCAAAAAGGGTTTATGAAATAGTGTGCAAAAACTGCCTCAAGTTTTTATACTGTATGTGGAACCAAGAAAACAGCCATAATTCTTCTTGATGCCTCAAATGCACAATAGCCTACATCAGCGACAATTATGCCGCAAGGTGCTGTAAGCCATATTAGGACGGGTTACACTATTTCGATAGTCCACTTTAGACATTCTACTAACTAGAAGTAGCTTTGTTTGCAACTACATGTCAACTAACTCTTTATTAGTATTAGTTGACTGTTAGGTTAGGGTTAGGGTTTGAAGAATAAGTTAACATGTACTTGCAAAGATATAGTCAGTAGAAAATCTTTTGGGGGACCATCGAAATAAAGTTTTATCAAATATTAAGCAGACAGTCTACTAATACTCAAATGAGAGTTAGTTGACTTGTAGTTGCAAAGTTACTTAAAGTTAGTAGAATGTCTAAAGTTACCTGCAAGGGAACTCAATACTAATTGTACTTATTACAGTAATTATTAAAATCACGTCCCATAATTTCCATTGTGTGTCTTGCATTGAAAATGAGGTGCGATACTTACCGAGATAATTTCATTTTTATTGCTCAGACGTTTCTCATTAATAGCTCAGGAGACATTGCACTTTAAATATCCTAACTATCCTATACTTTAAATAACAAAAAAAAATAATAATATCGCAATATTATTTTTTTGTTGTTATTTAAAGTATATTACAGACTTTTAATTTAGACCCTAAAGAATCATATTAGCTTTTACAAAAATGGCATTATATGACCCCTTTCAGTCTCATATTTGTGTGTTTTTATTTGTCGTTAGAAATGTTAGGACTTGATATTTAAAGTGCAATTGACTTCAGACCAGGTTTCAGTTGGTCAATGGCGCAATATTTTTTTTTGTTATTTAAAAAGCGTGTTAGTAATGTGCGCCTATAGGCGGGTCCAAAACGCGTGTACACTGCTTATTAAACACACAGGGACGCACAGCAGCACACACACATGGCAAATATTTAAAATAAAGAAAGAAGTTGAGGGATATCAAGACGGCAGAAAACGCATCCTGTTTGTTTTTATTTATTTTACAAAAGCACAATGCTCTGTTGTTATCGTAAGTTTACGCAAATAAAAGTAGACCCTTTACAGTTTCGAATGATGTCTTCCTCTATTATCTGTATGACCAAAACCAACAGAGTTTTTAAAGTTGTTTACACTGTTATCAGGAAAAAAATCAAGTGAACGTGCCGGCGCGTTCGTCGTCCAGAGTTAAACTTGTCATCTAGATGTCTGTTTTCAATTCAGAAAGATCTCAACGTCAATCATCGATGACATCTGGGGAACCATCTATTGTCAAAAAAAGAACCTTCAAACTGCGGAGAGCTTGCAGTCAAAAAGGGAAAGCGGCAGAGCTTGTGCTAAAACTAGAGTAAATAACATCATGGCTTTTGAGCGTTGGCGACAACTCTGAGATCTGTAGGGACTGAAGACCGACACAGAGATGGATTTGTTCCTGCTGAACAGGTAAGACATTTCAGTGGCTCAATAGGTAGCAAGCTAATTTGCAATGTGTGATCGATCTGAGCAATCGTTAGATCTAAACATTAGTAACGTGATTTACTTTAAAACATTTGGTCAGAACAAAAGCGGCAGATATGTTAACTGATCAGATGACATTTTTTTGGATATCTGCCTAGGACATACTTCTTATGGTGATGTTGATGTACCGTTCTAATGTGGTGATCACAGATTTATCAGATTCAAAACCTTACGAAAACCTCAAAAGCTTACAATGACTTCAGTCATTAGAGTTATCATGCTTTTCACTTCTGAATACTGCTCCAAAATGAGTTGTTCCTTCCGAAGGATGTAACATTTGAGTCATTAGTTTTAATTAGAATTAATTATACATTGTACATTGCTCTCATTATTTATGAACATGTAGTTCTTTGTAGTCCTCTGGGAGGTACAGTATGAAAAAATAATAGTTATTGATTACCTAATAGTGAAAGCAAATTAAATGCCATAATTGAACTAACGCCTAATCCTAGGTTAATCTAAGCCCTGTCTGTGAAAGTGTTGCACATTTTATTGGGGCATAGACTGCAGAGATTGTTTTTGTAAAATGATTGGAAATGAAGCACCACTGATTAAGTGTGTCCCATTGAGTAAACAAAAATCTTAAAACACTTGCTGTCTTCATGCCCAGTTCAACACTTTGGCCAAACTCAGGACATATTTTATGTACTGTAAGTAGTCAAGTGAAGGTATTGTGCTTACCAGACAATCTTTGTGTAGTATTTCCAGTTCACCTGTATACCAAGTGTTATTCCACGACCATTGTTCTGCTTCATGTGTATGACCTCCCTTTACCTGTTCTCTGGATTATTAGATTACTATTGTAGGTTTGCTTGATGTTGAACTGCCTTGTTGGATTAACTATCTCTGCCCAGACTCTGACCTTGATTATGTGAGTAACGAAACAACTTTTATGGATTTTGAAGCCTAAATACAACCAGCAGAAGTAAAAAGCTAAAGTTACATACAATCCCCACGTTCGCATGACTTCACACAACAAGGCTGTAAAAGCGACTAGTGAGTAGATGAATTTACCCGTTTGGTGTGATGTTTAATGTCTCCGACAGCCTCTGTAGTCTGTAGTACTGAAAACTTTATGTCAGTGTAATGGAATAGAAGTGCAAAAAAACTATAGTTAACTCTCTCTTCATTTTGATGGTCCCTTTTGAACAATCGGTTGACTTTGCAACTACATGTCAACTAACTCTCATTAGAGTATTAGTAGACTGTCTGCTTAATATCTGCTAACTCTTTAGTATGATGGTCCTCCAACAGACATTCTATTGAGTAACTTTGCAAGTACATGACAACTTATTTGAACCCTAACCCTACCAGTCTACTACTACTCTACTAAGACTCTAATGAGAGTTAGTAGACATGTAGTTGCAATGTGACTCATAGTCAACAGAATGTGTTAAAGGGACCATCAAAATAAAGTGAAACCAAACTAATTTTGGGGTTTTAGGACACACATCCCTGCAGCACTCTATTCCTGTTATAAATACATAGATGTTACTGACATTAATATGCCTGAAAGCCCGTGGGGCCTTTGCAGGGCACTATTTGGCAGTACCAGACTATTTTGTGAGGTCTCTCTGGCTGCATTTTGGACAGATACCATTTTGTTCCCACTAACAAGGAGCATGTCCTCCCATCATTAGGCTGAGATTGTGTAGCCGTGCACGATCTAAAGCAAAGAGTTTCTTTGTAAAGCTTATGTGTTGTGTCTTTATCCCACAGCAACATCTGCACAGAATGTTCTGGCTGAAGGAGGAGGAAGACACGGGCTGGGTGGGACAGTGCAGCTGCTCAAAAGCTCTGGCAGGGCCTGATACTGCCTATAGAGCCCAAAGGATTGAGCAGAATGCTGGGGCGTGGGCTTGAGTTTGGTCTAATTGGTCTGGGTGTGATTACGTAGCTGTCCTGCTGCCGAGAGGGCTGTGTTCTCGGCCTGGATGTCAAAGGGAGAATGGGTCAGCTATGCAGCATTGGGAGCTTGAGACCAACTGGAATGCACATCTTGAGTCAGAGTTGGAAATCTGGACTATGCAGTGCTAATTCTAAAATCCCACGCAGGGTTTCACTGAATATCAAATAGTGTTCGGTTATACGTAAATGTTCAGCTCTTCAGTTCATTTTCTATTTGAAAACAAATTTATATCCTGTTGTTCTTTCATGTACTTTCATACATCTTACTGCAAGATGCAGTCTAAGATGAATAGGTGATTCATCTAAGATAAATACGAATAGTTCATTTAAAAATGTCATTACTCACCTTTACAAAAATCACTGCATAATGTTTTTTTCCCCCTATGTAAAACAAAAAGGAGACTGTTAATGCAGTTCTTTTTAAAACAAAATATAATACAATGAACAAAAAAAGCACCTTAAAAGTATTCACCCATGCAACACGATATCTTATGTGAGGAACAGATCAAAACTAGTTAATTGTTAATCTGGCTTATTAATCAGGTACTTTTCTCCTACTGTTTTTCAATTCAATGTGTTCGGACATACTACTCATTTGACGTATCGTTTTACCGTTTGCATACTTTATATTAGGGAAGTAGGCATATTTGGACACAGCACAAAGGTTTTCAAAGGATTCCTTCCTCTTCGCTGCACATTTTGGATGTCTCCCTTATTTAACCCAGCTGAATTAACTCATCAAGTCATTGATAGAGACCTGAGATGGGGTTGTTCTATACGGGAGTCATCCAAAATGTGCAGTATTTTACTTGTTTTTCCCACAACATCTACATCAACATCTTGCTTTCTCTTGCCATTACAGCAGTGCTTCTCAATCCTGGTCCTGGGATCAGATCATCAGCTCCATGATCTGTGCTCCATTTGACAGGGTCCCTACGCTGTGTTCACTAATCCCTATACTACTTGAAGTTCACTTCACTTTGGAAAATTAATTTGCAGATTTGCGCTACGCCACTGCCTGCAACATCATCACACACAGACTCCAGTAGCGCTTATAAGAGAAGTTTGAGATATAGTATAATAATATACTTCTGTAAATAAATACAATAAACATTACCATACTTTAGTTTAGTATGCATGTGTAGCCTATAAAATAGAGCCAAGTACATTTATATAAATATAAAGTAGTTATTATTTATTTAATATAAACTGTCATATTAAAAGTGCTAAACTGTGGGATAAATGTCTGTTGCAATGTTTAATGTGAAAATAAATGTAATTTGGATGTTTTTTTTATCTTAATTAACAGTAACCATGGGGCGAGGAAGGGGATTGAGAATTACTGCATTACAGTGATGTATATTTACTTTATATACATTTTATACATACATTGCATATATTTTACACAGTCAAAACAACATTCCCTTACATAAGTACTTCAAGTTCATTTTATGAAGTATACTTTATGTAGTGAGTAACAAAGTAATAATAGTATACTAAGTGTACTGTTTCAATACTACTTGGGACTGAAAAAATTGGCCCATTTTTTTGTGTATAAAAGTATACTTTTAACTATACTTTAAGTGTAACAGTAGTAAACTTTGAGTACACAAACAGTTTACAATTACGTTTTCGTTTGTACTACAAGTGAACATAGGTATACTGATAGTTCACTAGTTAAATACGTGTAGCAGATTTTTTAGTTTATGAAATTACACTTTAAAGTATACTCTAAGTAAACTATAGTTTAGTAGTTTTATTCTGCAAGTATACTTAATATCCTAGTTCCCTTTCGAAAAGGGAATGAGACACTGCATCGAATGATGCTTTGGGGAACGCCTCAGGTGTGGCAGGTGTCTGAAATCACAATCAAATCTCGACAATCAGATTGACCGGCAACAGCCCATGAATCATTATTGTGCGACCTGGAAGTACATAAGGGCGCCTTGCAAACATGACATTCATCTTTTCGTGTTCAGGGACTGTTCTGTCTGTAAAGCGCTGGAGAAATACAGTAAGAATGAAATGCACTGAGAAGAAGCAAAGCTTCCAGAAGTGTGCGGTCCCGTGCCCAAGATATCTGGTGCCGGGTGACACACACAAGCTGTGCGTTTTTTGTTTGGGAGAAGAGCACGCACAGGCTGTTCTCGAGGGAGCTGCCTGTGCAAACTGTGATCGTTTACGCTTAAGAATGCTCCGCTCTCGTCTGGCCCTCTTCTCGAGTGAAGAGAGTTCAGCGTCTAGACCTCGTGGTTCGGGTCCCGCTCATGCAGCTCGAGCTGCAGGTGGAGGATTTCTCGCCTCCGCCTAGCCCAGTGAGTGCTCTTCAGGATGAGCAGGAGATGGCTGATGAGGGTAGTGATATTAAGATAGATTCTGAACCCCCTCAGCCACTCTTCCCCATGTATGCATAGCTGGTGGATGTGATAGATCGCGCTGCGGGCAGGCTGCGGTTGCCTTGGCAGTGCGTTAGGGGAGAGGTCGCTCGCGGAAGGCTTGACGATCGGTTTCTCCCTGGCTTTCTCCTAGATTCGCTGGTTTAACCCTCTGAACTTCTTGGCACCTCCGTGGAGGCAGTGGTTGGAAAGTTCAGAGAGGCGAAGGCGCGCTCAGTGGCATTTAGGACCTGCATACCACTGATATCCGCATCCAGGCCCAGGCAAGCAGGAGGACCTGGCCCCTCATGGTCCAAGAACAATAGACAGGGCCAGAGAACCAGTGTTGGCTCTCGTGCGCCCCCTCCATGGAGGAGTACGTCTCAGAGAAGGAGAGACTCTCACAAGAACAGGGATCTGAGGGATCTGAGGTGATCCAGCACAAACACACTCAGAGTCGGAGATGGATCACCTTCCCTGAGGGCGTGATTATATCACAGCCCTCTCCCCTCTTCTCCGATTCCGAGGCATTTCTTACATCAGGCCTGAGGTTGGGCCCATGATGAGAACAATGTTTTGATTGCCCTCCTTGACTTGGTAAGTGAGCGTGCCTCTTTCAGGTATGTGAAAGGAGGTAGACCCCATGTTCACAAAGAACTGTGTGGTGAGTCTTCACTTCGCATGCGCAGGTGAGCTGAGTTGGTCTTTAACCCTCTGGGGACCAGAAACCGCCGGCGGTGTATTTTTTTCACATAGCAGAAAAATAGACTTAAAGTACTACCATCATTTCTGTTCATATAGAGTTAAGAAATATGAGAAAATAATCTGTTAAATGTCTACTTTTTTATGTGCCCACATACAATCGAAATAAAATATTGTGCTTTTGTAAAATAAAGAATATAAACAGGGTGTGCGTTCTGCCTCTCAGTCACCGTGAACTTTTTTCCTGGAGCACGTCTCTAATCTTCAACAAAACTCAGCAAATACTATTCACCCAGACATGAGCAATATATCTTTTAAATCATTTGAGTTTGTACTTTTAAATGATCCGATTCAAAACTAAAATAAATATTCTCCGTTTATGTAATCTATATAAAAAGAGAGACGTGTCAGCCATTCTAATTATCTTTCTCTCAGCTCATTATCTCCGGTAATGTGACACGCCCACGGAGAGCACGCGCTATTCAAACGCAAATACGTGAAGCAACACATTGAGACGCGTTAACGCCCATAAACTCTGAAAACACACTGTATTTTTTAGTCAGATTAATCTACTGTCATCTTGAGCGGCTATGAGGAACAATCCTGGGACATTTACCTACCTCAGAACAAGTGCTGGTTTATTTTCACCACGAGGAGGAGCAACAGATTCAGCTGAGAAGTGTGTAAGTGTTTTATGCTTGTGCTTTGTTCTAATCGCGATATAGAATAACGTTAGTGTCTGTAAACGGAAAAATAGCATACTGTTTAAATGTGAATCATGTTTCTGTGTGTGTGTGTGTGTGTGTGTGTGTGTGTGTGTGAATGAATGAATGAATGAATGAATGAACGCACAGATACGCACTGTTATAGACGAAATAAAAGACATTTTGTTGACTAGTTTTGGGTAGAGTATAAAGTTTTTACTCTAAAATAGACATCAAATAAGCTTTGTTAGGAGTTTCTGCTCATATGTTAAATATACAGTATGTTTTGTCAATAAACTAATCAACTAAGATGTTATAGTCTAGTGTTTGTTCCAATCCAAGCTAAATCAAAATAATGAATCCTCAACTTTGAAATATGTATGATCAAACTAAGACATTTATGGAAAAGACCATTTTCTTTTCAAGATTTTTCCAACTCTAACTTTGAACTGAAATAGAACCTTGTCTATATGGTGAAGGGTGTGTGATAGATGTGTCCAGACGTATGCACCCTGTATTTTAAAGAAGAACATTTAATTATTTGTGATAAATTTTTCATTTACAAAGAATTCAAGGACATTATTCATGTCCCTAAAGGTTGGAGTTTTCCTCATTTTTTAATTAAGGCATTATGATTTTTTATTCCTCTTTTTAGTCAACTTTAGCATGGGTGTGTTCACTTATTCTAAGCAGTGTGTGTGTGTGTGTGTGTGTGTGTGTGTGTGTTGTAAATAAATCCAAACAATCTAAAAGCCATTCTTTTTTAAATCTCCTCATTCTTTCTGCAAGGCTCTTCATAATGATATGGCCTGATAGCACCTAATAGGGCCATTATGGGAGGGTCTTTGTCTTTCTCAGGTGTGAAATGGATACATACTAATGAGAGATCAAGCCTCCTCGCATAAAGCTTTCTCAAACAAAACACTTCATACACATTCTAAAAGACTTTATTGACTTATCTGAATGAGTAGTCAGGATGTTTCTCACATAGTTTTGGAGCAAATATTCTAGACTATGTGATACAATTTTCAAAAGTCTTGTGAAGAAATAATCAATATGTGTTTTGTGGCCTTATTTCAGAAACTTTTATTTTTAGTTTTTTCAATAACCACGCATAAATAATATTCTCTCAAAAATACAAACATGTAGCCCCGTGTGTGCTATATAGAGTGAATTTACACCTTTGCCATTAACATGTTTATAAATAACTGAAAAAAGCACAAATGTCAGTGCATGTCAAAACATCCCAAGGGCCCCAAAAAACCTTTGGTCCCCAGAGGGTTAAGAGTAATTTTTTTGTGTGTAACCAACACTAAAATGTATCTCTCTACAGACCTCTTTTCCTGTATAGAGTTATGGGGTCATGTCAATGTCAATGTCACAAGGGAAGGTAAATATTTTTGGTATTAGGCCACTGAAGTTCCCCTGTTAGGTGGCTAGAACGATAGAGAGAAGCACCAGTTGTATGAGCTTCTTTTGCTAAAAAACCTTAGCAGACGACCGGTTATAACAGGCCGCTCCGAGACTGAGCCCCAAGACTGGCAGGCCTTAGCAGGCCGCCCTGGAACTGACACCCGGAATCAGGGTTCATAGCAATAACTAGTTTTAACTTGCTATCGGGTAGTAGGACTCTCTAGACCTCCTTGAAGGCAGGTAGTAGGCCTCTTCAGGCCTCCCTGAAGGCTAGTTCCCACAGATGCTAGCTATCAGGTAGTAGGCCACTCCAGGCCTCCCTGAAGGCAGGTAATAGGCCTCATCAGGCCTCTCTGAAGGCGAAGTCCCAAGGATGTGCTACTGCACAGCTAGCTGTACTGGCTGCCAGGTAGTAGGCCTCACTAGGCATCCCTAAAGGCGAGTTCCCAAATACGGGCAGTAGGTAGCCAGCCCTCTGGTTATAAGGTAGTAGGCCTCACCAGGCCTCCTTGTAAGTGGTCTCCCAGCGACGCTGGGTTCTGGCAGCTAGTGGCCGCTTACTAGCAGGCAGCTTCTGAAGGCGAGCTTGCGCCCTAGCATGACTAATGGTAATTTTCTGCTACTGGTTTCCTCCCGAAACCTCTTTTATCTAGCCTACAACCTGGTTTGCCTACCAGGCAGGCCATGTGCTCCCCTCACTGAGGGTCACTATGAGTACTCAGCCCCTTTGTTTGTTTGTTTGTTTATTCACAATACAATACCTCTTCAACACATTACAATAGTACAGTTTGAAGATACAAAGTAGGTTAAGTATCATGAAATGGGTATCCCAAAGAAGCTAAAAAGCTTATAAATAGGGGCCCATGGTTCTTGTACAAGTAATTATAGACAAGGTACAGTGGGAACACAATAAGGGCACACAGAGAATACCACAACATACGTATTAACAACATACTCACTCATGCAATCATACACACATCCCAGTAATCCATGAAAGTCAGTTTTTAGAATTAGATATAAGTTAATAAGAACTTATGTTTTAATTGTCTTTTGAAGTTGGAGATAGTGGGCAACACCTTAAGACCATCATCAACCCCGTTCCAGATCTGCGGCCCCTTACAAACAACACTCATACTGGTGCGCACATGTCGGCGGTATTTTCCGAATATAAGTGGTTTGATTCTCGTTTGGTATGTATGCCGGGGGCTGTAGATGGGAACAAGACTACTCAACCTAGGGTTCAGGCTATTTACGATTTGAAACATTAGACAGGCATTATGATATTTATTTAGCTCACCTAATCTTAATATCTTAAAGTGATAAAAAAAGGGGCGGGTCGGGGAATTTATCTCCGACCAGGACAGAGCCCGTATGGCTTTCTTTTGCAAAGTTTCGAGTTTTTTAAGATGACTTGTAAAGGTGTTGCACCATATCACATTACAATAGATAAGATGTGGTTCAAATATAGTTTTATACATCATCATAAGGGCAGACAGAGGAAGAAAGTGAATTACTTTCCCTTCTGAGAATTACATGCAAAGTATGTACTTCTCAAAGTTATTTGACAGAAATTCTGGAATCGTCAGCAAGCTGACTATCTACATTGCACAGTAAATGTATACAATAGTGTAGTTAATGTTATATGATGTCCGATGAATGAGATGCAACATTATTTGAGAACTATGGTAGATGAGATTTTCATTGAGTAGTTTTATTTAGGCATCTCTCTGGCTCAATTCTGCCATGTAACTCATACTTTTAATAAATTACTGATGGATGAAATTAAGTCCTGTGTACAATATGTGTTATTAAATATCTAGTTTCACTCAGAAATACATCAGGATAAAATTAATAGCAAATGGCATGATCTTGGTACCATGAGTGAGTAAACAATGAATTCTAGGTGAATTACTCTGATGGATGATGGTGCTAAGTCAGGATTTGAACTAGCTTTTTTTGATGTTGACCCTCTCTGACACTGCTGTCTCTGCTGATTTACACAGGGCTTTATATGTTAGCAAGGCATGTGATAAAAAGACTCCAGACTAAAACAGAAAGAAAAGATTTTTCAAGACTTTCAAGGACAAAAAAAATCTTGCTTTTTACACATTGTTCTAATCCTCAAGTCCTTTTTTAAAATATGTTTTATGGCTACAATTCACAAAATTTTAAATGGCTGTACATGTCTTTGAAAACCACTAGATTGAGTATAAATTACCTCCACGCAGGACAGTAGATGTATAATATCACTTACTTGACGAGCCATTGTTTCCCAAGGTTGAGGCATAGTTGGGCTGATACACAGGATGACCTTACTTGCTTCATGAATCCATGGGCGGGTGAAATACTGGGAGTGAAGTGGCTATTTGTGGACTGCTGTCCATGGACACATGCTGCCAATGCAGAGCTAGAGCAGGTGCGCCCTTGTCAAGGCGAGCCAGGTGTGAATAGCCCAAGAAAACTGATGGCCCTGGTGGGGACTTATTGGAAAGACCAGCTTAGGCTTGCATGAATTCCCATTCCAGTTCAGTATGGAAAGTGCTGGTTTGGTGATGGTCTAGTGGACCAGCATAGCCATTGAGTCCTTCTGGTGAAGCATGTCAACCAAGGTAGTCTTGGTCCCATTACCTAGCATATCCAAAATGATGTGATCCTCAATAGTGCTGTCCTTGAGGCATTTTGTTGGCTGATGTTGGCTGGCGAAGATGATCTGACGATGCATGAATAGTCTTTAGACCTAAAGAAAATGACATATGCATTATTACAAAACAAGTCATAATTACTTCTTATTACTTCTTACTTCTTAGTAGTCACTTCTTAGTCATTTCAAGTAAAAATGATGATAACACAAATGAGAATGATTCATTAAGACTTTGACGATGTTGCTCTTTTAGAATTACAAATCACACAAAAAGCATTTCAAATAACCGTTGCTATGAGTCAAAGCAGGTTTATTCATGCGCTCTGAATAACTGTAGGAATTATACTGTCATAAACCGGCGAGCTATTATGATGCAGATATACACAGACTCCGAGGGACGGCTTCCAATAACAGAGCATTGTCTGGCTTTGAACAGACTACCGGCTCTGCCCGTCGAAGCTAATTAGCACAGCGATTCCACACGCTAGCCCAGCGACAAGCTATGGAGATGATATTTAAATACCTGGAGGTGAGTGTATAGATGTTCATTTACAGAGGGGTGATAAAATCGTGACCAGTGGATGAATCAGAACCAGTTCTGATGTTTTCCCCTCGTTGTGGGAGTGGAGCGTGCCAATTTGCAGTGTTGATGGCAGTCAGGCTCCTCTTAATGGCTAATGGAGGTGCCTGACAACCATTTACCGAACAACAGCCTTGTGTGCTGATTAAAACTGGGTTTGGAGACATGTTTTGCTGTAGCCCTAAATTATAGAGGGAACATGTTTGGACTGCTCATTTCAGACAAAAGAACAATACGAGCAGATGTCAGTGGGTCACATATGACATATAGAAGCACCTAAACACAGAGAGCAAAGTCTTAGCGTGTAAACTTTATTGTTAAAAAATTACATATTTTTTCAAAGTAAAAATTATATTATATTATAATATAATATGTAAGCATAAACATATTATTATAATTATTATATTATGTAAGCGTAAACATATGTTCTCATTGATATTGTTCATTGAAGCTTATAGAGTAGAGTATTGTGGGAGATTGAGTAAGCGAGTGTACCTGCATTTACAGTAGATGTAGCATTTTTTGGCTTTCATATTTTTGATGTTTGGCACACATCACTTTCAGACCAGCACGCCCATGGGCGAACAAATGGGCGCAAATGCATTTGCTGTTTAAACAACATGGCACAGGATGTGAAAATGATAACTGCGTCAGGCTGAAACTAGCAAAAAACACTTGCGTCGCAATTGCCGCATTGCGCCAGGTGTACGATAGGGCACTATATAGTGAAATATTCAATTTCCAACACAGCCCAAAATTCTCTCAAGCTGTTTCTCCCCCATTACTGTAGCTGACTGAATGGAGAAACCCAGCCACAGAAGAATAGTTTACACTAACGGTTGCTATAAAGTCCTATTATGTTTGCGATTTGACTCTTTGTGGAACACAACAACACATAAAAGTGAGCTTGTGTAGCTGATAACATTAGCGCTGATGTACTTGTGTAGAGCCTGTTTTGGGCCAGACGAATTTTTTGAAACCTTCTCTTAAAAAGCCATTAAGATATAGTGTAATTCATGTCTCTTCTCCTCACAGACTGGTAGACCTGAGAGATTAGCAAAATGAGAAGAAATGTGCAGATGAAAACCACCCACAGTACTAAACCCCTGGGAAAACCCTGACTGTGCTAGACAATACTGATCATAGAGTTCAAGGCGGCTTTTCTTTCAAATTTTACTTCAAACAGGTGGCTTCTCCCACAAGACCATCTATTTATAAAAACTCATTATCCACACATTCACATAAGCAAATGCACACATACACATTATCAAACATGCTTAAGTAAGTGCAGACACACACACGGACACATCTACTAAACAACAGCTAACAAATCAAACATCAATCTCTGCCCGAAGTGACAGGATAATGTAGTCAATAACACTTGTGTGTAGTCAGCGACTGCCTGCTGAATAGGAGCTGTCATCCACTGTCACCCCAGTGTATCGGGCTGTGTCACCTGTCATCATCACCCTCCAGTGTCGTCCCCCAGGCCCGGGACTATGTCGGATCTCAATGAGATCATGTTTCCCCGTTAACTGTCCTCAAGCAAACACCTACAAAGGGCTTGTGCAATCTCCCAGTGCTGAGTTCCACATATGAAGAATATTTTTCTGTTTAGTCAAGGTCCTGCTCTGTTGATTGAACATCAGTCCTGCAGACTTCACAGAAAAGCAGGTCGACACCTCAGAAACATTTGGATAGGAAGAGAGGTAGACAATTCCTGACAGTCAAGCAAATCTGATTTCTGTCTCAAATCATATTTTGCTTTAAAGGTCCCATGAAGGGGTTTGACGAACACATTTTCTGCCCGGTTTTGACATTTCCTGTTGAAACAGAAAGTTGGGGTGGGATATATCAAAGGTGTATCCTATTTTTAATTGCAGATAGTCTTTGGGTTACATCCAGGGCCTAAAATTAACACTCGTCAAGTACCAAATGAGAGTGAAAATCGGTGTTGGTGAGCATATGAAACGGTGTCAATCGTTTTTATGAATATGAACATGAACGTGAAATAACGTGAATGACTAAGTTTGAGCCTTGGCAAATTAAATATTCACGCGCAAGAAGGCGCGAAAAGGAACTCAATTCGTTACTCGCGTGCCCAGAAAGCTGCGTCTCAGACAGCGCGCGGATACTGAACTTTTTTTTTTTTAAATGCCCGTCTTGGCGAGTGCCCTAAATATAATCAGTTATGTCTTAAGTGAATGTAAACGGTCGAGAAAGACAACGCATGTGTAACAGTATCAATATATTTAATCAATATATTAGTCTTAAATGACAGCAGCCTGTCTGTGTTTTTAATGTCAATCAAACAACAAAAGACAATTTTACATTTGATTACTTTCTTCAATTTATATACCTCAAAACTAGTGTTAAATTTACCTGAAAAACTTGAAAAGCACATTTGTATCTTTATTTGTGCTATTGCTTGTAATTTGATTATTTGACTGTTTACTTGTCTTTAATAATGTTTTACATTTATATTAGTTAGGCTAGTTTTGGCTGTGGTATCGAAATTGGGATAGAGAATTGTGAATTTTCCCTGGTGCCATTATTGCCTGTTTTGGCAAAAACAGTTTCTTCATATTAAGTCATTTTATGGCAGGTGAGGCAAAAAGTTAGATTTAGTCCCTGGTTACATCACAGGGAAACCCATGGTTTGCTGCTTGGCATTGTTAGTTGGTTACAGGTGGTATTGCGGTGAAGAGGCATTTTCATCCCAGACAGCATTCTATTAGACAAATTTACATACACCCCTGCATGCAAGATGAGTCATCAATATTTTTTGTAACAATATATTTTTGGTCCACTTTCCCAGACGAGAAATGCTATACATTTTTAATGTGTATATCTGCTAAAGGTTACTTTCGTAACTCTAAGAAGAGACTAGGATGTAGAGTAGATGACCTTACTATTGTCAGACATGCTAAAAAATAAAGATATCATGTGTTCTTTAAAACAAAACCATGCAATATAGTACAATTGTTATAATATAAAATTTAAGTAATTAAGTAATCAATTTAATAAATTAGTAAGTAATCAATTTGAGTAAATAGCATTTTGAGTAATTTGGCATTATTATTGCAATTGTAAAAACAAAACATATATATAATTTTACAGGAGCTAAGTTCATTTGGAAATATTCTCCCATGTATGAGGTAAAAAATGTCACCTTTATTTCTATAGCGCTTTATCCAAATTGTTTTACAGGGATAACAGGAATATGATTCAATGATTCAAACAGAGTTCATTTCGTCTGTACAGCAGCTCTAAAAGAAAATAGTCATTGTTCAGCTGAAGTCAGTTCAGTGTTGATTCAGTTCAGTTGTGAAGATCATCAGTTATTGAATTAGTTTATTTCATCTATAAAGCAGTTCTGCAAAAAAAATTCTAAAATGAACTAGCATAAATCAACCCATTATGCTGAGTTAAATGAACAACCCAACATGCTATAGGTCAAAATCAAAATTGGGTTAATTTCAACCTAGCATTTTTAGAGTGTATGATTGCTTAGAATGGAACAAAGATTTAATACTTGATGAGGATTTAATGAGGAGCGGACAGAGTCTGGGGAAACAAACACGCAAAGCTCAATATATACTGTAACAGTCTCTGAGACACCATAGAGTAATTTAGTCCTCTGAATATTGAATATCATTTACTCTATAGTGCAACACCTGCACAAAGCAGAAGAACATGAGTTTGCAGGGAAGATAAAAAAAGAAAGGTCAGATTGTGTTGCACAGAAACAAAAGGAGGATTACAGAAGAATAATGATGTTTTTTTCCCCGCAAAAAAAAGAATTTTAAGTAGAAAGAAGAATATTTAAGGTCACCACACATGTCAACATTAGCATGTCTTATTTACCATCTGTTTTTTTCCACACACATTTAACACCTGGAGAATTCTAGGTATCCAGTTTTGGATCAAAGTAATTCTAGAACCTGGTGCAATCGTAGTTAATTGATCCACGTATATGGGTGAGTGGAAGGTTCATGAACATCTTACGAATATATTCACATGTATGTGAACACTGTGTGGCTGTACAGTATGTTTGCGTGGTCTATATTTATCATTTGTGAATATCGCACCTCATCTTCAATGTGGGGTTTACACATTAATTTCAGTTGTGACTCCCACAAGGTCCCAGTGCCCTTGTCACAAACGGTAATGGGAAACAGATGGCTGTTAATCTAAAAGAGTGAAAGCGCGAGAAGGCAGAACGCCACCAGGCTATGATCTATGAAACGCTGAACAATAAGAAATTTAGTCCTTGATTACGCTGGCAAAAGTCATATTTTTTTTATTTTTTTTGTACCAGAGAACTGATTGATTAAAACTTTACCAAGGGCTTTTCTTTAACACATTGCCCCTAAGACGCAACAACCAATGCCCATCTGTCAAATTTGACTTGACATTCCTCAAACATTCCTGCGATTCTTATCCGTATGCTCCACCATTCTTATGTAGCTGTGACCCCTCTTAGAAACCAGCTCATAAAAATGCATCATCAATACTTTGATGTCCTTCTCAAATGAGCAGTTTGGCTCTAAATTAACCAAACTAACTCATCTGATTTTTGTTACTGAGATGATTAAAGTTCCGCATCTAATGTCGTTAATATCTGGTGATGCATGGAAATTAAGCAGGATTATGTACTCATTTTCACAGCTCAGAAATACTCTATTTGAGGATTAAAAACAGACAGAGAGGAACGTTAAAGGCTTTATCGACAGTATATGTGGCATGCCGTTGATTGCCACAGAAAATAATTTTGATTCGCCCTTGGTTTGTTAAACATAAATCTACATCTACAGTAATGGAGGTCTATGGGGCAAGGCACTTTAAAATAACTTAAAAGCATACATATGTAGCTTGGTTTTTGTGAAATTGCTTTCTTACAACATCTATGTTATTTGAGCACTAAAAAATGGTAAATGATCTTTGGCAGTGGGATAACATTTTTTTAGTTGGATGAATATACTTTGAAGAAGTCATTCTTGTTGGTGGAGTTTGCTTTATGTAAAGTATTTTATTTTATTGTGAATGTTAATAGCTTAGAATGGTCACGACAGGAGAGTAATACAGGTATTGTGCCTCATATATTTCCTAATTGCATTTCATAAAACTAGCCTTCACAGTTCTTATTCACAACTAAACACTATCAACTAGCTATTATTGATTATTAAAGCATACTTCCTGTTCCTATCCTGCACCTATATAGAATACTGGAGATTCATGTGGAAAGGTCATTGTATTGTGATGCCAGACACTGCCAGATCTATATTATAATTAAGTATTACAATATAATACAATATAATATTATTAACATACATTAGTATACTGTACGTAAGTATACTTAAGAAGTTGCTTCATTCTTCAGAAATGTTTCAGGTTCAATACAAAGTAGCTCTACTGTCAGTATCTGTGGTGTGCTGTTGATAACGACATGAAATAATTGAAATTCGATTAACAGCTATTGAACTAGAAACATTGCTTAATTGAACAGATTTGTTGATTAGAATTTTCTGTATTGTAGTGACAGTTCTTCAGAGTTTTCATCAGCAAAGATTATTCTTTTTAGCAAAAAGTAAAACCATTCGGTGAGCAGAGTATAGTTAACTCATCCATGTATGGGACAGGCCAGCAGCCACCACAATGAATGAGGATCCGAATCACTGGTGTATCTAGAGTGATTTTACTTCATATAGACGCTTTAATGCCGAATCAGCATAAATGTATATACACCAATGAGCCAAAACATTACAACCACCTGCCTAATATGCTGTTGGTCCTCTGCGTGTTGCAAAACATCACCGACCTGCTGAGGTATGGACTCTACAAGACCCCTGAAGGTGTCCCGTGGTCTCTGGGACCAAGACATTAGCAGCAGATCCTTCAAGTCCTGTAGGTTGCGAGGTGGAGGCGCCGGTGGATTGAACTTGTTCGTCCAGTACATCCCACAAATCCTCAATTGGATGGAGATCTGGGGAATTTGGAGGCCAGGGCAACACCTTGCACTCTTCATCATGTTCCTCAAACAATTCCTGAACAATGAGTGCAGTGTGGCAGGGTGCATTTCCCTGCTGAAAGAGGCCTTTCCACTAGGGAACACCATTGCCATGAAGGTACAATTTGTAGATAGGTGGCACGTGTCAGATTTACATCCACATGAATGGTCGAACCCAGGGTTTCCCAGCAAAACACTGCCCAGAGCATCACACTCCCTCCTCCGGCTTGTTGTCATCCCACAGTGCATCCTGGTGCCATCACTTCCCCAGGTAAACGACGAGTAAAAAGAAAACGGGACTCATCAGACCAGGTGACCTTCTTCCACTTCTCCAAGGTTCAGTTCAGATGCTCACATGCTCATTGTAGGCGCTTTTGACACTGGACAGGGATCATCATATAGGCACTCTTACTGGTCTGAGGCGCAGTCCCATACGCAGCAGAGTGCGATGCTCTGTGTGTTGTGACACATTCCTCTCATAACCATCATTAAAATGTTGTGTTCCACAGTGGTCCTTCTGCTGGCTCGGACCAGACAGGATAGCAATCGTTGCCCTCGTGCATCAATAAGCTTTGGGCGCCCAACACCTTGTCACCGGTTTGTAGTTTGTCCCTCCTTGGACTACTGTTGGTAAATTCTCTCCACCGCTGACCATGTGCAACCCACAATCCTTGGCGTTTCAGAGATACTCTAACCCAGTCCCCCTGCCATAACTGTCAAAGTTGTTTAGGTCTTTATTGCTCCCTATTTCTCCTACATCCAACATGTTGATTACGAGAACTGAGAACCATCTAATTGTCACGGTTATGTTATGTTTGGACTTTGTCTGCCATTTTCCTGCCTTAGTTTGTCACCATAGTTGCTGATAAGATTCCATTATAAAGTTCACCTGTTTGTCATTTATCACCTTCTTAGCTTGCCTCTTCAGACCTCAGGCAGTCCTTCTACCCACTCTCCATCATGGCTCCTCCCTCCTTCAACGCCGCTGTTGATTCCACCTGGCTTTCCCTGCTCCTGGCATCTCCCAGGTTTCTCCCACCATCTATACCACCTTGGTTTAATCAGTTGTCACCTCTCCTGGATTCCCGTCCTCCACCAGAGCCTCCTTCTTCCTCTGTCGTTCGAGGTCACGCCTCTTTGGAAGGTTGCGTACTGTCACAATTATGTTGTGTTTGGACTTTATTTGCCATTTTCCTGCCTTAGTTTGTCACCATAGTAACTGTTTTGATTTTGTCATTATATTCAGCTGTTCGTCACCTTGTTTGATATGTGTATTTAAGTCCTTGTGTTTCATTTGAGTTTTGTCCGGTCTCGTTTATACTACCGTTGTGTTTCTTTGCCTGCTTTATGTGTAACTACCTGTTGATATCATTAAACACTCATCTGATTCATCATCGTCGTGCTTATTCCTGCAACCATTGGTACCAGAAGACCAAACCAAAATGAGATAGTTGCGGCATCACTTTTGTGTGTTTTGTTTTTGGAGCAGAGGGACCGTTTGCTAGGGATCACACCCAAGATTTCCTCGACCTGGCATGCCTGACACATTTCACCAATGACTCGCTCAACTTATTTTATTATAATAATAAAGTTGGAGATTAGCCTCGATTGGACGATTATCAACGCTATTCGCTTCGCCTGTGACTGGTCATAATATTTTGGCTCATCAGTGTATATAGAAATCATAATCGGGGAATTATATTTGACTCGAATATATATTATTGGTTTGGGAAAACACACTCTGATGGACATGATGGAGCTGAATGAGCAACCACTGCAAGTCTAATTGCTCTAATGTGATGTGAAGGAAAGTTCTTATAATTAGAACGGCTTTTCTCTCATTTCTATTAAATGTTTATTGGGTGCTTTGCATTTTAATCTCCTGAGCCCACCAGAGTTAGTTTGTAAATGACAGATATCTAGAAAGATGAACAAAAATGAATAAATAGACTTGTGGTACATTACTGAGCGTGTTTTTGCAACATTCAGTGTGACCTGTGTGATAGTTCCATCGTTACACAAGGTTTTTTGACACAAATTGAATGTTAGGCAAGATTTAGAGGAAGTTTAGTATGCAAGTTGAAACACATATCCTCTGACACACGTGAACAGCAGAGCTTTTCTGTAGTTTGAGTTCAGCGTTCAAGGGCAGATCAGTGCCACGTCTTTTAACCAAGGGTCACTCAGAGCTCTCTCATTTAGTTGATGAGGCCTGCCCCCTCCCCTCTGATCGTTAGCTGCTAGCTCTGTTAATGAAGGGCCTCTTTAGCTCTGCGCCACCTAATCAAGGGCCTTCCTGCCGTTGCCTCTCCTTCAGTGAATAACTGTATCATGATGGCCACTTTCCAAGCAGTGGTTTACCAGAGCTAAAGTTTAAGCACTCAAGTAGAATTAGCTCAGTCTCAAAAGAGTGACTTTCCCTCTTTTCTCTGTTAATTGGAAAGGGTATAGCCGCACTTTTGAATGGCTTTAATTAGCACTAATGGCTTTGTTTTGTTGGATCACTTTGGAGATTGGTTTGAATAAGTGTCTCAGAAGACCTGCCTGCATTATTCTGTACTCGTGGAGCTGGTGGGTGTTTTGATTAGAGCACTCGGTAACATTACTTTATTGAGATAGCATAAACACCTATAGTGGTTTTTAAAATAAACCTCCATCTATTGACCTGTTTTAAAGTATTTTGCATCCGCATTCTTCTTTTACATTTTGCTGCCGATGCAAAATGTGGTTTTTAGATGTGCATATTGTATATTTGTGTGTGCCTTTTGACTTTGCTTACTCAGAAGAGTGCAGATGTGTAATTAGCCCCCTACAGGGCAGATAAATGACAGGTCAATGGTGCCGCTTACGTAATGATGATACTCTATTCTAGGTTTCAAAGGACGAGGGGTCAGCCGCTAGGCAGTATCCACCAACACAACAAAAAAACAGATGAACACAAAAACAAAACTAGGTATTGCCAGGCCCAGACAGACTCTGTGGCTGTTTTTCATATAATCTCTGCTGAATTTCAGGGAAATTCTGTGGAATGGAATTATAAATGGTAAAATATGCTAAGCACAGCTCTTACTGGTAGCTGAAACCATAATCAAATTAGCCCAAATATTTAATAAACGAACATGCAAGGGACGAAAAATAAGTAGAACGTCTGAGTAAATCTCGAGTTTGTTCCGAGTTCTGTGTGCAGATTCCCCATGCCCAGAGCATCTGTAAAATTCAAATATGTAATACTCTTTATGCTAATAAATTTAGCAAATACATGCTTGTATGTGTCAGGGTGAATTTCTAAATTTTCACATTGGATTGCGTGTAATTTTCTCACTGAAACCACTTATCTATCCAATCTCCAAATCGTTTGCCCTATGTAGAGTCCCAGGGATGCTGGAGTCTCTCATAGCATCGTGGGCCTGATGGCTAGAAAATCTACAGCTCCTGATTTTTCCCTGACGATCTCCAAACCAAGTATTGGAGCTCCAAAACAAACCTTGCTTAGCTTCTGAGGTTAGATGAGTTCAGGCTTGCTTATGGTTTTATATGCTGATTTCTCTATCAATACTAATGTCCAGTTAAACCAGTGTTGATTAAAACATTATCAATGACGTTCTCAAATACTTGGATGTGCAAGTAAACAAGTTTAACAATACAATGAAACTATTGTCAGATTCTTTATTCTGTATTGTGGGACATCCAAATAAAACGGATTATCGAAGAGAAAAAACTTGGTTCATTTCATTAATTGTTGATTGGATGGAGGCAGATCTGAATGCGAGCATGCAAGAAAAGGGCAGAGTTTAGGCAGACAAAAATGTTGTCCAGCATCAGCAGAGAATCATGCCATCGGAAGATTGAGTTATGACATTTATTGTCAATAGATACATAAATAAAACATATGCATAGATTAAACATTCAGATTAATATCAATAACATGTATTAAGAAAATTGATAGGGTGAATTTCCATTTCATGCTATTTTTTTAAGTGATTCCTATGATTTATAAAGAGCGGGAACTTAAGTCATAATGGTTAAAAGTGATGAAAATTTACATTGATTTGAGGAGAAGTTCACACAAAAGAAAACATTTTACCTTTATTTATTTTCTTTGTGTGTGTGTGTGTGTGTGTGTGTGTGTGTGTGTGTGTGTGAAATGCTAAATTAGATGTTCAGCAAAATGTCTCAACTCCTCTTTTACATGAAACAAACGTGAATTCTACAACACAAACAAACCCCCAAAGTGTCATAAAAGTAGACCAAACAACTCATACATAATACTAAAGTCTTTTGAAGTCATACCACAGCTTAATGTAAGATATATACTAAAATCACCATTTCATTTGATGGAACAGAGCAGCTCAGATATTCTGCCTAACATCTTTAGGATTCATGGAAGACATGAACTATTCAAGTGAACTGAAAGTGGATTGCCTCGCTTGACCCTGACATGGTTACCCATGGTTATCAGGTCAACTCTGTTATTTAATAATGGAAGTATTCCTCCTCTGAGTCCTGATTTCCAGCAGTATTCCTACTAGTGGATTCCTTAAAGGGTTGTTCTGAAGGGGGCAGTCTGAGGGGCAGACAGCTGACACAAGAGACCCTGTCAGAAACAGGAGAACATGTTACTGACCAGCACATACAGTAATCCCTCATCATAGATGAAGTCTGGAGAGAGTGAGTGACCTCTGACCTTTTAACTGGCACTTCAGTCATTCTACTTGACTCATTTCTTGCTGGACATGAAAGTCAGGACCCTCTAGAATCAATGAGAGGACATTGTCATGTAAAAGTACGAGCACAGCACAATCTCACTCCAGCCTCGTTCCTCTCAGATTCTTTCACAAGATAGAGAAATTCAGTGGAACATAAAGGAGGCTTTATCATTTCAGCTTGGGCAGCTCTTAAGCTGTATCTCTCTCTCTCTCTCTCTGAAAGGGATGTCAGAGGACATTAGAGGTTTGGGACACAGTAGATAGGCCTATCCTATATGGAGGTCAATAAAAAGACTGACTCACTTCTCAAGGTGTCCCATCATGTATGTTCAGTCTAGTTCAGTCTTGTCTTTATTAGTTCTCATTAGTCACTATGGTTTCTGATTAGTTAAGTCTTGTCAGCTGTTCCAGTTTAGAACCTCATTTGCTATGTGTATACTCAACGTTTTGTTCAGTCACTTGTCGGTTATTGTTTTGTGTGAACGTGGTCGTGTACCCTTAATTAAAATACGTATCTATCTCCTTCGTCATGCGCCTTTCTACAGCCGCCAGACTCATTTGAGCAGGTATGGAGCTATCGAGTAAAGGAGCCAAACAATAGTTAAATTTTTCCCCTTTAATTACCCAACAAAGAAATTACTTTCTTTATACAAACATTACCAGTCTTATGGCTTGTTTCCACTGAGCGGTACGGTACGGTACAGTTCGGTACGGTACGCAATTATTTGCGTTTTCACTGTCAAAAGATGTGAATGGTACCAAAAAGCCGAACCGTACCGTACCACTTTTTGGGTACCCTTCCGTTGGGGTACCTAGCACAGTGGTACGGTACTAAAAGGTGGAGCTAGACTCACTGCAGAACGTTGATTGGTTGACAGAGTATCGTCACTTGCGCGTGCTACAAGGGCATTAGAAGCGCCATTTTTTAATATACAGTTGAAATATAATACTACTGTTATTGTGTCACGAAATGTAGTTTTAAGAGTTTTTTAGGCGAGAATGTAGTTTTTTAAAGTTCAAATCTGTGGTTTATTTATAGATTTATGATAATTTAACTGAGATCCAATCAATCCAAGCAATCACCCGGCGCTCAAGTACCCCGCCTGGAACAGCCTTTCCTCGGCTAGTCGTTCTGATGTTTGCCGCTGACTCTGACGTCTCTGTAGTGGTTAAACATGAGATATAATTCGTCTTGTATAGACCTAACAGGCGATCTTTGGTCTCGTGAATCTATCATTCGTTCCCTGGCCAATAGTTTTGGCAGAAGGCTAAGTGAAGTTTCATATATTTGAGCGCTGAATTTGTATATTTGACTGGATTGTTTGCTTTATGTTATTAAAGCTTTACTGTATAGCTTTTTGTACCTTTTACTTATACTTTTATAATGGCTATTATTGATAAAACTGAAATTGAACAAAAACAGATAGGGTTGAGTTTTGTCAATTTTTTATTTTATTTTACAAGACTTATCTGTAATGTTGTTTATTGCAACATTTGTACCAATGCACGTATTGCCTGGAATATGTTTCATGTTTTTTTATTTAAACGAAAAGAGGCAGGGTTGTGTTTTATATTTAGTTTTGTTATAAATATAGGCTACATACATGCAGTGAATATAATCAATAGGATATGCATTGCCTGAACCACATTTGTGTGCTTATAATGTTTAAAATGTATTTAAATGAAATCGAAAAGAAGCAGAGTGGTGTTTTATAACATATTTTGTTTTATTGTTGCCTAAAATGTACATACAGAGATAACCAGAGCAGAGCGAGCTGAGCGGCGCTTTCAAGAACGCGCTGTTCCATTAGCAGAATTACTGGACTCGCGTCCTCGGGAGTCATTCTCCTGAGTCGGACTTTGCGTAGGCTATTTGGTATTGAGAAACGCCTAACGCCGGCGCTTGTTTCTTGTGACAAACATGCCGAGAAGCAAGAACAAGATCTGCAGTATATCATCCATACATAGTTATTTACTATGTCGCTTTTTTCTTCGCGCGAAAATGACATTGATCGCTTCTTTCCGGCAAACACCACGCCTATCAAGTAAGTGTACTGTTGGCGGTGGAAACGTTAACCGGATCATGGTTCACCGAACCGTACTGTACTGTACCGTACCGCTTATTACTGTGCTCAATTATGTAAAAAAAATTCTGAGTGAGCAATTTTCCATTTTGAGTAAAATAGAATGTGAACAGTGTTTCATGTTGACTGGTCAGTAACTGCACAGAGTGAAAATGAACCCTTCTCTTTGTATTCACACGGCCCCTGATCTTAAACATAAATTGAATTTGGATTTTTTATATTTTGGTACATTTTTTGACCACTGCAATAATATATTTTAAATATTAATCCGTTATTACTTTATTATTATTATTATTACTATGTAACGCTTTATTTCGATAATCCACTTCAGACATTCTACTTACTATATGTGAATTTGCAACTACATGTCAACTAGCAGTCATTAGAGTATTAGACCATCTTAACAAGCATTCTTCGGACCACTTTACGGGCCCTTGGCTTCGCGTCGGGGTCCTCGTCACCCTGTCGGGGGTTTATTCTGAGATAACAACCGGCTGGATGTACATTATCCCTTACTTATAACAAAGAAACATGCATTATTTTTTAAAGCTGCTTTAAGATGAAATATATTGTGAAAAGCACTACATAAATAAATATGGATTGAAAGTGAATTTAATTGACGAGCCATGGTTTAGGCCTACTATTTATCCTCGCTTTGCCAAAATAGTGTACGGCTCAAATCAGATTATTACAGTTGTACTTTGCTCATATGGTTACATTTCTGAAATCACTTTCAGGACTGAAAAATCACAGGCCTTTATTTATGAGCCAAAACATTAACAAATAAACAAATAAAACCATTGACAAGACATTATTTTACACACCTGAAAGATAATGTAAATTGTTTAGTAAAGTTATTAGATCAGATCAGCTTTTGATCGTGCTGTCAAATATGCACACATTTATGGACAGACAAATGTTAAGTGAATCAGGACCAACGCATGTTATAAACAAACCATTTCATGTGCCAAAATTGAGAAGCTCCTGAATAGCAGAGTTATTAGAGCATTAACATTTAAGTCGAAACTCTTTGTAATTGTTTTTCTCAGACCCCCGAATCCTCCATAAGCCTGATATACGTGACGGATACAGCCTGCTTTTGCAGCAATCTGGGTTTGAGATGTAGAGATCATTTTACTGATGAGACCCCATTAACCTCGCTCACCCTCTTCATTTGACTCGGCTGAAGTGTTGGGTAATTATAATCTGAACAGCCCTTACAATTCCAGACACTGATAGGCCTTCAGTCAAGAACACAATGCCAGGATATGACAAACCAATCAAACAGGGATACGGGAGGGAATTTCTTATTGATGGTTCGGTGAAGGATTTTAAGATGTTCATCAATGGCTTTATAATTTGAGAGGAGGTCAACAGACACTTGAACAAGGGTGAGGGAAGCTTTCACATCTCGTCATGAGCGCAGGAATACCTCAGGTGTGACATTCATCCGTGCGCTGGGACTATCCCATTGATACGGCCTGTTGTTGTTCCTTGCTGCGTAGCAGATCTTCTTAGTCTGACATCATCTATATTAATCAAAGGCACACATTTGCAATAATGACATGCTTGAGTTGGTCATGACACTTTAATCAGTTCATATAGAGGGGAATCATTCACACTTTATTTTTAAACCACCTTTGCCCCCTCTATGACATTTGGAGGTTGCAAACTTCTAAAGTTACTCATCTGTAACTTCTCCTGCAGAAATACATTGAATCTAAAGATGGCCAATGTGTACAGGACAGGGAACACTTATTAAAAGTGTGAAAAAGTACAATTAAGATATTACTGTAACAGTACCGTATAGAGATGTTTGGACAATTAACAAGCCATCGTGAAAGTATAATTTGGGTTCCCTGTATATTTTCCAGTTGGTTTTTAGAATAGCAGGTTTGGATTTTTAAGTAGCCTAAGTTAAGGTGATTGGTAAACATCCCTTTTACGTTTTGTATAAAACATTAATTACACACATTTATACCTCAAATGTGAATTTTGAAGCCAGCGAGTTTAAACAAAACAAAAATAATCTCATTGTATATATATATGTTGAAAGGACTGCAATATAAGAATAAAATACTAAAATAAAAAATCCTTCTGCATCCAACTAGCTTGAATTTATAAACATAAAACGTCATCGTGGCTGCAAAAAATGACAGTGCCATTATGAAATATGCACTTGTCCAATTTAGATATAAATGATATAAATGCGTACGATATAAATATTAATAGCTACATCAGTACAAAGCGTACATCATTTCAAACTAGTTCATTTTGTACTGATGTAAAAATAAAAGGAGGTGGGTGTTAATCATCTTCTTACAACTCTAATTCCTCTGTAACACTTAAGAGTTTGCAGATTTGTTTCCCTTTCATGCACATTAGGGATGAAAGACAATTACAAACAAAATCTCTTTTAATAACAGAAAATAAGCTTAAGAAGAAAAGACAACATTTCTGGTAAGTGAATATGGTGACTATTTGGAGCAAGCAAAAAAAAAAAAAAAATCAGAACAAATAAGGGACATCACTAGAAATAGCCTTCTTTGCGCCCAGTGCACTTAATACAGAACCAAGAGTGGACAGAGACCTAAAAAACGAACCTCTGGGAGTCACCTGACCAGATTTGTAGTGTTTTCACCTCTTTCCATAAGAACAGGTATTGATCTATATATAACTAGATGTCACACTTCAGATTGACACAGCGATGACTGCCGGAATTCGGCACATTGACGCTTTAGGATTACAACCTCAACAAGCTCGATACCATGGTAAGGTTTGGAGCACCATGTAAATACCTCAGTATAAGAATATGGTAATCATCAATACCGCCACTGTTTTTGTATCCTTGAAAATATTTGTATCCATAAGCAAATGCAAAGAGTATATTTAGGTGCTGATGACTGAATATAACAGTCAGTGACCCAGAACAATAACCATGTATGTGTGATCCTCCTGTGGAACTTTCAACAATTTTGTAACTTTCTCAGAACCTCTTGTAGTTCCAAAGGGCTTCTAAGTGACCACAGCGCTTGTTATCTTGCCAGAGCACAGTGTGTGCAGCACATCACAAATATCACAGTTCGACTCAACTCAATTAAACGAAGGCCATAGAATGTCACACAATGCTTTCCCACTATACTAAACACACAGATGCGAGGGGTCACGGAAGCATGCCACCAGTGGGCTTGGCCTTCACAGGGGTCGCATCTGGTCTTCAAACGACACTTGAAAACAAAGTGAACTGCGGTTGGTCGCTTTTTGTGTTGATCTTGATTTTTGGCTAGAATAAGCTGCAGGGAGGACCTATAGTCTCAGCCCCAAACATCACAATGTCTAATGCATATGGCAAATTTAACTGGAAACACTTCAGGATTTTCTAAGTCGTCATTTGATTGGTTGAATTCCCTAGGATTTCCGGGAGACGTGTGTGTCGTGTTTCTCAAAGGTCCGCCTGGAAACAAAGCCATCGTGATGCCAAACGCCCTCATGGAAGAAGAAAGCAGTCGTGTTTACAACCGAGACAATGTGTGCTTGTCAGGATCAACTAAACGCTGGATTTTCAAAAGTATGTAAAGTTTGTGGCCTAGACTATTTAAAATAGACTACATCCAAGAGTTTTACACACAGGTCTGTTATTGTAGGGACATCGATGTTACATTTTCACACCCCTAAACATGATATGGAACTAAACTAACTGTGATTGGTTGAGAAGTAGAAGAAGAAGAATGCAAATGATAACTCGATGCTCAATCCAAAAACTTGGACTCGACAAATCAAATGAAAATGACACGCTACTTGAGGTATGTCAATCAAGACCTGTGGGCGGAGCTTTAAAAAAGGAAGAAGGGCGTGACTGCCGTGCTGTATGGTTTAATATTTTTGTAATATATTTTATTTATAAAAATCTGTTCCATGGCAATAGCACAATATCCAAGCTTTCAAGAGATACTGGAGCAGAGTTCCACATCATTACCAACCCTCCCTCGGCATCAAAACATCATATCTGATACACCGAACAATCTAGCAATTTCTACAGCCTTGACACCATTCAGCAAGCATGCCTCAATGGCGCGGGTGCTTTGTTCGAGGTGGCTTGGGACGCAATGTCTCCGGCAAACTTTTTGGATGATAACATAATGAGTACAAAAATAAAACAAGAAAAAAAAAAAATGACATCAAATGCTGTGTAAATCTCTCCATATTGTGAAGACTGTCCAACAGTGACACCAGCAGATCTCATGAGTAGTTTACATAAAGCGTGCTTCCACCAAACGTACATTTACTTCCATTTTCATAGACAATAAAACATACAAATCTGACCTTCTGACTGCATCTAAAATGTAAATGAATAACTTTATAGATGTACACGTTTACGAAGGCTTATCTATGAATATGAATGAAGTCATGGAATTATCATTGATACTATTATATTTTACTATCATTGAGATTATATTGTTTAACACATTTGACTCTTATAATTCATTTAAAATGATAATATTTGATTCTGTACTGTTGGTGCAAACTCATTTTAAATAATGACATAATGTAAAACAAGACCACTATTATACAACTAACAAATATCGGAGTTTTGAGCTGCAGTTGCTTACATGTACATTAACGTTAGAACTGAATGGCCCACTTTTGATTGCTCTGATTTACCGCCCTCCTAAGGACAACAAAAACTTTTTAAATGAGTTTGCAGACTTGGGGGAAGTTATACCCAAATACGACAAATTGTTAATTCTTGGTGATTTTAACATTCATGTGTGTTGCACAACGAACTCATTAACTAAAGAATTTACGGTAACACTTTATTTTAAGGTGCTTGTAATAAGCAGTAATTAACAGTTAATAAGACACTTATAAGACATTATAAAATGCATATACGATGCATATAAGCATTAACTAATGATAATAAATAAATTCAATTAAATAATACATTTCTCAAGTATCAATACATTGCACTTTTAGAACAGCCGAACAAACATAAATGGTAACACAAACTCCCAATCACTTAAAAATGTACCTTCCCAAGAGGGAGTAGTTTCCCTGATCTCTTCAGGTCCTGGACCTTTAATTAACCCTTATATGAAGTAGTTAATGCTTATATGCATCTTATATGCATCTTATAAGGTCTTATAAGTGTCTTATTACCTGTTAATTACTGCTTATTACAAGCACCTTAAAATAAAGTGTTACCGAATTTACTACTTTGTTGAATGTATTTGATCTCAAACAACATGTGAATGTCTCTACTCATCAGTTGGGACATACACTTGACCTTGTGATATCATATGGTTGTTCTCTCTATGATCTTGAGGTAGTTGAAAATGGGTTTTCTGACCATAAAGCTGTTATGTTTTCTGTTCCATGTGTACCAAATTACTCTAAAACCACTAAATATGTCCGTAAATCTCGATTAATTACCTCATCTACAAGCAAATCCTTTTCACTAGCCTTCTGTGATGCTATTCAATCTGTGGATGTCTGTCAGTATGATCTGAGTGCAGAGGAGCTCCTACTCAGACTTAACTCCACATTTATAAATGTCTTGGATGCAGTGGCTCCTGTAAAGACTTTAAAAATCAAACCAAGATCAGAGCCCTGGATTGATGATCATATTCGCTCGTTGAGGCAGAGCTGTAGACGAGCGGAGCGCAAGTGGGAAAAGGACAGGATCCAAATTTCTTTTGAAATATTAAGAGATTGTTTATCCAAATTTCAGAAGGCAGTAAAAGGAGTGAAAACTAGGTATTTCACGGAACTTATTAATAGTAATTATCATAGACCCAAAACTCTTTCCACTGTTTTCAACACTGTTGTAAATCCACCTGTCTCTGAGTTTACGGTTGTCTCACAATCAGTGTGTAACGCTTTTCTTAATTTTTTTTATAAATAAGATTAATGATGTCAGATTGGGGATATCTCCCCCTGCTAGATTACTAGATTACTGTAATGCTTTAGCTCCCCCTAGATCTCCCCCTAGATTACTGTAATGCTTTATTAGCCGGTTGTCCTGCATCCTCAATAAACAAGCTACAGTTAGTCCAAAATGCAGCCGCTAGAGTTCTTACTAGGTCAAGAAAATATGATCATATAACACCAATTTTATCATCTCTACACTGGTTACCTATCAAGTTCCGTATCAATTACAAAGTACTACTACTGACCTATAAAGCCCTAAATGGTTTAGCTCCTGTGTATTTAATGGACCTTCTATCACCCTACAATCCACCGCGTTCTTTAAGATCACTAAATTCGAGGCTTCTAGTCATTCCTAGGATATCTAAGTCCACTAAAGGAGGGAGGGCGTTCTCACATTTAGCTCCTAAACTCTGGAATAGCCTTCCTGATATTGTTCGAGGCTCTGACTCGCTGTCCCAGTTCAAAACTAGATTAAAGACGCATCTCTTCAGCCAAGCATTTACATAATGCTTACCTTTTATAATACTGCTGAATCAGATCAAATGCATTTAATACTATAAAACTTGAAGAGACTGTAGGTTATCTGTATAGGTTGCATAATATTTGCAGTCATTACGTTCCTGTGTATATTGCGTGAATGACGGGTGGTTGGGCAGATATTGTGTTTTGCGGTAGGTAGTATGCCATACGGAACCGTTGCCACTGAAACTGCTTTAACGCACCAGTGGGGCTCGACAGCCTTAGTCAACGGGTTGGCGCGTATGGTTGGGTTGCGGAGAGATTGTGAGATTGTGGTTAGGTCTCAGCAGCAGGAGGGACGTATAGGTCAGTAAGCTGGGCTGAGTTGAGTGGGGGACGGAGGGGGGTGATTTTGGGACGCAAGAGTCACTGTCTTCATGTTTTGTCATTTACGCCTGTGTTATGGAAATCATCATTATGAACAGCAGCTACGCTAATTATTTTCCCTTTGCTTTTCTGCTGTTATCTCGGGACGCGAGTCCCAAGAAAATGGCGTTCGTCAGCTCCAGTTTGTATCCAGCCTCTCACGGAGACTTCAGATGCTCCAATCACAAAGCCTATGAAGTGACGACTCAACACGGGCGATATGGACTCTCTATGGTGGACGGCACTGATCCTCAACAACTCGTCTTAAGACCGGCGTGCATACTTGGACTTCCAAAAAATACTCTAAATGTTCTGATCCAATCTGACTTGTAATGCTGCCCGAATCATGCACTGTTCCTTCGTTGGCCAGAGGAGAACTGGCCCCCCGACTGAGCCTGGTTTCTCCCAAGGTTTTTTTCTCCATCCTGTCCCTGATGGAGTTTTGGTTCCTTGCCACTGTTGCCTTGGCTTTTTGCTTGCTTAGTTGGGGACATTTAATATTCAACAATATTATTGATCTGCCTTACTTAAGGTGGACGTTGACGCAATATCTTTTAGAAACAAACTTTGTTATATTGTTTTCATGTTATCACTGTGAAGCGCTTTGATACAATCTGTATTGTAAAAAGCGCTATATAAATAAAGGTGACTTGACTTGACTTGACTTTTGATCCATCCATTCACTCTGTTTGTATTGCTGAGTTCAGTCGGTTTGAACCTATTTCTTTTATGCAACTTCAAGAAATAGTGTGCCAGTTAAAGCCATCAGGCTCCTCCACTGATGCTATGCCTCCATTTTTCCTGAAACACGTTTTTGATGTAGTAGGTCCCTACTTTGTGACTATGATAAACCGATGTATTGAAACTAGTTCGGTACCAGATGTGTTAAAACATGCCATAGTTCACCCTTTGCTTAAAAGACCGAATCTGGACCCTACTGTTTTAGATAATTATTTCGAATTTGTCTTTTGTTACAAAGATCCTAGAGAAAATAGTTCTGAAACAATTGCAGAGTTTCTTAGATGAAAATAAAATATTTGAGATCTTTCAATCAGGTTTTAGAAAACATCACTCAACAGAGACTGCACTTTTGAAGGTTTTTAAATGATAATTTACTAACTGGCGACTCTGGGGACTATGCTGTGCTTATGCTCCTGGACGTGAGCGCTGCGTTCGACACAGTGGACCATGCTGTCCTTCTTGCTCGCTTGGAGCACTGTGTTGGCATAAAAGAAAGTGCTCTTGAATGGTTTAAATCATACCTTTGTAATCGAAGTTTTAAAGTTAATATGGGTGAACATTCATCTGAGGCAGCTCATCTGTCATGTGGTGTCCCTCAGGGTTCCATCTTAGCACCTATTCTTTTTACATTATATATGCTCCCATTGGGTTCTATTTTTAGGAAGCATGGTCTGTTGATTCACTGCTATGCAGATGATACTCAAATCTATTTGCCATTAAAACAGAGTTCAAAAGGTTTGGAGGCACTTATGACCTGTTTGTCTGATGTTAAGGCCTGGTTGTCTTTAAACTTTCTTAATTTTATTGAAAGTAAAACTGAAATAATAGTTTTTAGTCCTTCAGATTCTCCTAGTATACCAAAAATATACTTGGGTGAGTTATCCCCGTTTGTTAAGCCTTGGGTCAAAAATCTTGGGGTTGTCTTCGATGATGGGCTGAAATTTGACAAACACATAAATACAGTGGTCAAATCATGCTTTTTTCAGCTTCGACTACTAGTAAAGTAAAACCAATTCTGTCGAGAAATAATTTCGGAAAATTAATTCATGCTTTTATTACTTCGAGATTGGATTACTGTAACTCACTTTATCTTGGGATCAGCCAGTCAGCTTTATCCCGATTGCAGATAGTACAAAATGCGGCCGCTAGACTTTTAACCAGTACCAAAAAACGGGACCATATTACGCCAGTATTACGTTCTTTGCACTGGCTGCCTGTGTGTTATCGGGTGAATTTTAAAATTCTTCTTTTGGTATTTAAATCATTAAACGGTCTGGCCCCTTCCTACCTATTGGACTTATTAACTGAATATCGTCCAGTTCCATCCCTTCAGTAGCTGTCCCCAGGCTGTGGAATGCTCTGCCTCTCTGTATTCGCTCTGCATCTTCACTGTCTGTTTTTAAATCTATGCTAAAAACTCATTTGTTTATTTTGGCAAATAATCAATGAGGAAGTTGTATTGTATTGTGTTTTTATTGTTTTTAATTATATTGTTGTTCTTGTTCTGTTACGATTGTGCAGCACATTGGACAACCACGGTTGTGATTAATAGTGCTATAGAAATAAAATTGACATATATATATATGTGTTTTGCTGTGGGACGGAAGCTGTGATTCTCAATATGCTGTGATCACATGACCGTAAAAGTAATCCAAATCTTCAAAACCTGTATGATGGCTTTATGTGAGAATCAAATTCAAGCCTTTATTCAACGATCTTTGTCTCCATCCTTAGTAGCCCAGCATCCTGAAATATTGTACATTTATATAGCTGTAAATACGTAATTATGTTACGTAATTAACATTATATCAATAAGTTTGTACATTTCAGTATCTATCCAACATCCATCTACGGTATGCTTTTTTTTTTTTTTACCCCCATTAAGCGCAACTACCCACTGAAAAGCAGTGTAAACATTTGATTCATCATATAAGATGTCGGTTTGAGCATATATGCTCTATCAATTTAAGGGATAGTTGATCCAAAAATAAAAATTCTGCCATCATTTACTCACCCTCAAGTTGTTCTGAACAGTTGTTAGTCCCCATTGACTTCCATTGTATGAAAAACAAAAATGACCATGGAAGTCAACGGGGACCAGCAACTGTTAGGTTATCAACGTTCTTCAAAACTATCTTATTTTCAACAGAACCAAGCAACTCGTACAGGTTTTCAACAACATGAGTAAATGATGACCAAATTTTCATTTTTGGTTCAACAATCCCTTTAAGTTCTCGTTTGAGCATCAGATTTAGCACTTGAGTTGTTGGTTTGAGCAACCAACTTTGTCGTCAGCATCAGGCCTCTGTTTACAATACTTATTTTTGTGCATTATATATATATTTTGATGTATGTTTCTACGTTGAACTGTGAAACCAGAGCTGTGAAGCTTCTCACACACATTCAAAAGGAAAGAATTGCATAAAACACAAAGATGACTACTCAAATAGCAGCACCTCTGTCCTGCTTCTGTCAGTGGCTATTAATAGGGCTGGCATTCTGATCCCGGCGCAAGTGCCTGTCAGAGTGAGTTGGTCGTGCCAATTTGAGGGCTCATCGATCGATCAACACCAATCTGTGAGGAATTTGAGCACGGGGAAACATGCATAAACCCTTCCTCTCGGGCTGCCATGCGGACGTGAATGAGAAAACGAGAGGAGGCGGACAGACAGGGTAAATGGGGATGAATGGGTGATGTGTGGCTGCTCTGGGCCTCCGCGGACATTACAGTTAAAGCGTGCCACCGCTGACAGCGGCTCTGAGATAGAATGAGCTCAGGAAAAAAGTTACCTCATTCAGGACAGTTATTAAGCGCTGTCATAGAGATATACGAGGTAGGTGGAGAAAGGGAACGAAGAAGGGAATAGACGGAGGGGAGGGGAGGGGAGGGGAGGGGAGGTTTGGAGGTGGTTGACTAGGATACAGGACCTCAATAAGCATTCAGTCAAACTATCTACGTTTAACTAAATCACATAACTCTTTGGATTCTGTTGTGTTTACGTATAATTACGCTAATTCACCTTTATTTCCAAGCTAACTCCTTTGTCTCGCATATCTCTTTTTATTTTCAGTATCAAACTCGCAATCATCCTGTTGGTCCACAATAATAAATATTTGCATATACATAGCAACCAAAAAAACAGTAGACAAAAAGTACCCGAATGACTTACTACTTCCATCGAGATTCTGAAGTGCGCATACGATGGACACTTTACTATCCCATGAGGCCATGAGAGAGGATTTGTAAATGGCGGGAAAGCAAATCGACTGGTTACCTAGGTCACATGACAGTGACAACATCGCGGATGTAGTACATTCGAATTTCATTAATTCTACACAAGTTCATACTATATAGAATATACTTTTTTTGGGGGGGGGGGGGGGAGAACAACATACAAATGTTGTACCTACTATACAGTATGTAATTTCGGATGCCGTGCATGACCGGTTGCAGCCCAAGCAAAGCCACTAGATGACAAGCCTGCAACCCTTAGCCAAAAAAGCGTTGGGTTGCAGCCCAAGTGTGCGCATATGTCCTAAAAAGTAAAGCCAAAACATTTTGATTGCCCCCTGGTGGCTGGTTGCAGTTAAAGTCATAAAGCCCACTCTCTCCATGTAATCGAATAGGACGTGAGCCAAAATTGCCAAAGATCGATTTTAGTTCATTCGTATCACGCTGATGAACTGTATGTTTAAGTGTTATCTTTCTTCTAAGTTTGGTTTTAAAAAGTTTTAAAAACGGGGTGTAACATCATGACTGACAGCTGTGCCTACGAATGAGACGATCACTGGTGCGCAGATCCAAATCACGTCAGCTCAAGATGTCGACGGCCATTTCTGGGACATTTTGGCTTCATTTTTCTGCGGTGGAACGAAGTGGAGACACGTCGTCCATCTTTTTTTACCGTCTATGGTTGTAGCACGATTGTAACTGTGACATCTCTCTTACACAACAGATCAAAACACAATTATTTCACTTTAATTAATGTTCTTGCCGAGAAATTTTGATTTAACATAGGGCCAGATTTACTAAACAGGGCAAATTAGCATGAGAGCGCAATTCCAAAAAAGCTTAGATGCGAGTGTGAAGTTCAGCGTAGTGTAACAGCGCAGCGCTTCTGTGTTGTACGTCACACGCATCTCACACATGACCAGCGTCGGCCACTGGTGAGCCTACAGTCTGACGTACAACACAGAAGCGCTGCGCCGTTACACTACGTGAACTAACTCGAGGCCCACAGAGAAGAAAATGAATAGTTGAATAAAGTCGTTTTTTTTTTTTTTGCTCACAAAAAGTATTCTCGTCGCTTGATAAAGTTAAGGTTGAGCCACTGTAGTCACTTGGACTATTTTAACAATGTTTTTACTAACTTTCTGGGCCGGCAAGTTTCAATAACATTGAAGCCTATGGAGGAGTGAGAGTGAGCTCTCAGATTTAATAAAAAATATCTTAATTTGTGTTCCGAAGATGAAATCTTACGGGGTTGGAACAACATGAGGGCGAGTAATTACTGACAGAATTTTCATTTTTGGGTGAACTAACCCTTTAACAAGGGGCTGAAGGGACATGTGTTGGTACTAATGAGTGTAACTATAGCGACAAACAAGGTACAAGGCAAAACAGGAACCAAACACAGGAAGTGAACAAAGAAACAATAGGAACTAGGAATACGCTAACCACAACATAAAAGTCCTTACAAAGACACAGCACAGGGATCGTGACAGTATCCATGGTAAAATCCCAGTAATGCATGATCTTTTATTAATAAACAGTTAATAATAATGAACTTTGCTTTCCACTGTGCAAATGAATGTAAAGAAAATGACTTTGATACTTTGCAGGTCTGAGCTTTCAAATCATTCAAAGACTCGCACAAGAGCAGTCGATGCAAATGAGACTATGCTTGGAATGGCATTTTCAGGATTAATCATAATACTCATTTATTAAGCTTATGCCTAAATACCTGCAACAATGTCTAGACAATAACAGTCAAGTCGAACATTAGAAAAGTTACAGGTCATTAAGCGAGGCTCCAAATTAATGAGGGGAAATCTCATTTCGCTCTCGTCCTAATCAGAGCGCCTGCCATGTGAACATACTATCCACACGCTCCATGTCTGCCTCTGAGGGCATTAGCATTACCCGGCCTCTCTCTCTTTATATGTGCACTCATCTCTTTCCCCTTGCTTTCCATCTCCCTTGTTCCACCACAGCTCCCCAGTTCTAATTGAAGTAGTTAATTAACTGAAAAAACACATTAACACCTTTCCAGGCCATTAGGAGATGTGAAAGAGGGTGTGTGAGGGAGCGTGCCGAAACACTCACCCGAAGAGCATCATTTTCCGCTCTCTCTCTCTCTGTCACCGTGGAGACCGTTGGGGGGGGGGGGTGGGGGGGTGGGGGGGTGGGGGGGGGGGCACAGGTGCGCAGGTGCGAAGATGAACTCAGACGATGTTAGTTAGTTTTTGTCTCATCAAAGCGGAGCAGAGTCTGGGGAGGACATATAAATACTTATTGTCCAGGATAAAAATAAGCATAATTGGAAATGCGTTTCATTTGCCATTTAATTCGCCTTTTTCAGCCTGCCGCCATTTTGATTCCAGAACGAGGCTGTGAGGGGAAACAGGAAATATCAAAAACAGGACATGGCGGTGTGGACTAGGAATCTAACGTTTCTTCCTCCTCTTACTATCAACCTAGAGGAGTCATGGACGGACAAAGACTAAAAAATAACTAGGTCCATCCTCTTGAAGGGATACAGCAATTGGATTGAGGGGTATATTCACGATGTTGAAGGTAAAATCTACTTTTTTTAGCTTTCTTGTGCGCTTAGCTTAGCGAGGTGACAGAGCTAATATTGCCGAACGGTCTAGTAAAATTATGCTGAAAGTATGTACCGATTATACAGTTAACTGTAGTATTTGATGTGTGATAACTGTGGTTTACAGTGAAGAGAAACGAAGCAGGCTGTAGTGTTAGGGCCCGATCCTTTTGCTCAATGCGAAAGAACGAGGTACCTTACACCATGAAGGTATTCTGTATATTTGTTTGCAATGTTCTGCAACCTCCATGTTCAGGATGGTTCATATGAAGTTCAAGTTTTAGTTCGTTTTTCAACCTTTTGTGTTGGTTCATATTAAATACCAGGTGTTTTGGGTATAACGAGTCATTACAGAATGGACAGGTGATATGAATATAGGTTATTGATATGGATTAGTGGTTGTTCCAATGTAAGTACAATTGTTTATACAAGTATTATAGGTAAGTTAGTGGAAAAAAACTGCTAGCATGTTCCAAAACATAAACTATCAGCTTAACCGTTTTTTCCACCCACTTATTATTTTTACTAATATAAATGCATGTACTTGTATACATTTAAACAAACACATTCATGTGATGTAATGTATTTATAAACCATTTCCAGGGATGTAAACAATAGCAACAGGCTGACTTTTCTTGTTTTACTATTTTAATTTCTCCATTAAAATGATAAAAAGTTCCACATTTGGATAATAAGGTTATGACAGTCGTGTTAATGTTGGTTAGAACTGAAGTGTCTCCAACTGTTGTTTGGAAAACAAACAGGAAATGTTCATGGGTTAGTAGTGACATCAGAATTGTATTAGTAGCCATAGGTCATTACTCTGAAAAACACTGGTATTTGGCAAGTCCTGAAATGTTTCAAGAATCCACCCCTTCAGTGCTAATACCGACTTTGTTACTAACAATATTTTTTGCTGTTTTTTTTTGTTTTTTTTGCAGGTGGATCTGTCTTCAGAAAGCCCATATATCCAAGACATCCACTGCACTTGTAAAGCAGGATTGGGGCACTGCAAACACTTACTGGGACTACCGTACACACTGGCTCACTACCTAAAAATGGGGCACAAATCTGTACCGCCCAGAACAAGTAAAACCTCTTTGACTCAAACATGGCATGTGCCATCAAGAACATTAGGACTGAAGCCAAAGTCAATCAGCCGAGTATCAGTTTCCAAAGTAAAACCACCAAATGTAAATCCCCAAAGAGTTAACCGGACGAGTGCTGTGGTTCATTTGAAGATAAATTGAGGGAAAACCTGAAAACATTAGGAAGCAGAAGCCACATGTTGAAATTATTAACACCTGGAAAGCAACAGAAAGAACTGGTCTCCACAGCGTTTGGTGAGCTACCTTTAGGGTCTGTTTTAACCTACCAGTTCCCGCAGCAGACCTTTGAAGAGCACCCTACACTGCCTCTGCCTCCACAACCACTCTTTTCCACAACTGTTTTAAACCACAGAGAACATGATTTCTATGGAGGTTTGATAATTACACCAGAGGAATCTCTACACCTGGAAAGTAGAACCAGGGACCAAAGCAGCACCACTTGGCATCGACTATGTGCAGAGAGGATTGCATCAACATCTTTCAAGCAAGTCTGTTCTAGAGTTAAAGACTTTGAAAATGTAGCTGCTAACATGACTGCTAAACAAACAGTTCAAACAAAAGCAATGAAAAGAGGCATACAACTTGAACCTGTTGCTGCTGCAGATTATGAAAAGCTCACTGGAAACAAAGTGTTCCCTTGTGGCTTAATAATTAATCATCATGCCCCACATCTAGGAGCCTCTCCTGACAGGAACGTAGTTGACCTGGCAGCGGATCCAGTCCACTGACTTCTTGAGATAAAATGTCCAAACAAAGACAATTTCAAAGACTGCTCATATTTGAGAAGTGCAGCAGGGAACTACACTTTAAAAAAGACCCACGAGTACTACAAGTTTTTGGACAAATGGGGATTAGTGGGTTTACATGGGTGTGATTTTTTTTTTGTAAAATGTAAAAATGATAACGACATTGAACACATCTATTTCAACAGAGATGAATGGGAGGAGATGAAGGGTAAACTTGATTTTTTTTTTTTTTTTAAGCTGTTTCTTACCTGCTTTGTGCAACAAGAGTGTAAACAGAATCAAAACAAATCAAACAGTGAAGTAGAATGCAGAAATGTTCTTTATTGTTTTTAAATATAAATTATATTGTTGTATTCTTTGTTAAATACTCAACATGAGGGTGAGTAAATGATGACAGGATTTTCATTTTTGGGTGAACTATCCCTTTAAGGATTCTAAAAAAGGTGTCTGGCATGGCACTAAATAAAATATAAAAGGAGACATGCATTCATATTTTTTTACGTACACAGGTTTTAATTTAATTGTCTAGTAAAAAAATAATTCACTTGCACTATATGTCTGTGTGACCTTTAAATGTTCTCTCAAAACAATGGACCATGAAAATTTGTGAGTATAGCACACACTGTCCAGAGCTGATTTACAGAACCAGCCAATGACAGAGGAATCACCCGATCAAAAATGTGAAATTCCTTAATTCGTCGAATGGCCCGATCAATGTGGATTCTCAAACGAGCTGTTTTGTGTGCATGCAAGTTCCGTATTGTTGAACTGCTCACTTGGGCCAAGAAAGGGTGGGATAACTAGTGTGGCATGAATTTCATCCAGTGGTCTTTGATTAAAAACCCTTTGTCCATCCTCACTGCATCGCCTTCTTGAAGAAGATCTAGAATGCCAGATGACTTTATCTCTTTATCAGAAATGCATCCTGCTAAAGACTGCTTACAAAAGTTTCAATTCCAACCAGAGACTTGAGTGTTGCTGTGCCTTTGTAGTGTGAATACATTTCGGAGTTCAGTACATTTGAGCTGTTTGGACTCAAATTTCAGTACAGTCTAAGTTGACTCTGGTTTTGGGGTAGAGAGTCTTAAAATGATCTGGCATTAGCTCAGCAACTGCAGCTCTACTTGGCCATATTGGCAGGCTCCCCAACATGAAATACAAATAATTTTGCCACGTAACACAGGTTCGACTAACTGTACTTTGTGAAACATTGAAACGCACAGCAAGATCTTGTTCAAGAAGGCCCTGTCTAATGCGGCAAAGAAACATGAAAAACTGATTAAACAGTGAGAGATGTTGTGCTTGGAATCCAAGCCTCGGTTGGTTGCTCTAATTCTTTGCACTTGGCCCATGAGGCCATGCTCTCTGCTGTGGGCTGTAGAGCCAAGAAAACAGCTTCCAAAGTGTCATAACAAGGGAATCCTGTGTGAAAATGGACGAGTTTTTGATTACGCTGAATATGTTGTATAACAAACTGTTGGTTTTTGAGCATTTCATTCTCAGCAGATAGACGGGAAATTGCATAAGTTGCTCCTCAGAAGTCATGGGCTCCACAGAGTAGTGGTGATCGGGTGAGGCATCTCTGTTGCATGACTGTAGATTTTTTTAATGTGTTTTTTTTTTTTTTTTTTGAGAGAGGGAGAGAAAGATGAAAGTTAAATCTAATCATCTAGACTATATATTTATATATGTGCAGTTTATTGTTCACTTGATGCATTTATATACACTTCAATTTTCTAGGATACAGTTATGCTCACCATTCTTCATTCATTGCTTGGTCCATCATTAGTAGAACTGCAGAGAACATTAAGACCCATACATATGGTTTCACAGACAGGGTTTAGATTATACCAGGATTAGGCCTTAGTTTAATTAGGACATTTAAGTATCTTTTATAAACGTGCCTTAGAAAAAACATTACTGCTGTGCATATTGAGACAAAACAATGGCACTGACATATTTTAAGAGATACTTTCATTTAAAACAGTTCAAACATGCATCTTAGTCTGAGACTAGGTTTAAGCCGAAAAACAATATTATATACATGACTTAATTGTATGTCTTTATTTGAAATATGCTGCTTACATATCACGTTTACTGACACAAAACTGATCAAAAGAAATGCATTTACATGTTCATTTAAAACCCCTTAGTTTAAACAATATTCACTCATTTTCCCCATTTCTGCTCACCTTTCATCTTCCTCACGTTCTTCCTCTAAATTACATTTTCCTTGTTTAGAGCCGAACAGAAACAGAAGCAGGATTAATTAAAAAAATAACAAAATAATATCTTGTACATGATTATGAGATTTCAAACAGGGTTTTACTTCTGACAATGCGTACACAAAAAGCTATCACATTGATTATAAATTATGAACCAGCAATACGACCTTAACCCTCCTTAACTGTAAGGCCACAACTTAAACTGTTGTAAATCTTGGATTACAGATCTAAACTTGGTCCCAGGTTTATGGTTTTGGTAAAATGCTTATCTTAATGGTTATCAATTAAAAGGTATGAACGTTGAACAGCATTAACGAATGTAGCTAAATACTCGTCACAAATTATTAAAAAATTTTTGCTAAATCTTTTGTAAAACATATCTTATCTACTTACGATCGCATGGATGTCCGTTCACATGATTGTTGAGCCCAGGTAAACACGGGACGGGACTGAACCTCATTGGCTTCGTGATCCCAGTCAATGTTCTTGAAAAACTTTCCGGAGGAAAATGTTTGGAACACACTCTTGTGTTCTTTGTAATCTATACGAATAGGATATATTAGCACTTAGTTCTTGTTTTAAAATATCACGTTGTAGCACCTAGCAATGTGTTATTGTTTAAAGGAAGGTAAAACTTGCTTAAAACATAGAAATTAGCGATTAGCCAACAGGCTAATATTCAGAACTGATATTATATAAACAATGCAGCACTCTTACCTGAAAATTAGGTCCAATGTCACATCTAATTTTAACAGTCCATGTTTTACGAAGGTCTTTTTCCTGTGGAAATCTGTGAAAGGATGCATTTTCTTCATTTTGACGGCTGAATGACCGACATCCCGGTACACAATAGTACGCCATATAAACGCTCGATCCCTCACAGCCTCTTTCTGGAATCAAAATGGCGGCAGGCTGGATAAGGCGTATGGGAGCCAATGCAAAAATGCAGATCTTTGAAATATATCTCAGGGAAATATGATACTTAAGCATCTCTGAGTGAATGGACATGTAGATTATCATGAAACTGCTCCGACACGAAGGTGGAGAATCCAAATGCAGTTTTATTAAGGGGTAATCCAAAACAGGCAGGCAACACACACACACACACACACACACACACACACACAAAGCATGCAGTGGTCAGAGGCAAAAGAGTAATCCAAAACAGGCAAAAAAAAAAAAAAAAAAAAAAAAAAAAAAAAAAAAAAAAAAAAAAAAAAAATCCAAAAAGACCAAGCGACAAGAAACCGGGGAGAATGCTCAGAATTGCAGTGTGACACTAAAACAAGACTTCGCGGTGAGTGAGTGAATGAACATGGTATAAATAGACAGACTAACAGGATGATGAGACAGGTGAATGCAATCAATGAATGAGGTACAGGTGAATGTGATCAGTGATGGTGAGTCCGGGCAGTGAGTTATGGGAAATGTAGTTTGTGAGTGATAATAGTCTTATCTGGAGTGTCCTCTGGTGGCTCTCAAGGGCACTCCAGCTGGTGACCGTTACATAGATAAAGACATCTGAAGAAAATTTGATTATGAAATGAATAATTTATAGTGCTGCTGACCTCAAAAGCTTCCACACACATCCACCAAGACTGCAGTAAAGAAAAATGATATGTCTTTACGTATATTTATATACACTCCCAATATAAGCTAATTGGAAAAATATGCCTCTACCTACATTTTTGCACAACTCCAAATGTAATTATACACACAATTCGAACTCACGGGATATTTCTTTACTAAACTTCTGCTACAACAACCAACCTAATAAAACTTTCCACATTCACGTGTTTCTGGGTAACTGAACACGCTTTCAATGCTATTTTAGTATCATTGAAAAACTATTATAGCTTTTGTTCATATTTTGAATTAGTTTTTTTATTTTTATTTTTTTAAATGTAGTTAGACCGTCGCGAGACAGGTTAGTTTTACCCTATACTGATGTCTTGACACGTGACACGTCGTTGCAATAGTAATCCTGCTCACAGTGCTCAGTACGAGAGGAACCGCAGGTTCAGACATTTGGTGCGTGTGCTTGGCTGAGGAGCCACTGGTGCGAAGCTACCATCTGCGGGATTATGACTGAACGCCTCTAAGTCAGAATCCCGCCTAGAAGGAACGATACCGCAGCGCCGCGGGACTTTGATTGGCCCCGGATAGCCGGCTCCCCCGGGGGCCGGCGAGAAAGGCCTTCTGTGACCGGAACCGGGGGGGGGGGGGGGCGGCCGAAAGAGCGTCGCCCCTCTCCCCCTTATCGCACCTCAAGTTTGTGGAGAACCCGGTGCTAAATGACTCGTAGACGACCTGATTTTATTTTAATAAATAATATAATGGCAACATAGTTCATTTTTTTTTATTAAAATAAATGTAGGTTTTGTATATTTTATTTCATTTCAAGTAATGGTTTTAGTTTCAGTTTTAGTTAACTATAACTCACTGAACACCAAACACCCACCAAAATGTAAGAAACATAATAAAGGTAAGCATAATATAATTTTGCAGAAATGTCACCACAGGGACGTTTTTCAAAGGAGCCTTCAATGTACATTCTCTTGAAGTCTCAGTTGTTTCTCTTAGGGGCTGTTTACACCTGGCCACTTCATGCGTTTTCTCAGATCGGATAGCTATCTGATTTATCAAAACGATTCCATTTACACCTGGTCACATAAATCATGTGTTTTTGCAAAACGGATATAAATCCTTCAGTTCCCGCGCCATATGCAGATTTAATGGAGTGCACGTCACCGAAAGCAACAGATATGAGCTGCATTTTATTGATCATCAGCTAATTTCAAAATCAAAGAGAGCAATAAGAGAGAGCGGCAACAGCCCTGGTAAGATCATTTCGTTTCTTTACTTTTAATGAAGATGATTGTGTGTTAAGCGTCTGAGACTTACTTTCACTTTGATTTGCGGCGCGTTGGCTTGATGAATAGATGCTTATGCGGTGATGCGTGTTGCAGTGGCGTCGTCGTATCTGACTATAACATGACATATAGCCTATATAACACGCTCTCACACGTTTATTTTTTAGCATTTTTGGGAGGAGTAAAATGTACATATGTTGTTTCAACAACCAGATGAATTTACACTTGTCCAGTTTCGTCTGGAATGCGGCCCAGACCTCCTCCTGATGTGGTTTAAGCGATCGGATTCAAATCCGTCTCGAATGCGTTTTGGAGGGCATTTACACCTGGTCTTTTCACGATCGGATAGCTATCCGATCACAGAAAACGCATGAAGTGGCCAGGTGTAAACAGCCCCTTAGACAGCAGTGATATGGAGAACCAATGGAGATGTTGTGAAGGTCAACTGCTTCTCAGATGTGTCTCTTCTAGAGTCAGAGATCTCAACAAGAGACCTCAACAATGTCTCAAACTGCACTGAGGTCTGTAGAGATCCCAGAGTCTGCAATAAAGTCAAAAGATCTCAAACCTTTCTCATACATACTTTTTCATTCAAACCAAATGATCTGAGCTATGCTGTCCTGCCCAGTCGACATTCACTGTATAACTTTCTTGTCACTGTATGTCAACAACTGTTTCAATCTTAGAAGAAACATATAAAGTTGATTATTCTAAAAATAATCAATGGAGAAAAAGTTTTATTTCTCAAAAATATTACCCAACATATAGTAAATATAACCCCAAATAAAAAATTGAATTCGCCATGTGGTCGTTCTTCCATGGAATAGGAGATGTTTAGAAGAATTCTGCTCTTTTCTAGAAAAAAAGTAAATGGTGACCATCATCAGAGAAAACAAACAAACAGTCTATTGGTCTGTATTACATATACGCTCTATTCTTCTCAAGCCATATGATAGCTTTGTGTGAGGAGCAGACTGAGATTTAAAGTAACGATGAAACATACATTTTTTCTTCCGAATTGTGATGTACATCTGAATGAAACGGATCATTTCGGAGACTGGTTCTATCTATCGGTGGTGATTGGATGGAGGGAGATCTGAATGTGAGCTTGCAGTTGATTGTAAGAAAGGGGCGGGATTTAAGTGGACTAAATGATAGAAGAAATTACCAGAGAATCTGTCGTTATATCTGTCTATATATTATTGATAAAAAATAACAAGGTAAAAAAAACAAAACATGCATGGATGAGTCTTTCATAATAAAATCCAAAACAGATGTAAAAAAGATGTAGGGTGAATTTCTATTTGATGATATACGCCATTATTCACTGGTAATTTTCCCATCCATCACACCTCTCAAATATTATTCATGTGTCCATATATTCAAGCATGCCAGGTTTAATTTCACTGGTGCAAAACATCATTGGCTTTCACGTGTCTCATAACCAATCGTGCTGCTCTTTGAATCCGAATATGCACATATTCAAATAGTGCAAATTAAACTTCCTTTTAATAGGACACTGTTTTTGTGACTTCAGAAGACTTGCAATAGTGTGATCGTTTTTTTAAAGTGTTTTTTTTGTTATTGTTATTTTTACACCACCTTCATTGTGTGTAAAAGAGCTGTTTGTGTTTTTGACTGAATAAATAAGATCACACATCTTAGTTGCGACATAAAGGTAAATTAATGACAACAGTAATTTTCATTTCTGGGTCAACTAACGCTTTACATCTTCCCAAGTATGAAATCACAATAAAATGTTCCTCTGGGAAGAGAGTTAGCCCTGCAGCTGCATAAAAGGAGGGAGGATCTTGACAGAGATAGAGACACAGTCGCTGGATGTCAGGAAAGATAGAGGAAGCACATCCACACACACACATTCAGACCAAGAACTGTCGGCTACTGTTAATGGCCGAGATAAAGAAACAGATTCTCATCAGGCGGGCATCCATAAACGTCCCTGTCGGAGCGGGGCAGGAGCACGGTAGCATTAGAATGCACTGCTTGTTTGGTGCGCGTCCCAGTACCAGCTCACCAGTGGAACCGATGGGCAGTGACATCCATCCTCACATCCACACACAGTCATTCACTTATCCTCCCCCCGGCCTCGGCTTAAACAGACCAGCCTTTCTCACAACCTTCACACAATGGTCTGAGTGTACCAAACCCAGTGGCGAGATTCAGAGTGTGTGTGAAACAGAAAGACATAAATGCAGATTTGGGTGTGCGTCTTGCAAACAAAACAAAGAAAGGCCTTTCACTTTTTTTCTGGCCTCTTTGAAATGCCTGGCATGATTTGGATGAGTCTTTTTACCATTTTACATGGCCAACCTCGCATTGTGAACCTTTGCTCCTCCTTGTCGTGGGAGTATTTATTTCCATAAGAATAATCACAACATTTCTGCGACACAGCAATACGATTCAATTGAGAGCGACTGGAGACTTTCTCTTGAGGAAAAAGAGGCCAGTGATCTCATGTGTGTGTCTTCTAGAATAGACCTCATCAATGTATGCCAAGATACCAACGTTTTAACTAAAATACTTCTCAACAGATTAAATGATCTGTGCCCGGTTGCATAAAGCACCTTAAGTGTAATTTTCCCTTAAGGTCGCCCTTATGTTTCCCTTAAACCTAAGGGTGTTGCATAAAAATACCCTTAAGTGTTACTTAACGGTTTTTTTAAGTGAAACGTCATAAACACTTACAATTTCCCTTAAATGCTGTTTTTTCACTTAAGTAAGCGTTAAGTGTTGCATAAAACCCCTTAAGGGTAATTTCCCTAAGTATAACTTAAGGTTTGGAAATCGTAACCTTAAGAGTAACGCGGACAAAAATAAGATGACATGGCTGAATTTATGGAACCAGCTGAAGATCATAGGGAATAGGGAGAACCCTTTGGACCAATTTAGCGATGAAAAATTGTTGCAAGAATACCGATTTGATCGACGCGCAATATTTGACATAGCTATCAAACTAGACGGCTGTCTATCTGTCATTACACGCGACTCGCATGTAAGCTATCACAACGTTAAGTCAGTGAGAGTGTGTGGCCGACCCGTGCAGAAAAAGATTCACAGGAGAATGAGCTGATTCTGTGTTTTAAAAGGAATCATGACAGAAGAAAACAGGTATGCTATGGAAATATACTCAGCTGTATTTCGAGACACAGAGCCAGAAATGCATTCACAAAACCTAAACAAATGCCAAACCATGAGACGGTGAATAACACAAACTGCCGCCACTTTCGGAGCTAACGCTGTGTTGCGTGATAGCGTCACTGGACTGACACGTGATATTCCGACATGTTAGTGTTTTGCGTATCTATGGCAACAACAGACTTTTATAACGTGAATCCAGGATCGCTGTCGTGAAACACTTAAATGTTTCCCTTACCTAAGACAACCGTTTAAGATATTATATGCAACCCCCTTAAGTTATTCTCTTAGGTAAGGGGAAATCGCCCCTTAAGTATCATACTTAAGGGAAAAACTTAAGGTGCTTTATGCAACCGGGCACTGAACCTTATGTCTTATACTTCCCAGATATTTCTCCTGAAATAGAAAAATACAGTAATCTTGTGTTTCTCAACATCACAAGTTTTTTCAAAATATGTTTTTGATCAAATTTTCTAAAAAAATATCTATCGATTGTATATCTACTGCCACTTTATATCAACAGTTGTGTATTTTGTTTCTGTTTTTGTTTCTTCAAGGTAATTTTCAGAGAAACATCTGAGACAAAGTAATAGTTTACTTCATAACTGAAAACTCTAGTGAGAATGAAATAGCAGCATCTGAACAATAAAGTGTTTTTTCTCTGTCCAAATATCTCATTTGTTTCTCTTACAAATGTATAGCAAGAGATTGAATAGAGAGCATATGGAGATGTCTCCTGCTTTCCAGACTTTTCTTCTGGATAGATAAAAACCAAGAGATATGCTTAGATTTGCCAGTCTTCAACTTAAAAGTCAGATTTCAAACTGAAATATATCTCATCAATTACCTGAGCTATGCTATTCAACATAAACGTTATTGGCAATATCTCAGACTAAACTAATACTTCCACTAATGGTACTTAATTACTTTTTGGGTGGACAAAAAAGTCTTAACATTACATATGCCCCCAATTTTTCTACCTTTTGTTTATTTGTACAGCTTCTGAACTGCAAATGAATTATTTTCACTCCAGTCATTTATTGTGGCATCAAATATTTCAAGAAACCCCCCACTGTGTTTGTTTGTTTGTTTTGTATGTCAGTCAGAACTTTGCTGTCTAAGTGGGTGGTTTTTGGCCACAGAAAGCGGGCGGTCTACATGCCGACAGTCAAAAGTCGCCTACCACATTCTTTGGTACAATCTGAGCAAGTGTCCGCTCAGCAGGCACTTTGACGGGTCAACACAGTCTTATCTCTCTGAGGGGGACGGGGCAGTAATGGCATCACCCACTGCAGCGAGCGCATGACTTTCATGCCGTGGTTACCAGTGGGAGGGGTGGGCATTGTTCTCTCATTCATCGAACAATAGCCAATTTTCAGAAGCCCATACGATCCCGAAGGAAGAGATCAGAACAGAGCTCGGACTGTGCTGCCGAATAGCTGAGCAAGCTCATGAGACTAAATAATGTTGTAACAAGCAGGGAGCTTCCTACCTCTTTTCCCCTTTTGTCTCCTGCATTGTATTCATCCCTTCCACTTCGGCATTCCGTAATCCGGCTGAAAATGCAGCTTTCCAGGACACAGTTTTGCACTGGGCTTCCATAATGAGAATGCTCTGTTTAATTTAGACTCATCCTATTGCATCTCCCTCTCTCTGTTTCTCTCTATCTCTCTCTTTGACATGATAGAAATCCCCCTCCTCAATTTCCCACTTTTAGGAGTCTAATCCCTCAGACACACAGCATGTGTAGCATCCCGATCGTTACACAAACCTTTAAAGCGGTTACTCTGTGTTTTGCACAGCCGGGGCTTCAGGCCCATTTAAAGAAAACAGAGAAATCAATATTTCTTATTAGGATTCCCTGCTGATGTGCCTGAGGCGCTGTGTTCTTTCTACTTTTTCTTTCTAGTTTCTATTCTCTTTCTCGCTCACTTTTTTTCAAAGCTCTTGTGCATGTGAAGGAAATATATATGTATTTTTGCATGATTTCCATCTGAATGCTTCCTAAATATTGACATGAAACTGGTTGTTTATTGACTCCAGTGTTATACTTGTGTGCGCCAAAGCTATAAACGGACCATGGATCTACTGCTGTCAGTCTGTATTTGAAGCAATGCCGCCGTGTGGTTGAATACAAATCTTCCATTTAAATACTGACTTGCTTCAGGTCCTTCCTCATTTTGATTCCCATATGTTAACTGTGCATGATTAAGTCCTGAAAGCCTTAAGGACTAGACACAATTTACAGTCTACTCTTACCCTCTTATAAAATAAAATAAAATAAAATGGTAACACTTTACAATAAGGTTTCATTTGTTAACATTAGTTAATGTATTAACTAACTAACAATGAGCAATACATTTGTATTTTTTTATGTTAGCTAATAAAAATCCAGTTGTTTGTTCATTTTTATTTATTTATCCTTTATTTTAGCAGGATAGTCCCATTGAGATAACAATCTCTTCTTCCAGGGAGTCCTGGCCAAAATGGCAGCAGAAAAAGTTTCACACATACAATATACAAACATAAAACTCAGAATCTTACATCAAATTTTACCCAGCACTCATAAAATGACAACAAAAGCTACTTAACAAAACATGCACACGTTTACTCTAAATTGGTCGATAAGAGATTTTTAAAAACTTTTAAAGAGGGGAGAGTTTCTATCATTATCATACTCTGCAGCTCTGAACGTAGACTCTAGGAACCTTTAAAAGCAGTTTAAGACTAGATCTAGTGCTATAATTACAGATGTAATAAGGTAATAGACGACAGATACAAATTGGTAATTTGCCTAACGATGCCTTAGCAATAAACAAGAACATGTGTATTTTTCTCCTTTGAAACAAAGAAGTCCAACCCACCAATTCATACAAGGTACAATGATGAGTGTGTGAAGAGGCACTCGTCACAAAGCGTAAGGCAGCATGGTATACACAATCTAACTTTGTTAGTGACGATGAACTTGCATGCATATAAATCACATCACCATAATCCAATACTGAGAGGAAACAGCTTTGAATAATTCTCTTTCTTGCTTCAAAAGGAAAACATTTCTTTAAACGAAAGAGGAAACACAGTTTTGGTCTAAGCTTTTTCGAGAGATTTTCAATATGTACATTAAAACCTAGTTTTTCATCTAACCATATGCCTTAGTATTTATAACAGTTTACTCTTTCTATACAGTCCACCTCTAAACTTAAAATCGTGTGAAAAGCATTTTTTTTTTCGTGTTTAAAGCCAGTTTCAAACTTGACAATGACAGTTGCAAAGACCGAAAAGAATCTTGCAGAGCTCTATGGCTTTATTCAGAGAGTGTGCTACTGTATAAATTATTGTGTCATCAGCATATAGATGAATTCTAGCTGGAGTTATCCCATAACCTATGATTTTGACATATCCCACAACCTAGGTCATTAATATAAATAGAAAATAAAATTGGTGCTAAAACAGAACCCTGTGGGACACCTTTTTTAATTGTTTGTTCTGCTGAAATAAAATTTTCAACTGAGACACACTGAGTTCTTTCTGATACGTAATTATTAAACTGTTTCACTGTTTCACTAAAAACACTAGTTGTGTCTGTTTCACTAAAACCCACACAACTAAGTCTCTGCAACAGAAGTTTATGTTATACAGAATCAAATGCTTTGGAGAGATAAGGCTGCACAATGCTGTTTACTATCCAAACATTTAATAATATCATTTGTGACCAGCATGGCTGCTGTTATAGTACTGTGACCTGATCTAAAGCCTGATTGGAATTCATTGAAAATTGTATTTTCAGTTAAAAACTGTTTTACTTGATCATTTACAAAAGATTCAAATACTTTTGCCATCACCGACAACCTTGAAATTGGACGAGTTCATGTTAGTTCATGTCAGTTCATGTTAGTTTGTTCCTGCTTCTTTTTTTACGTTCTGAATTATATATATAAAAATCATAAATGAATTTCACTGTATATAGTCTAAAGTATGAAAGAAATGTATGTACATTTTTAGAATAACTAATTTCTACATTAAACACAACAATACTCCATCGCATTCGCGACTCTCCTGTGATTAAAGGCGACACTTCCGGTTTTCTTCCCACCGGAGCCATTTCAAATTGGCTGCTGCGTGAAATCAGCGTATTGAGTATCATCCGTTGGTGTGGATGCTAATATAGTTATCAGTATAGTTATCTTTATATGTTTTGCTCTTGTTGTGAACGGGGCATAACAATTCTTCTACCATGATAGCCTTGACTTGTTAAAACGTGAGTTTAGGATGTTCCCAATAGTCTGGCAATGTTTGTCCTTGTTTTTCCATAATTTCATTGTGTCTGTCTATTGCAACTGTCACACTTGACCTCAGAGAAAAGCAAAGACAACAATACCTCAAGGTGTTCTGTGAGAGGCAGTGGGAAATCAAAGGCAGGAGGGAGAACGGCTGTATTCACACTAAGTACTTTTAAAGGGGAAACAGTGGTGACAGAGCCAGTGTTCATGCCTGGGATAATTGGCCTGTTTCTTTTGTTCCCCCACAGGTCTCTCTCCATTCCCCCCTCTCTTTCTATTTACTTAGTAAAAGAAAACTGTTTACTGGCGACAGTGGTGGGGGCCAGTGGAACACGATTGGGGGGCTTTTCATTGTGATTGATTGAGAGGGCCATGGGAAAGGGCCATTGGGATAATGCGCAAGTTTCACGGTCGTCCGTTCCAGTGCCTGTTTTTAAGGCCAAACTGATATAAAGGCCAGCCAGGAGTGGCTAGGTAAAGGCACTCATGGCCAATGCTTTGACAGAAGATGGAGCAATCACACATTATGACAAAACCTACACCGAGTCAACAAAACGAATCACTGTTAATGTATTATTTCTACTGGATATTATGCTCAGGATGTAAATGAAAGATTTGAAGACTACATGTATACTTTTAGTCTTTTAAGGAATGTTTCATTTAAAAAAATTAAAATTTATGAAAATCATTTACTCACCCCACTCCATTTTTTTTTTTTTTTTTACTTCCATGGAACATAAAAGGAGTCCAAGAATCTGTTCACCATATAATGAGACCTGCAGCAAAAGGGAAACATTTTTCATAAATAACATACAATTTCAGTCTGGTCTTCACTCAAAAACTGTAACACTTCAGAAGGCTTAGAATATTGAGCACGTGTCGTATGGACAAAATTGATGGACATTTATGGAGGTTGGCTGTATAAATATCAACGCACTTTCACTGTTTAGTAAAAGATCAGAGTGGACGTTCTGCCTAATGAGAAAGTAATGCAAGAGTCAGTACAAAATAAGAGTGTCATTTTTGAGTGATTTTATTTTTATAATTTGTAGAGTTTGAGGTTGTTAAGATTGTTTCAAGAAGTATCTTATGCTCATCAAGGCTGCATTTATTTGATCAAAAATACAGTAAGTATAGTGAAGTAATATTACTGTTCTGTATTTTAATACATATTATTCCTGTGATCAAAGCTGAATTTTCAGCATCATTACTCCAGTCTTCAGTGTCACATGATCCTTCAGATCATGCTGATTTGTTGCTCAAGATACATTTCTTATTATTATCAATGTGGAAAATTTTTCTTTTTCTTTTTTCTTCTTTTTTTTTTTGGAAAACATGATACTTTTTTTCAGGATGCTTTGATGTATAAAAAGTTCAAACCAACAGCATTTATTTGAAATAGAAATCATTTGTAACATTATCAATGTGTTACTGCCAATTTTGATCAGTTATGATATGTGTCCTTGCTTAATAAAACTATTCATGTTAAAAAGTTTTCTGACCTCAAGCTTTTGAACGGCAGTGTGAACGTATCTAAATATCGACATAATATTTTATTTAACAATCAAACATTAGCATAGAGCTCTTTTAAATGTAAAAATAACATGTTGTCTGGTCTAGTGTCAAATTATCATAAAAAAAAATGAAGTCTGCAGTTCTAAACTGAGTGCAATGCAATAGATGGTAATTACTGATAGGCTCCCAGACCCCTGGGACAGAAGACACCTCGAGTCTCATTAGATCCCTCTTATCCTTCAGTTTCACTTCTCTACCTAATCGTTTCTTTCCTATCTTTACTCACCTCTGCTAAAGCAATTCTTTCAGTCCCCTCTTCATCTTTTAATCAATACACCCATTCACAGTTTCTGATTTAACATGTTCAGAAGACGGGAGTATAACGCACAAGTCATATGGATAGTTCTGGCATCAAAATTCCTCTGTTTATTCCATCGGCGAAAGAAAGTCACGTTCATGAGTTTTTTATTTTTTTAATAAAGTCCCGAAGACCTTTTAATCACAGATTAACGTCTTTGATAGAGATGTTGTTTAGAATCAACAATCTAGTCCTTCACTTTATTGATGGTACAACTCCACTGAGTTCCACATCGCAAGAGACTGACAGGGCAAGGCTGATTGATTATTGATCAGCGGTCAGGCTGATAGGCAGATCAATGAACCCATTGCTCTGAAGACAAGGTCATCAGGGAGAAACAGAAGAGGGGGCTTACGTTTGAATCAGAAGAAACTGATCTCTGTTATCATTCCCGTTGCTTGCACCTCGAGAGTGGCGTCTGATTGTTGTGAATCCCCCGGATTTGAGAGGCTTTGAATGAGCTTCACCCACATCAAGCTGTACCTGCTACAGGAAAAGACCTGGACCTTCCACTGATTCACAGATGTGCCACTCATGCTGAGAGGAAAGCTTGGCATTATGGGTTTGGTTTAAAGGTCAGCCATTGTTTTCCTCATTAAAAAGTATTACACAGCGAGAAATGAAGAGAGCTTTTGAAAGACTCCAGTCACTCAGTGGCCTATAAAACACTGTTTCATTCTGCACAAATTGGGCCACAGAGTTGAAATCACATGACCAGCCTTGTCTAGAAATTTGAATTATGAATTTCAAACTTACTACATGGAAAAGTGCAACTGAACATAACTTGAAGACTTACAATTTGGAAACCCGCAGGGGAAATCAGAACTATTATTGTTGCAGTAGTAGCATTGCACACTCTGCAATTATTTTTTTTCAGGAGACTTATTTGTTGACGATTGAATACTTTAACAGCTAACATTGGCATTTTGTTTCCTTTTACATGTTGACCATTGTAACAACTTAAAGTTGGTATGAATCGTCCTTTCTTCCATATTAGGATGTTTATCCGAGTGTAGCGGCTTCTCGAAAAAGAAAAAATGAAGGGCGGAGCTTTATTTTATCCATGGGGAATTGACTGAATGCTTGTGGTTGTGGGAAGAGATGTCACTGCGAGAGGGAGGGGGAGTTATTTTGATTTAAGATTACAATGGAACATGAACTTAGAAAAATTATGTACATACACAAATAAATCATTTAGAATACATACTGCAATATTCCATGAAAAAAAGAATTGTCCATTTTGATTTCATAGTGACTTTAATGGTTAAAAAAGCTCACAGTTTTTCCTGTAAAGCAATGATGGAGGGCAAACACTTGACAACCACATGGAAATACACCGTGATTCTTGGAATTATTTTATTATTGACTGAGAGAGACAGATAAAGTCTAAAAACAGAACAGAGAACAAAATGAGGAAAGTGAAGATTTTTGTTAATAAAAAGGTTAATAATAAACTTGTATCCATGCCAATAGGTGTCAGTATAATGTGAGTGAATTTGGACAAATACGAATCAGTGAAACACAAGCAAAAACATACTGTTCACTTTTATTTGGAATACAGTGAGCAAGTTATGTAAGTGTCTTAAGACTTGCATTATGCGTTAAGCTGATTGCATAAACTTTTTTTGTAACAGCAGCATTCCTGGTGAAAAACTACATTACCCATGATCCTGTCAAGAAATCGCACTAACAAAATCATGCCAAAAGAACCCTTTAACACCCACCCTCTGCCATGAAGCATTGCGACACACTCAAACTACATAAAACGTGTGTGTGTGTGTGTGCAGGGGCGCCGCTAAGGGGGGAAAAGTTAGGACGATTCTAAGGGCCCACACACTTTTAGGGGCCCCAGAGATCGATTTTATTAATTGAACGGGTGCAGTAGTAGGCCTACCTATTTTTTCATGGGGCCCAAAATCCCTGGCCGCACCCCTGTGTGTGTGTGTGTGTGTGTGTGTGTGCGTGTGTGTGTGTGTGTGTGTGTGTGTGTGTGTGTGTGTGTATTACGGTAGTGTGACCAAATGTCCCAAATTTTTTAGTCCCTATGAGGAAACAAGCTTTTTTGAAAATCCAAAATAGCAGAAAGTTTTATGTTATGGGTAGGTTTAGAGGTAGGGTTAGTGTAAGAGGATAGAATACAGGTTGTACAGTATACAATTCATTATGTCTATGGAATCTCCCAAAAAAACATGGAAACCCAACAAGTGTGTGTGTGTGTGTGCGTGTGTGCGTGTGTGTGTGTGTGTGTGTGTGTGTATGTGTGTGTGCGCGCGCGTGTGTGTGTGTGTGTGTGTGTGTGTGTGTGTGTATGTGTGTGTGATCAACATCTGTGAATCAGTAGTTTTATATTTCTCCATGGTTTTTAATTTTTGATTAGGTCATTGGCAATGCTTCATGGGATTAAAGATGTTAAGTACACAGGGTGCTTCTCAATACTCAAATTGATGCTTCCTCGTTTTCTCATTACTCCGTCCTCCATCCTCCATCCTGTGACCTGGAAACCGATCAAAGAAAGCCATCTTGAAGGACATCACATTTCTCTAACTGCCCCGTGAGGAGGCGAGGAGCTATAAGTTAGGATGCACAGGTGTATTCAATGCGGAAGTCTTTCATGTAGAAAACCCTGACACACTCCTCCCCCTTCAAATCTGTCACAATAATTTATGTTTTTTCTTTGCAGTTTAAATAAACCATACATTTTCAACAGGGCATCTTGCTTTTTTAATATTTAATATACATTTCTTAAATAAGCAAACTTTAACAACATAAGGGCAGATCCTTTGAGCGCAGCTGATGGCTCTTTGAAGTGACGCTCGAGTGATCAAGAATATTTCAATGTACATACAAGATGTAGGCATGCTAGGGTCTGTTGCACTTTATAGCTATTCTAACTTATAGGAAATTATAGAAAAAAGATTATAACTTTATAGTTATAGTCCTTGGTGTGAACAGACCTTAAGACAATATTCTTGTTTCTAGAAACACTTAGCATATAATGAATGTAACGTGTAAAGGCCTTTTCAAGCAGCAGTTGACTCGAGGCAGTTGATGTGCCAATGGGGGTCCGTCCACACCCCTGACGCTGCATGCCAGTTGTACGTGGCTCCCCAGCCGGTGGCAGAGGCATCTGTGAAAACCACAGCATCCCTGGACACCTGTTCTAAGGGGACTTCTGCCCGCAGGAACAAGGGATCTGACCACAGGCTGAAAGTCTGGCGGCACGCCGGTGAGATAGCCACCCGGTGAGTGCCTTGATGCCACGTCCATCTCGGGACTCGGCCGTGAAGCCTGTGCTGAAGCGGTCTCATATGAAGCATGCCGAGCGGGGTTACCACTGATACCGCTACCATATGCCCAGGAGCCTCTGAAAGAAATTCAGTGGGACCGCCGTCCAACCTTTGAATGTGTTCAAGCAGTTCACCACCGACTGAGTACATTCCTCTGTGAGGCGTGCTGTCTGTGCGACCGAATCCAACTCCATACCAAGAAAAGAGATCCTCTGCACGGGGGCGAGTTTGCTCTTTTCCCAGTTGAGCTGAAGACCCAACTGGCTGAGGTGCCTGAGCACTAGGTCCCTGTGTTCGCATAACTGATCTCGAGAGTGTGCTAGATTGAGGGGCGGCCCAAGAGGCACTCTGGTGGTACGTCGGGGGAAGTGCTTCAGTCTGCTGCTGACTGCGGAGAACTGGGCCAGTTCTCAACAGTGTCGCCGAAAAGGCCACCTTATCAGATGGGAGCATCGAGAAAGCGTACTTTGGTGACCTCTCATACCTCTGCAAGGATAGCCAGGGGCGCTTCTGGACCACCAAGGTGGACATCGTCTGACCGCAGCTCAACCCCGGCTCAGAACTACCCTCGTGCAATAGGAGTGCCTTGGCCTCACGTGCAGGGCAGAGGTGGCCCGCCAGAGGCACAGCCACCTCACCATCGTGGGTAGTGAGAGAGGTGAAAACTTTTATGCAGAATTTGGCACTTTTGCCGTTCTATATTTTGGCACCAATATAGCTCCATACTGCTAAGTTTTCAATGCACATCCGAGATAGACCCGGGAAAGCATGGCTGTCACCTCTGAATCTGATTCAGCATAAGCACACACACTATTACAGTGGGAACTCAGCATCATCTTCATTTCCAGAATGAAACAGCCACTCTCTCCGATGCAGCAATCGACATCTGCCCTCAGCTGGAGCCCTGAATGAAACGCTAGGTTCCTCTATTTTTTTTTGAAGGACCAGCAATCCCTTCCAGAAGCTGCACAGCTTGTGATGCGCTAGAGAAGGAGGGGCCCTAGGGGGCCCTGAGGGCCCTGAGAGGCCCTCAGCTCTCAGATCACCAAAGCTTTTCTACTGAAGTAGACCTCTCCTGGTTGCCACCAGGGAGGGCGCTACAACGGAGAATAGACAAGGGGACCGCGCACCTAGAGCGCCGACCGAGCGATCACCAGACACGAGAGATCCTCCTGAAGAGCTTGCGCGTTGTTTGATCACTCAGTAGATTAAATGCTCGGCTCCGAAGCAAAAAACTGAAGTCCAATCACACCGGCTGCTCATTATATACCCGCGCTGCGTGGCGCAGCTGATGCAAATGATTGCACGCCAATGTGCATTGGCTCGTTTAGTTTCACTCGAAGTAGATTGGCCTCTCTAGCGAGATTCCTATTCGTCAGTCTCGACGTGGTGCCGACTGACCGACTGAAGAGGAACAATGAACCAATGAAAACAAGACACATAAACAAGTGGGAAACATTGATCACATGACTAGATCACACTAGGGGAACAGAGAACACATGACTATGGCTGCATCCGAAACCGCATACTCTCTTGAGTAGATACTTATTTTGAAAAAATAATTACTCAGCTAAAAAAGTAAGTCCTATGGGCCAGATTTACTAAACAGGGCAAGTTAACGTGATAGAGCGTTGCCATACCCATAACCCCATGCCATAACCATAAAAGCGTTGATTTGAGTGGAAAGTTGGGGTCTACTGACATGATCTACTGACGACACACAAATCAAATAACTCAGACACAGTGGATCATTTATGACCAACACAATCTACCAAGAGCAGCGCAAACTAGAATCTGGTTTAAAACATGCTTTTTTTGGGCGGTAAATAATGGCACTGTAATGGAATTTTTCCATGTATTCTTATTTCAGTTATTCCTAATGTTGGCCTCATCTGTTTCTCTCACTTGTAGTGAGAGGGGGCTGTGTGATAATTTACTGTGTTATGTTTGTCAGTGGAGGTAAGGGAAAAGCAGGTGGTCAAGGGGTCATCCTGAGTGCATTTGTATTTTATAGCCTAAAGGGTTAAAGGGGGGCATTAAAATCTCAGGGCCAGGGAGGAATGAAGAGACAAAGTATATCTCTCTCCCTGAGGGGAGGGAAGAAATAAGGCCTTGGGGGTATAAGAAAGACAGGCACTGCTTTCTCCTTATCTGTCCTCACTGACTCACGAATGTGTATTGGTGACGAGGATCTCTCTTGCAAGAGAAATAAATACTTTTTAAACTATTGATTTGGACTCAGTCGCTTACTCAGTGGTGGTGTTTGTTGAATGATAAAAATAGCCACAACAGCTTGGTGTCAGAAGTGGGATTTCATGGACGTGATCCGGGAACTGACGGAGGGACGGAGGCTGATCACCTAGGAACTGACAAAGTTTCTAACCCTACCTCGAGAAAAAACATTAAGAGACGAGGGACCGTTTCCGCCGTTAGGACCGGATCCGGCCACTGGAATCAAAAGAACTCAAAGTGGCACAGAACAACATCTCTGGGTAAGCAAAGCAAATTCAGTTTAATAGAGGGGAAAGAGAGAAATTGAACCATATTGGCTGAGGGCTGTTTCTGTGGTGCGTAATCTGAGATTAATTGAGATCTATATATAGATCAAGAGGTTTCAAACAGATACGAGAGAAAATTATCTGAGATTAACTGAGATTTGTAGCGGATCAAGAGGTTTCAAACAGATACGAAAGTATCTGAGATTAACTGAGATTTGTAGCGGATCAAGAAGTTTCAAACAGATAGGTAACCTGAAAATCAGTTGTTCCACCACGGAGCAAATTGTTTTTAGGTGCTGAAGCTAATTAGGGGGAGCCAGAAAAGATTTTTTTTGGTAAACCTTAATTAGGAGGGCACTAACAAGTGCAACCCGACCGATTTGGGTTAAAAGAAAAATCGGGTCTGTGTGGGACGCCGGACAGATCAAGAGAACGCGCGGTGAGAAATCCACAGAGAACAGAAAAAGCAGCCAGTATGGGGAAGTCTCAGAGCAAAATTATGAAATATGATACACCAGTGTACTACCAAATGAGAAAACATTATGGTCAGAAATGTATGCTAGATATTGAGAAGTTAATCAAGCATCATGATTTTCCCGAGGGGGGAACATTGAGCCGTACGAGGCTGAAAGTGGTGAGAGACTCAGTGGAAAAGAGTAGTGAGAAACAATCAGCTTGTTGCTGTAAGTGTGTTAAACATGTATGTAAAAGATGAAAACACAGTCGATTGCTGGCTTGAGGAAGCAGATAAAAGAGAAAGAAGGCAACTGCAAAAAGAATTAGCAGGAAGGAAAAATGAAAAGTGTGAAAGTCTGGCTGTATGTGTGTCTGCACCACCAGAACCGACTAACCCACAGTATGTTTGTGTTTCCCCACATGAAATTGCGGTGAGACCGGCACCGCCGGAGTACAAAACACACTTCCCAGGAGCCGGATTGATTGCACTGAAGTTCGACCCCGACCTTGACTGTTCTCCATCGAGACCGACCCAGCCACGAGCACAAGCCGAACCGCAACCCGAGGCGCAAGCAGCAGCGAGAGAGAGAGAGAGACAAGCACAAGCAGCGCGTGACGCAGCGCGTGAAGCGCAAGAAGAGGAAAATGACCGAGCAGCAAGAGCTGAAGCGCTGGCCGCGCGGGAGGAACAGGAGGCGAAAGAAGCCGCACGAGCAGAAGCGCAACAACAGCAAACAGCGCAGATGGCGTTGGCTTTCCAGCAACTAGCGATGCAAACGGCGCAGGCGATGCAACAGGTGCAAGCAGAGGGACAAGGGTCCAGTCACGTGACCCAGAGCGAAAAGGAAGAAACCACAGAGAACACGGATGAGCAACGCGGAGCCAAGCCGAAGAAAATCGTCACAAGATCACAGATCAGAGATGAAACAGTTAACATCACAGCTCCGATGGTTGAAGTGGCGGGGCCGGATGGATCAGTGATGGTCTACAGGCCGTGGACGGTGACAGACATGAAAGAAGCAATGGCCCATTTGCCAAGCCCGGACGACGCAGGTGACAGATTTTCAAACGAGCTAGTCACTTTCTGTCAAGAGTTCAGTCCCACCACACAAGAACTGAAGCGGCTGCTAGCCGTGAAACTGGGGGCCACGAGCTGGCACAAAGTGAGTAGCCACATGCCGGCAACTGACCGACGGAGAGTGAACGGAGAGTGGATGAGTGATGACAACGTACTGTATCGAACAGCAGTGGCCAAACTCGCCGAAGAAATAAAGAAGGCTTTCCCACCACGAGTGGACACAGCAAAAATCAACAGCTGTTGCCAGGTGAGAGAAGAGACAGTTCGTGACTATTATGCAAGACTTTTTGAAACATTTCAGAAACACAGCGGCATGCCTGAGCCGGATGAGAGAGGAGAGCAGCCAGGCACATGGGAGTGTCATTTGCAGAGCTGTTTCCTGAATGGACTGAGACCTGAAATCGGACAAGCAGTGAGAACAAGTTACATCGAGTGGCAGAGCGGGCGACTAACAACCACCCTAGCGCACGCTGTGCACGCCGAGGAACAGCTGCTGACAAAGAAGGACAAAGCCGCGAAAGTGAAGGTGGAGAGAGAGCTGCAGCTGACTGCTGTACAAATCAAAGCTAGCACGAGTGCACCACCGGCGCGGCAGAACTGGGCCAATAAGAAGAAGAAAGTGTATAAGGGAAAGTGGAAATGTGGACTGTGCGAAAGCAACGAACATGACTTTTTTAAATGCACGAAGTGCAGAGTGTGCAAAGGCGACGGACACTGGGCAAAGGATTGTCCGGAGACACAAAGGGCGGATTGACTATGGAGGAACGGAGAACAGGAGAGGGGAGGGCGAGCGACAGGCATTCAACCGACTGCGAGAAAGGGAAGTGAAATTTTGCTAACACACACGCACAACACGAACACATACACTGACGCACATAATGCTTCTTGCAATGAAGAAAATGCTAGCAAATCTTTATGTGTGAGTGATGAAAATTTGAATAATGCAGTTACTGCTGAATGTCTGAGAATGTACAAGGGTGCAGGATTTTTAAGATTCCCGAGATATCCACTGTTAGTTGACGGTACAATGATAGAGTTTCTCGTGGATTCGGGGGCTGCCCGGTCCACAATAAGGCCATATGACTTGCCATGCAAACCGAGATTGACGGATGTGATGTTTGAAAGCACGTCAGCGTCAGGGCATGTAATTTCAGAAAATTTCACAGTGCCACTACGATGCGAGACGGAGGGGGGCAAAGCATTGAAACATGCGTTTTTGTGCTCTGCAACCTGTCCGGCTCCATTGTTGGCACGAGATCTAATGTGTGAATTAAATTTGAAACTCACTGCGGGCCCGATGGGTATCGTGATTGAGGAAGAACAGCAGATATGTTGTGCAAAGTTTGAGCCAAAATGGGCATATGAGTGGCAGATAAAAGATTTTGATTGGGCACAAATGATTTTGAAAATGGCAAAGGATCGGACAGTATCTGATAACACAGAAAGTATGATGCCTGACAAATTGCATTGCACGTCACATGTTGTCTTTGAGCGTGAACCTCAGTTTGAGGAAGCGTGGTTTAACAAGACAGAAGATGAGAAAATGAAGTTTGATAAAATGTTCTGGAATGAAAATGTGTGTGCGCTTTCAGTTTGCCTGTCAGAAAAACAAATGCCGCTGTATTTGATAACAGGAATGTCGGCGCCTCACTTATCAGTAACCAAGGGCAAAGCGCAGCAGTGGGCAGATTTGGGCCCTTTTGTGAGACAGTGTGTGACAGCCACAGATTGGGCTGAAAGGGGAGACGGGGTACAGAAGAGTGACAGTGTAGGGGCATTTATGCTGCCATGTGATTTTGAGGTTGATGTACACAGAGCTGTGACTGCTATTGTTCAGAGTGTAATGGAGAAACATGATCGCGGAGCTATTTCTGCCACAGATATTCATCCTATCCTGGCAGAAATACCTTCAACGTTGTGGGCGAAACACAAGTATGATGTTGGGTTGATTAAAAATTGTGAACCAGTGGTAGTCACTCCAAAGTCTGACTACAGGCCGTGTCAACCGCAATATCCCCTGAAGAAGGAGGCATTGCGGGGGATCCGGCCAGTTTTTGAATCTCTCCTGAAGGAGAAAGTCATCATCCCGTGTCATGATTCTCCAGTACGAACACCCATTTTCCCCGTAAAAAAGGCAACAGCTAATCCAAATGACATTGTTCAGTGGCGTTTTGTGCAGGATTTGACTGCAGTAAATGCAGCTGTTATTGCAAGGGCACCGCGGGTCCCAAACCCGTACAATATTTTGTCACAGATTCCACAAGACGCAACATATTTCACTGTGGTTGATTTGGCCAACGCTTTCTTTAGCGTCCCAGTGGCAAAGGAAAGTCAGTTTTGGTTTGCGTTTGATTTTGACGATAAAGGATTTACATTCACCCGACTTTGCCAGGGTTTTTGCGAGTCTCCCACGATCTATAATGAGGCGCTTAAACGAAGCCTCGAACCGTTAATTTTGTCAAGCGGAACCGCACTTTTGCAGTATGTAGACGATCTGCTAATTTGTGCACGAGATGAGGCTGTGTGTGTGGCTGACAGTGTATCTCTCCTGAGGCATTTGGAAAGGGAGGGGCACAAGGTCAGTCTGGCTAAGCTGCAGTTTGTGAAGCAGGAAATAACCTTCCTGGGTCACACAATTACACCAAACAGTAAAGCTCTTTCTGAAAAACGAGTTAAAGCGATCAAAGAGGTACCAAGACCGGTAACAAAGAAACAATTGTTATCTTTCTTGGGAATGTGTGCATATTGTCGAACGTTTATTCCCAATTATGCACTACTGGAAAAGCCCTTGAGAGCCCTGACAGCAGGGAAAGGGCTGAGATCATGTGACAAGATTGATTGGCCCACAGAAGCACAGGATGCTTTTGAGAACATGAAAAGGCAACTGGCTCAGGCTCCTACGTTGGGCCTACCAGCAGTTGACAAGCCATTCACACAGATGGTAGATGAAAAGCATGGTTTTATGAGTTCAGTGCTATTGCAAACCCATGGTGACAGACTAAGACCAGTAGCATATTTTTCAACGAAACTTGATGCAGTTGCAGCAGGTCTGCCACACTGCCTGAGGGCTGTGGCGGCTGCTGAGCTGGCTGTGCTGGCCTCAAGAGAATTTGTGGGGTATTCTGATTTGACTTTGATGGTCCCACACGCAGTTACCATGATTTTGCAAGAGCAGAAAACATCACACTTATCTTCGGCCAGATGGTTGCGATACCATACGATTTTGCTTGATATGCCGAACATAACTGTGAAACGATGTACAACTTTGAATCCTGCCACACTTCTGCCAACAGAAGATGATGGGGAGGAACATCACTGTTGTCTCTCTGTTCTGGAGGAGGTGTGCACTCCACGTCCAGACCTGTTGGACACACCTTTGGAGAATTGTGATAATGTCCTCTTTGTGGATGGATCGGCATCCAAAGATCCACAAACAGGCCTGAATAAGGTTGGTTTCGCGGTGACCACTGAATTTGAAGTGGTGAAATCTGGCAAATTGCCGGCGACTTATTCGGCTCAGGCAGCTGAATTGGTTGCACTGACGGAAGCGTGTAAATTAATGGCAGACAAATGTGTGACGATTTACACAGACTCGCGTTACGCCTTCGGGATCACGCACGACTTCGGAGCAATATGGAAACACAGGAATTTTTTGAAGTCGGATGGACATCCGATATTGAACGCCTCACTAGTGTCAGCGCTTTTGGAGGCCATTCTTTTGCCAGACAAGGTTGCAGTCTGTAAATGCGCAGCGCACTCTAACGATAAAAGTTTTATCTCCACAGGAAACGCACGAGCCGACGCGGCAGCGAAGGCCGCGGCAGCGCAGGAGACAAAAGAAACAACTTGTGCTTTGGTATCTGTGACTAACCCTGACATTTCTCTTTGTCTAGAAAGCATGCAGACGTTTTCCACAGGAGCAGAAAAACAGAAATGGAGGTCGTCTGGCTGCAGTCTCAGGGGGGGTGTATGGATGAAGGATGGCATTCCTTGTTTACCAAAGCATTTCTTTCAGCATTACGCTAAGTTGACCCACGGCCTAGACCATGGGTCAAAGGGAAGTATGGTAATGCAGATGAAAGATTTATGGTATACTAAAGGTTTCACAGTCTATGCTGAAAATTTTTGCAAAAGATGTGTCACTTGTAACACACACAATGTGGCAAGAGGGATAAAAACACCCTTAGCATCTCAACCAGCCCCAGCAGGTCCGTTTGAGTATCTGATGATGGACTTCATCGAATTAACCCCTTGTGGGAAACAGAAACACTGTCTGGTAATGGTAGACATGTGGTCAAAATGGGTGGAGGCTTTCCCGACCTCACAGCAAGATTCGGCAGCAGTGGCAAAGGCCCTGCTAACCGAAATTGTTCCGAGGTGGGGAATACCAAGAAAAATCAGCTCTGACAATGGAAGACATTTTGTAAATGCTGCAATAAAGCAGGTGGGAGAGTTCTTGGGCATTGATATGAGAACACATTGCAGTTACGCTCCCTCATCAGCGGGAGTGGTAGAGAGATCAAATCAAACAATCAAGAACAAATTGGCAAAATGTTGCGAAGAGACGGGTCTGTCTTGGGTTAAGGCCCTACCAATTGTACTCATGTACATGAGAATGAGGAAACGAGTGAAAACAAATCTGAGCCCATTTGAAATTTTGTTCGGTAGGCCGCCATTTATGGGCATAGAAGGGGGTAAACAAAGGCTGCCATCCGCGGATGTGTGTGAGAATGACATGTTGAATTACTGCAAAGAAATGTCTTGTCTGTTATCACAAATTTCTGTGCAGGTGAAAGCTGCCCAGGGGAAAGTTGCTGAGACGTTTCTGCATAAGGTCAGACCGGGTGATTTCGTGGTGATTCGTGATCACAGAAGGAAAAGCTGGAAGGCGAAAAGGTGGCTTGGACCTTTCCAGGTGCTTCTGGTGACGTACACGGCGGTGAAGGTCGCAGAGAGGGCCACGTGGGTTCACGCGAACCATTGCAGGAAGGTGCCGCCCATTGCGGAGGCGGAGCAATCGCAGGAGGAGGGTCAGCGATCATAAACGTCAAGTCCAGTTATTGAAAAGCAAAGAAAGGTACCGTTATCTGCACAAGAGCAAGGCCAGACAAAAGACATAACAAAGCCTGCAGCATTGAAGCAGCAGGGACAGCGGGAAACCGTGCGGACAACGGAACAGATAAGACTTTCTTGTTAGTGCTTTTAAAAGATTGAACTTTCTTAACAATTTCTGGTCACACAGCAGATCAGAGTAACCGAGAACATGGAGCGGACAAGGCCGTGGCACCCATTCAGAGTGCCAGGAATGTGTGGCCTGGTTAAGACCACATGCATAATGACTGTGTTGTCAGTGACAATTTGCTTGATAATAATGCATTGTACAGCAGGTCTGAAAGTATTGCCAACAGGAAATCAGACCAACAGAACTGAGACAACGGGGCGGAGTTTGGAAGATGATAGGTGTGTCTTGTTGTTTCAACATTCCAGATTACAGCGATAACATAACAAATGTGATCGAGCACATGAGAAAGGCGGTGCAGGAGCCTGAACCAGTGGAGGAGAACTGGCTGACCTGGATAATGAATTTTAAGGGGGGCTGGGGATTTTGGTTAGCTCAAACTGTGTTGCCAATTTTAGTCATAATAGTGCTGATTCTGCTATGTATACCATGTATTATACAATGTGTGTCTAGCTTAGTGCAGAGACTGGTTAAGGTTGGAATGTCTGTTCAATTGGTGAAAATGACAGTCTATCCGAATGATGATGATGAACAACAATATGATGACACAAGTAGCGGAAGCTACAGCGAAACGTGTTAATTGAGTAAAGAAAATGTTTTCCTTTATCACAAGATGGCGTGAAAGGACGAGGGTCGAATAGAGGGATTTTTTATTATATTTTTCCATCTGTTTGTTTTTTTCCTTATATTTGTTTATTTTCTGAGAAAGATTAAGGGCTAAAGATTTAAAGAGGGTTAAAAGCAGCAGTCATCCGTGTTACGAGATGGCGTACAAAGATAGGGTATGAAACTGAGTGATTTTTATTATACTTTATATATATATTTTGTTTCCTTACTATGTTTATTTGCTTGCTAAAATATTACGGGGACTTTCCCCCACAAAAAAACAGCCTTATGCTTTTTCATTCTAAAATTCTTTCTTCAACAGGTACAAGGAGAGTGATTTTATGTAACGACTTGGACTTGCATTCATTATTACTATTATTATAATGTGATTAATCAGTTATCAGAGTATGATAAACAGAGAGGAGTTGTAATGGAATTTTTCCATGTATTCTTATTTCAGTTATTCCTAATGTTGGCCTCATCTGTTTCTCTCACTTGTAGTGAGAGGGGGCTGTGTGATAATTTACTGTGTTATGTTTGTCAGTGGAGGTAAGGGAAAAGCAGGTGGTCAAGGGGTCATCCTGAGTGCATTTGTATTTTATAGCCTAAAGGGTTAAAGGGGGGCATTAAAATCTCAGGGCCAGGGAGGAATGAAGAGACAAAGTATATCTCTCTCCCTGAGGGGAGGGAAGAAATAAGGCCTTGGGGGTATAAGAAAGACAGGCACTGCTTTCTCCTTATCTGTCCTCACTGACTCACGAATGTGTATTGGTGACGAGGATCTCTCTTGCAAGAGAAATAAATACTTTTTAAACTATTGATTTGGACTCAGTCGCTTACTCAGTGGTGGTGTTTGTTGAATGATAAAAATAGCCACAACAGCACCAATACCAAAAAATGTACGAGCAGAAACCTTAGTACATCACCTTGCATTATTCATTTAAATACTCTTCTCACATAAATTTTGCATCTGAAAGGAATACTACAAATGCATATGCAATGAGATCAGCCGCAAAAATAACCCTTTTCACTCCACTCCTTTTCAGGGCTATATTTTCACTGCGTGTTTTCAGAGGGTTTGCACTGGAGCAAGCTGTTGGTAAATCTGGCCCTTTATAGTATGAATGTAATCTGGACGTACGTACTCCATTCGCCATATTGTCATTATCATGTGACCTTCCAGTGTCAGTAGCGTCGCTTCACTGCCAATCATCTCCTGTGGCCTCATGGGATAGTAAAGTGTCCATCGTATGCACACTTCAGAATCTCAGCGGAAGTAGCAGGTCATCCAGGTACTTTTTACCTACTTTTTTATGAGTACTGTGAATTTGGACACTTCTTTTGTCACATACTGTTTTTTACCTTCTATATCAGGGGTGCCCAATCCTGCTCCTGCCGATCGACTGTCCTGCACAGTTCATCTCCAACCCTAGTCAAACACACCTGCCTTTCATTTTCAAGTGATCCTAAAGACCTTAATTGGTTGCTTCAGATGTGTTTGATTAGGGTTGGAGATGAACCGTGCAGGACAGTCTATCGGCAGGAGCAGGATTGGGCACCCCGGTTCTATATAGTAGGGACGTATCCGATTTCGGATGCAGCCAATGAAAAAAATTCAAAAATAAAAAGACGACTAAAAAGACTAATAACGTGAAACATGTCATGTCAATTTGCGTTGTCTAACTTCATTGAGATCTGTCCGTATATTAATTTATATCTACATATATATATATATATACCGGTATATATATATATATATATATATATATATATATATATATATATATATATTCTGTTTCATGAATCAGACACAATTAAAGCAGCTTTGGAAATGTTTAGAGAACATTTTGTTTCAAAGGACAAATTGACCTTCATATAATAAAGACATACTGCTCTAAAAGCTCAACCCATCAGCTAAGGAAAAAAAAATCTTTCTTTTTTTTTCCATGTCTGAAGTCTTTAATGCAGTCAAATGCACCGCGATTGAATTGTTGGGGCATTCTGCAGCATAAATACCAAGAATGAAATATTACTGTCAGAACATTTTTTTCCGCTCTCGATAAGCCACTCTGGTGCAGGCAGCCAGAGGCAATGTGATTGTTCAAAGGCAGAAGAGACGACTCGAAGGCCTTTGCCCGTCTCTAGAGAAAAGCATGACATAGTCTGTTTGAAAACCAGACGAGGTTTAACCGATAGATAGACAAATCATAATGCGAATCCATTTCAATTGCAGGTCACACAAGATCAAAGTCAGGCCTGCTTCATTCAATGTCTCTTTGAAAAATACAACAACAACACATACGCGTAGGGGTCGCCGAGTTTTGGGCCAATCAAAAAGATGCTGGCATGTGTGTGTGTGTGTGTGTGTGTGCCTATGTTTCAGAAAGCACTGCACTACTGATGGAAAGGGCTATTAACTAGCCCTGGGGAAACATGTTTACCTGCTGTCAGTGCTCCGGTATACATGGATCATTGTCATTTAAATGAGAAGCAACAACAATCAAACAGAAAATGTAATTACATTTTACCTTTCCGAGAGATAGAATTGATTCGGTTAGCCAGGGAACATCAGATGGAATCAGAGCGCCTGTTCAAGATTTGATGATGAAGATCTCTTATAATGCACTCTGACAGCCGAATGAATTGGACGCTGCGCAATATGGCTGCTGCCTAAACGGAGACGGAAACACAAAAATAAAGAGCCAAACTCTCTTTAATCACACTGGAGCTGGTGACCTATACACAATGACAAAAAAATTGCCCTTCATGCTGACAACAGCACCGTAGAAGAATAACCAAAATGAGCCCTGGAAACAGCACGTACCGCAAGAAATAGAGCAGCGTGGACCGTTAGCATTATGCCAGATTTACTGTATGATGCGCTTCTGCTCAGAGCAGGTGTGTATACAAATGTAATCAAAGCTCTGTGTTTAATAACTGTTGTCTAGTCGATCAGTGGTTCCCATCTGGTTTTGAATCAGGAGCCTGATTTTAAATTGAACATGAAATGGTGACCTATCGCAGAACCAAAATTGTTGCATGGACATACAGCATGTTACTACCACCTTTTTAAATTGGAATTTTATCCAACACTATTATTTAAAAAGGGGTCGGTAAAAAGTAAAAAAACTAAATTGAAAAAAAATATTTTATGTACACCAAGGCTATGTAATTTATTCTTGTGATCAAAGATACATTTTCAGCATCCTTTCTTCAGTCTTCAGTGCCACATGACCCTTCAGAAATCATCATTCTTTTATGAATTTAATAAAGAACACTGTCTCGTATTCTGTCCAAACACACCACGCCTTCTGAATCAGCTGACTGTAAATGCACAAAAACTGTTTCCATTACAGTTTTGCGAAATATTCCTTTTTAGAACTGCCTGAAAAACCTTGCGAGCGTAAACACTTTTTTGCGATAAACGGGAGTTTTTTGCGAAATTTATGTTTCCATTGTGCGTATTTTCAATTCACAACTTCAATTTGCGCAATTTAAAGGGTAACGGAAACGCGGCTCACTGTTCCCTTTCTTATTTACATTTAGCATTTTTTCTCCTTGATACTCTCTCAAAACAACATGCAACCCATTTCCCTTTCAAGGGAACTTCGAGCTGCGTCAAACGCTGTGGGAACGCCCCTGCGTTGTGCGTCATGAAGCACGTATGGAATCAGCCCAATGGAGAGATGGAACGTCATAGGCGGGTGACGTCATCGACCAGGAAACTATAAAGCACCCCCAAAAACACAAGCGCATCAGCTTCTGTGCCTTCAGTCGCGCTATATGTGAATCTGTCCCTGTGTGAATATTGTCTGTCCTTACATACTCTGCACCACACAAACAATTTATATTTTTAAGAGAGAAATGGCGGATGAAAAGCAATTTAAGAAGTGTGTTCCTCCCTGCTCGCGTTATTTAACGGGTGGGGATACACACATTCTTTGTATTGTTTGTTTGGGAGTGCAGCATGCCCAGTCAGCTCTCAAGGGAGCTGATTGTGAGCATTGCGAGCGTCTGCCACTGAGGACGCTCCGCTCCGTGCGCTCTTTGAGGAGGACGGTTCTGTGCGCGCTCCCGCTTCTGCCGAGGCAGAGCGGCGGCGCTTATCGTGGGGATCGCAGATGGATCTCTCAGCGGGGTTAGAGACGGGCTCTGCCTTATCTCTGCCTTCACCTGTGAGATCCAGTGCCTCAGTCCCGGGTTTGGAAGCACGCGCTGCGGTTTCTTCCGCTCAGGCTGAGGCACCAGTACTACAACTATCCAGTTCCGAGGAATTGGATGTTGTTAGAATTGGGGGAGATGTGGAGGATTTGCCACCTTACACTCCCGAAAGTGATGAGCTGATGGAGGTTTTGACAAGAGCTGTAGAAAAACTCAGCATTGAATGGCCAGTGACTAGACAGGAGTCTGTTTCAAAATCTAAGTTAGATGAGAGATTTTTGCCGTCACGAGTGCAACCTCCACGCTCTGAGGAGGGTCTCAGAGCAGTCAGACCAGTTGTTCCCTGCCGGTGTACCGTTACAGGGCGCTGTGTTTGCTGCTCAAGTTACACCAGAGGCCAGTATCGAGAGACTGGTACCCTTAGTAGATTTTCTGGCAGAGTGGAAAAGCTATCCAAATATATCTCATTGGGTCCTGCAGACAGTAGAAAAGGGTTATGCTATCCAATTCAGGTGTCGTCCACCAAGATTCAGAGGTGTTCTGCCCACAGTGGTGGGCCCCGAGCAGGCTCTGGTAATGGAACAAGAGGTGAAAACGCTCCTTCGAAAGGAGGCTATAGAACGGGTTCCTCCTCCCAGTTTGGAGTCAGGTTATTACAGCCGATATTTCATCGTTCCAAAGAAGGATGGGGGGTTGCGTCCAATTTTAGACCTGCGCCTATTGAATCGCTCGGTAGGGAAGCTAAAATTCAAGATGCTCACTATCAAGCAGATCGTGTCACAAATCAGATCCGAGGACTGGTTTGTCACGATAGATCTAAAGGACGCATACTTCCACATTTCCATCCTTCCACAACACAGGAAGTTCCTGAGGTTCGCCTTCGGGGGCGAGGCTTACCAGTGCAGGGTTCTTCAGTTTGGCCTAGCGTTATCTCCCCGCACTTTCACGAAATGCATGGATGCAGCACTAGTGCCTCTGAGGCTTCAGGGCATTCGCATCCTCAATTACATCGACGATTGGTTGATTTTAGCTCAGTCAGAGCAGATGGCGATTCGGCATCGAGATGTCGTTCTCGCTCATATCAGGAAGTTGGGGTTGAGGCTGAACGCAAAGAAAAACGTATTATCTCCTTCTCAGAAGACCACTTTTCTGGGTGTCGTTTGGGATTCGGTTTCGATGCGGGCAAGACTCTCTCCGGCCCGCATCGCTTCGATTCTCTCAGCTGTGAAACAAGTAAAGCTAGGCCAACTACTCACTGTAAAGCAGTTTCAGAGACTGTTGGGTCTGATGGCAGCAGCGTCCAACGTTATACCTTGCGGCCTGTTGTACATGAGACCGCTACAGTGGTGGCTCAGGACCAAGGGATTCTCAGAAAGTCATGCGGCGCTGCCTTCGTGCTCTGGTCATGTGGAAAGAAACTTGGTTCCTATCCAAAGGTCCTGTGTTGGGGGCTCTTTGTCGTCGCGTAACGCTAACGACGGATGCTTCCCTCACAGGGTGGGGGGCGGTCATGAGTGGTCGTCCAGCCCAAGGTCTGTGGCAGGACCATCATTCATCGTGGCATATAAATTGTCTAGAGATGTTGGCGGTGTTTCAGGCTCTGAAACACTTCCTAGCAGACCTGAGAGGTCATCATGTGTTAGTTCAGTCAGACAACACGTCGGTGGTCTCTTCATAAATCATCAGGGGGCCTGCGGTCTCGCCGGCTTTACAAGTTGGCCCTTCAGATCCTCCTGTGGTCCCAAGGTAAGTTTCTATCTCTGAGGGCAATGTATCTTCCTGGGTATTTGAACGTGGTAGCGGACTCCCTGTTGAGGCAGGGGCCGAGGCCGGGGGAATGGAGACTCCACCCCGAGGTGGTGGAGCTCCTTTGGTTGAGTTTCGGTCGCACCGAGGTGGACTTATTCGCTTCCAAGGAGACCACTCATTGTCATCTGTGGTTCTCCATCAGTCATCCAGCCCCCCTGGGGTTGGACGCTATGGTGCAGCCGTGGCAGAGGTCACGTCTGTACGCTTTTCCCCCGATTGCTCTGCTACCAGGAGTTCTGGAGAGGGTCCGCCGGGACGGGGTCAGCCTACAATTAGTAGCCCCGTTCTGGCCGGCCCGAGTGTGGTTCGCGGACCTGATTTCTCTCCTGGATGGCTCTCCTTTGGAGCTCCCGGTCAGGAGGGATCTACTCTCTCAGGCGGGCGGCACGATATTTCACCCCCGCCCGGAATTGTGGAAACTGTGGGCTTGGCCTCTGAGGGGGCCCAGCTCATAGAATCCGGTCTCTCAACCGAGGTTGTTGAGACCATTCTTCACTCCAGAGCTCCATCCACGAGGAAGCTTTATGCCTTGAAGTGGAAACTTTTCACTTCTTGGTGTGGAGAACACCTGCCCAGTGGGTGCAGTGCTGGAATTCCTGCAGGAGCGTTTCTCCACAGGGTTATCCCCCTCCACACTAAAGGTGTATTTGGCGGCACTAGCTGCTTACCACGTCCCTTTCAGTGGAGTTTCTCTTGGGAGACACCCGCTTATAACTCATTTCCTCCGTGGCACTTTGAGGCTGAGGCTAGCAGTTCGTACGAGGGTGCCAACCTGGGATCTGGCCATTGTATTTGAAGGTCTTTTCCTAGCTCCTTTTGAATCTATCGAAGAAGTTCCTGAGATGTTTCTCACTTTTAAAACTATCTTTCTACTTGCTATCTCCTCACTAAAAAGAATCTGAGATTTGCAGGCTCTGTCGGTTTTACCCTCGTCCCTGGAATTTTCGCCTGGCATGGTTAAGGCTTTTCTGCATCCTAGACCAGGTTACGTTCCCAAGGTCCCTACTAATGTTGTTAGACCTACAGTCCTGCAGGCCTTCTGTCCTCCTCCATTTTTGTCGTCAGACCAGGAGAAACTTAATTTACTCTGCCCTGTTAGGGCGTTAGACGCTTATGTCCACAGAGCTGCCCTGTGGAGAAAGTCAGAACAACTATTTGTGTGTTTTGGGCCACCTAGGAAAGGGTGTCCCGCGTCTAAACAAAGAATGAGCAAGTGGGTGGTCGAGGCTATCTCACTTGCTTATGAGTCGGCTGGTCAACCTTCACCTTTGGCTGTACGAGCCCACTCTACCAGGAGTATGGCCGCTACTAAAGCTTTATTGTCAGGAGTATCCCTGAGTGATGTCTGTGATGCGGCTGGATGGTCTTCACCGCATACGTTTATTAAGTTCTATGATTTAGACTTAAGCTCTACCCCTGGGGCACAGGTGCTCTCGTCCTCTGTGCGCTAGTTCTCACATGACGGTCACTTGGTCCTATGGCGACGTGGGTATTCGTGTTCCCACAGCGTTTGACGCAGCTCGAAGTTCCCTTGAAAGCGAATGTCTCGGTTACGAATGTAACCCTAGTTTCCTGATAGGGAACGAGTCGCTGCGTGGTTCTGCCATACTCCCGGCACTCCCGTTAGCGCTCCTTCAGGCCTATCAGAAGCTGATGCGCTTGTGTTTTTGGGGGTGCTTTATAGTTTCCTGGTCGATGACGTCACCCGCCTATGACGTTCCATCTCTCCATTGGGCTGATTCCATACGTGCTTCATGATGCACAACGCAGGGGCATTCCCACAGCATTTGACGCAGCGTCTCGTTCCCTATCAGGGAACTAGGGTTACATACGTAACCGAGACGTTTTCCACCAATCGGGTACCACTGATTTAGAATTGTGACCAATTGAAAATCTTGATCGTGTGTAAATTGCCTGACATGAAGAGATGTAATTTGAGTTGAAATGAATCTTACATAAACCAAAGACTATTATTGTGTCATCCGGGGGGCATTACAGTACTGACCATTGATATTTGCAGGGTTCTTATGAGCAGCCGATTGTGCATTGGGCTTCTAAATGAGGCCAGTACTAAATTCGGCAAGCTAACCAAACATTGGCATCCGCCTCACGTAGAATGAAGGAACATTCAGTCTGGGCCAAACGGCAGCAGCTCTGAGTTTGGATGTTGGCCTTTCTTTCTTTGGTCTTTCTTTTCATGCATCCATCCATCCATCCGTCTCTTTTTTCAGACTGCCTCAAACCCAGATGTGCTTTATGTTCAGGCCAAAGTCTTTGGGTTCGTCCAGCCTGGGATAAACACACAGAGAGAGTACTAGGGTGTGATGGGTCATTTACAAGGGCTTAGTTCCTGAAAACTAAATCAAAGAAAATAACGGGCGCAAGAGAAGCTTCGAATGATTACAAGTTAAGCCCTGTTTAACATAATCTTCTGCACTGGTAATGCGTTGAGGAGAAAACATATTGTCAACAGAGAATACTTGGCTTCACCGTGCAGTGATATGTGAAGCAGTGCTGATATTTTTGAGACTTTAAAGTCACTTACTCTGCAATTTTCTCTCATTAAAAGTTTTACTTCTAAAAAAATGTGTAGTACTTTTTAAAAAGACTTTATCCATATTAGTAGCCTGATGAAAACTATTTTATTTCAAGAGCAGATCGTCTTAGGCCTTACAGGTTGAGATCACATGACAAGTAACATACTGTGTCGGTAACTTAATCACAGTTAACTGTGAATAGGCCATTTCTACAATGGCGTTAGTAACTGACATTTGCTTTTGCATGCTGCAGCATTCATGTCATGACAATGGACCAATATGGTGTCATTGACACGAAAACAGGGTCCAAAGTTAACATTTGCCACACTTGACAGTTGAGTGAATTGAGAAAATATACCAGCCATAAATATAGCCATGAAAATATGGTCTCTTATCTCCAGTCACCTCTGCACTACGTTTCCCAGCATCCTTCCTGGCTCCCACCTGCACACGCTATACCATCACCCACACCTGTCACCAATCACCTTCATCAAACAGCACCTCATATAAGCCTGCAAGTCACACACTACATTGTATGGTCTTGACTAGGACTACTTGTATGTTCCCTGTGATACCTGCTTATTGGTAGTGATGGGCAGATCGAGGCTTCGTGAAGCAATGAAACAGTCGAAGCAAATGTGCCATTTTGTTTCGAGGCTTCGAATCAATCCGAAACCCGTCTCCACGGTGACACCTAGTGGTCACTTGCAGGTGTTGATCTGAAACAACCTTTACAACGAGCTAATAAAAATTTTTTTTTTTTTTTTTTTTTTATTATTGTATTTTTGTAATATATGAAGCTTGTAACCTGTAGTCTCTGCACCCTGCAGAATGGCAGGATGAATGCTCCTCAAATGGCGCATCATGGATGATGTATTGTTGCAGTAGGCTAGCTGCCGATCACAATACACACATCTCACTTTATTTGGGGTTTCCAAATGGAAATGCTCCCACACCACAGATGTACGGCATCTCTTCTGTGGAGCCTCCATTTCTATCTATCTATCTATCTATCTATCTATCTATCTATCTATCTATCTATCTATCTATCTATCTATCTATCTATCTATCTATCTATCTATCTATCTATCTATCTATCTATCTATCTATTTTATATGTAGCCTATCTATCTAATAATCTATATGTATCTGTAATATATGTATCTATCTATTAATCTATATATATATATATATATATATATATATATATATATATATATATATATAAATATATATTTCTATCAATGCATCTATTAATGTGTCACTATATGTACTCTGTGTGTCTCTAAGTCAATGTGTAAATGTAAATTAAATCCTAAATATAACTAAACAAATCGCACTATAAATGTCACTATATCACCAAAAATCCGCTATCTCAAAACCAAACTCCTCTCACAAAAACCCACGATATGAAAATGCGTTGACAAAACTTTTATACTGTGTGATTGTGTGATTTGTTCCCGAACCGACCAATCAATGAAACCCTGATTCGGCGGAGCACTCCACCTGATGAAACACTTAGACGCTTCATTTAGCCGTTGTCACGTGACGTGGGTGTTTTGAATCACGCTTCGGATCAGTGTTTCGAATCATCTTTGCTTCGGGATCTCGCAAAGCTTCGGAACGTCTGTTTCGCGCCAGCCATCCTTACTTATTGGCATCCTGTATTAGTTCCTTGTTGATTCTCCAAGCTTTAGTCTCTGGTGTCTCCTCCTTGCGAACCTGTAAGACAACACCAAACTGCTATTTCTACAATTACCATCAACATTAACTTGAGTTTGGTGCTGTACTCACCTGTTGGACTCTGCATTCTCTCTGTTGCCTGTGATCTGCACTGTCGTATCTCTTATTGCTCCTTCATTTACTCTAATTGTTCAATTAACCCGGTTGTGTTAGGGGGCTTTTACACTGGGCTCGTTTGCTGTGGTCCGAGCCCGAGCACGTTTGTTCCCGGCGCCCCCCGCAGCGTTGGTCTGTTTTCACACTCAACTTGATTCTATCGAACCTTGGTGCGTTTGCGTGCATATTACGTCATCGCAAACGTACACGGCGCATGATAGAAAACAGAACGCGGGTCAATATTGTGTTTTTTTTATTAATTCGCTGCTATTATGCACAGTTGAGTGAACAATACAGGTTTACTGTGCGTGTGTCACATAAGGTGGCCTTCTGCTGCTTGCAAACGGACTCTTTTGAGGAGACAGTGGATGTCCAAATTTGGTTCCCTGATTCCACACGCAATGCACGAATACACTGCAGGCTCACTCACGCATCCAAGGTAAATCATCAACACTATCATCCCTTACAAGTGTTTTATTTAACTGAATACATCACAATACGCTAAAACGCATTCGCAGGTCACTTTACTTCCTGAACAAGTGCGCACCCGAGTCCGTGCTGCTTTCACATTCACGCGAACCGTGGCACGGTTCGGGAGCAACCGAACTCAGACCATCTCCACCAGGCAGTCTCGGGTTCGGTACCCCAGTGCGCACCCGGGTCCCATGACAGCGTTCACATCAGCGATAAATATGTAAGAGCGTAAATATGGTGATGTTTATTACCTTGGAGTTTGTACGTATCACCGCAGTTCTGAATTAAAATGTCCGGTGAGTGGAGCTAAAAGATTACTCGTCCATTTTAAAATAACGTGCACCTACACTAAACCCTAAACCATGGCATTTTAGCTTGTTTTTGTATTCTTGTCTTTGAGCTCTTTTATCATGACTCGTCTTTCACGGGATTCATACCCAAGCTCTCAGCACCAAAAGTACAATTCTATACAAGCTGAGCTACCGAGCAAGCTCAGTATGTCAGTTAAACCGAACATATGGAGCTGGCTAAGTGAGGCAAACTCCAAAATATAGTCGTTTACCAATCATGCACTATGGTAAAAAAAGTATTTTTTTAGGTCATAAAATAATTGTGCAGGGAGCCGTCTTCATTCCTAATCTGGCACAGTAATTATAATTGTGTGTGAAAACGATTAAAAGTGCTTGCTGTTTTACTGCCTCTAGTGTTCATTTCTGTTGGAAACTGCAGTGATGTGTAAGTATTTTGCGTTTTGCAAAAATTGTGCCGTGGGTACGTTTTTCCAATGAGGTAATGTTAGAAAATGTGTTTTCTTAATGTTCGTATGGCCTTAATTTGAAGAACTATAGAGGGTATGCGCGTGACGTCACTGTCAGCTGGAGTGATTGCGGTCACGCCCACTGAGTGGCAAAAAGACTGAGCGGCAGCATTGGTTTTCAGCGTGAATGCCGTGAAAAACACAAAAAAATGCATCTAAAATGGGAAAGAGCTTTGCGATTGATTGTACAACTACATTTCACAAGAAATCTGAGGTATATTTTTACAGACTGCCGAAAGCTACAGAACAGAGAAGCAAATGGATCGATGCAATTCATAGAAACAACTTGACTCCAGGCAGAGAAAAGTGGATTTGCAGTTATCATTGAGCACGTTTACATGCACACCAGTATCCATAACAACGCAAGTAAACCGTGGCATGTTTACATGACTTTATTAATAAATCAGGCCATGACCTGTAACGACAAAACAATCATTTGCGTATCTGACTTTGAGTATTTCATTTGTTGTATCGGTTGATGTTAAATAAAGCTTGCAACATGTCAACGGGAAACTTACAGTTTGTATATTTTCCTCTCATGCAGTTACAGATGCAGCGTTTTGACTGAACCATTTCTACTTCTGCTGCACGAGATGAGAGGACATTTTTATAATGTTCTGTGTCATGAAAGAGTCTGCGTTTGTGATATATTTTATTCTTCCTTTCCAGCAAAACGCTCTGTCTGGATGCGTTTAAATCTGCACAAAGGATGCGTTTCTGTCACATTTCACACATGCGCACTTCAATAAGCCCACAGAAAGCAGGTTAATGCGTTTACATAATGTGAAATCCGAGTAAGAGGCAAAAAACGACCTGTGTCGACCGGTTTATGCTTAAGCCAGTTATGACCCTACTCCGATAAAATAAACTTTTTAAATAAACTGACAAAAAACTATAGGCTACAAGTTTTAGGGCTGGACAATATGATTATAGCCTATATATAACATTGATGTGATCACCTGGATTTAGACTTACCTATATTGTATTTATATAAAGCGTTCACAGGCAAATTTGCTTCACGTATTTCCCCGGCGTCGAAATCAGGCACATATGAGTGTCAGGAAACACGATGGCTCCGTGTCTATATCCATGGATCACTGGATCTTTGGCCTAAGTTGTAAGGAACACTATATCGAGTCCAACTTTTAGTTTAAACTGATAATAGGTTGTTTTACTCGCGTTTTCGCAGTTTCCACTATTAACTCCAGCCACGCAGCAGCTCTTCTGCCACTCAGTCCGGCTGAGGGAGTGTGTTCCAGCGGGAAAGTGACGTTAATGCATTCCCTCTATTCTCAGATACATCAGTTAGGTTTGATTTAAACCTTGTATTATGTTGCAGTTCTTAATAATGTTACTGGCTAACTAGTGAATAGCACTCTAGTAAGCTTTATTCACTCACCAAAGCCAGTTTTTAGCAGTTGGTACCTAGCAAGAATGAATCACTTTGTGTGTAAATGTGGGTGGTCATTTTGTATTCATTTGTCTACATTAGAAGGCTGCAGATTTCGAAACGAGCTGTTTGCGCAACTTAGTTTCAATAGATGCTCGTTTTGCATTAGGGAGGTATTTTGGGGTTCTGAAAGTAACAGTATGCACTATTTTATCTTAAAAGATCAAGGAGAATTTGATTTTTCATAATATGACCCTCATGAATATCTCTGAATAACACTGGGAAGCCACAAGCCCACATAGGAAGGACACACAAATGTGAATTCATAGAAATCACACACAAGCTGCCGCCTCTTGTAGGCCGGTCTCATCACTCAATATTTCACTTTCTCTCCATTTTCCCTGCTGCCTTCCCCCAACACCATCTCACTATCTCTCTCTCTAGCCTGTGGTCTCAGCTGATTCCATACAGTCTGCACCGATAACATCTCCTGTGCGTGTTTTGACTGGCTGCGTGTGTTGTCTCTGTCTATTCTCTCCTTATCTCTGATGGCTTTCCGTGTAGGGTGGCGAGGCCTGCAGAGAGACAGAGAGCTGTCGCAGTGCTGTCATTTACAGATGCAGAACCCACATCTCAGACCGACTGCAATTTCCCCACGTGCTGATGGCATGCCATCTACATTAGCTGATGGAAAAAGAGAAAATGGTTTGAGAGCAATGGAGAGAGTAGTAGAATAAAAGAAGACAAAGATGGATAGGATTTTAGACAGAAAACCAGTTTTGCTGGTTTACTAAAGAAAAGGCAACATATTTTGGACACAGATGGAAAGATTTTTAAGGTACGTCAGGCTTTCTCTCTCTGAGTTTATCAACTCATTGAAGCCTTGGATGAAAAGGCTTTAATCCATTTAGTATCTTATGTGAATTTTCAAAGATTCGCTTCAGTGATGCTTTTCTGTGGTCGACTACTAACTTTCCTAATTTCTAAAACCAGACATGAGCCCACTGAGCCCTCTGGACTACCATTTTTCTGACATTTCTTCAGCAGAAACTGCCTTTTGGATGTTACGTGCTGTGAAAATTAAGTTAAACAAATATTATTGGTGTATGTTGAAAATACAATTTCAGTCTTTCCACATCTAAATGTCACATTTAATTACTTGCGGTTTCTTTGTAGTTAATTGTGAAATTTACTAGAACTTTCTGAGTGAAAATTGTTTATACACCATTTTTAAGTGTACATTATAAAACATAAGTAAAACAACAACAAAAAAAATATAAAATAAATAATTCACAAAAAAATACATTTTAATTATAAGTCTTTTCATTATTTACTCAACCTCATTTTGCAAATGGTGAAAATTTTCACTTATAATTTTCCCCTCTGCTTGAGCTCACAAATCTCATTCACACTTGTGTTCAGGTATGACACCTTTTGGCACATTTGCACCTTCTATTCTACTGATATCAGGCACCATTGTTACTCAAAGTGTCGTAGATTGTTTGAAAAACATGACTGCAAATGAGGTAAACATGAGATCTGTAGTCCCAGAGTTAATATTGACTGATATTTTTATCCAATGGCTTCAGGAGACTTTTTGCCTAATAGGACTAGGTGTCACGATTCAGCACAGCACTGGCCTTGAATGCGTTGAAGAAGTCTTCTTAGGTGGGTTGACTTGTAGCCACATTCCTGGAAAAACACAACAACATTCCAACTCAGTAATTACTTAATAATAATACAATAATTTGCACCCCCATTCACCACAGATCAAGAGAAAACGCCAAAAGCGGATCTTCACACCAGTACGACACATCATCAGTTGTGTACCCTCGCCTCATTGTGTGTTTTAGCCTTTTTTCACAAGACATCCTCAGCCGATGCAGACCCAACACAGGCTGATCAGACCTGGGTGTGTTGCATGGTGGTCATTTGGCGGTCCACACTGTCTCCTTTCGTTTCAGCCACAGCAAGTGACATCTTCTTTTGGCGACAGTGGAACGTTCCTTAAATGTTTTCCACTTGCCCTGGCAACTTCCTTCAGCAGCATTATGGTGGAACTGGCTTCAAAGTCCACCTCCACTGGACACAACTTCACCTTACAGCCCCGCTTCTCTGCTTCAGCTGCACAACTTGGCATGCCACAGCTTTTTCCTCTCCTAAGCCTCCTCAATACCATCTTCCCAGGGGACTATCAGTTCCATGATAAAGACACAACGGCAGGAGTTAAACCAGAGGACCAGGGGCTGGAGAGGTTTCTCACCGCGTTTTCAGGTGGGAAGCTTATTCTCTGGATTAGGTCGACACGCACTTGCCAGTCCCTTGCTGTATTCAAGAAGGAAGGAAATGGTATTGATTGATATTCTCTTGTCTTCTAGTGCTGAGGCCAAGTACCTCAATACTTGGTCATGACACCTAGTGTATCTCTCTTGTGTTGTTAAGCTGTTCTCACATCTCACTAGATGGTGCTTAAGGGTTTCTGGTGCTGCACACTGGTGACAAGCTGGGTCCTCTCCATACCAAAGATGCAGGTTTGTTGGAGTGAGCAACCAATCATATTGTGGCCCTGACGATGAATTCGAGCATGGAACATGGAAACTCCATGTGATTTTACGTCCCTCTAGGCCAGTGGTTCTCAAACCTGTCCTGGAATACCACCAGCCCTGCACATTTTGTATGTCACCCTCATCTATCACACCTGATTCAACTCATGAGCTCATTAGTAAAGACTGCAAGAAGTGGTTCTCAAGTGGCTTGAGAACCACTTCTCTAGACCCTCTGACCTCATTCAGCATCCTTGCTGGGCTTGAGAGACCGCTCTGGCACATCTGGCTGCTTCCTCCTAGCAGCACACATCCTCTACCACCAGGTGCCGGCGTTCATATGGTGTAGCCTTTTGCCACGTGGATGTTCTTGTTCCCAAACCAAGTCTTCCTTTGGCATGTTGGACTTGCCCCATGATGCCTTGTGTCTGAGGGCCACCTGTGCTTTTGCTACTGCCAAAGCTAGATCCCATTTCATCCCAGTTGCTCGACACAGTATTTTAATGATCTAATCAAGTGCACTTAGGGCGTGTCCGAATCCACTTTTGCTAGTTTAACAATGGGAAAAATGGTTGGCGCGCCCGACGCATGGTCTGAAAGGGATGTCCATATTCTCTTAATGAGGAATGTGTGTGTTTTGGGCGTCACGTGAAACCAATCAGAGACTCATTCCCCATTCACTTTAAAAGCCAGTTGCGCTCACGCCATGGCGGATTCGCTATTTAAATGGCGGAATTTGTAAGCGTAACAACTGAACGCTTCTCTAGCAAGGTAGCGGATCTGCTTGTGCGCAAGGTTAAAGTGCACAAGCAGACCATATACAGGACAAAGTGTACGCGCATTGTGGACCCGCCTATAGGTGCACATTATTAACGCGCTCTTTAAAAAACAAAACAAATATTGCACCATTGACTTTAGACCAGGTTTTTGTTGGTCATTGGCGTAGTCTATTTCTGTTTCTTCACAATAGCAACACCCCAACAATGCACCAGAACACACCTCGTTTTCAGACCAGTAGCCCATGGGCGAATAGATGGGCGCAAATGCATTTGCTATTTAAACAGCATGGCGCAGGACATGAAAATGATAACTGCGTCATTCTGAAACTAGCAGAAAACACCTGCATTGCGCCTGGCGCTGCATTGCACCGGGTGTATGATGGGACCCAGTGTGTCTTATAAAGGAGTCACAAGAGTTCTAGAGTGTCATCTCCAGTCTAGCATTGGTGCATTTTTACTCCTCCACAAGACTTGATTTAGACAGACAAAGGGCTCCTTTCCCATACAGGCCTAAGCTGCTAAGGCATCTTGGTTGCCCGAGCCACTTCCTCACTTGTCTGCTCACCAGCCTCTTGGCATGTGAAAGTGTGACCTTATAGATGGTAATTGGCCACATGAGAGAGGGCACCAACCCAAATTGTAAGCAACACAACTTTAACTTATACTAAGAAGGCTTGATGCTTTTTTTTGTCCTTTGGCAGAATATTCGTCCACTTCTGTTGTATAAAAAAATAGATATCTTCTCAAGTTTCTCACACAAGAAAGAGTAAATGATGATAAAGTAAGCTAGTTAAGTAAACTATTCCTTTAAGATTTTCACACATCGTCATCTTTTTTCCCTTCAAAGCAGAGAGCACACAACATACCTCACCATCTGCACGCATCACCATCTCTGCTGAAATACGTCATCCGTCTGCAAAAATTGTGATCCCATCGCCACCATCTCTCATGTTGAGACAGCCGGGCCTGGGCTGAGGGGTTTTGTGTGGAGAGGAATGCAGAATGGCACGGTTCACATGGTGTGATAACGCAAAAAGGCACAGGATGGAGAATGCAAACACTGATTCCTGGGGAGACTTTGAATGTGGCCCTGCCTTCCTCACAACAGCACTTCTAGAATCAGGAGAGCAACCCAGTTTTATCATGGCGTTTAGAATTTATTTGAATATGACCTTATTTTGAATGGTTTGCCTTGCAGTCAAGATCCATTCCTGACATAAACATTAGCCAGTCATTGGATAAAAAAATAGTTTTTTTCTTTATGCACATTTCTGGTCTTATTGCGAAAAGTTAAAGTCAGTATGCGTTAGGGGAAAAAAACAGCTCATCTTCATAATCTTAAATCAAAATACCTAAGTTAACAAAAATAACTTGCCCCACATCTGAAATTACTTTCCATTTCATCTGACATCATTATTACTGTGTGGGCGAGGTCAATAGCCAATAACTGCATGTTGGAGCTGCTGTACGTAACTCCATTCTGGTGTGTGCTGTAAAGGTACGGTCACAGTAGTGCAAATTCAGCGAGAATTTTGTTGGCAAAAAAAAAAACACGTTCATTGTCAATATTGTGGGGAGGCTTTCTGTTGGTCAACACGGCATATTCGTGTGAACAACTTGAACAAAAGCTAAATCTGCATGGGAACTTTTTCGCCCTCACGCAAAACTCCAATTGAGCTGATTACTAGGAATGATTGGATTTCGCCCACAAATGAGACCACACCTTGATGACCACTACCAATTAATAGATGAATTCAATCCTATCATACATTATTTTTTTCAGTCAAATATCCTGTTTCACACAAAAAAACACCACATTGCGAAGTAAAATAACATATTTTTCTAAAGACTTTATTATTTTTTTTTGTAAAGAGACAATGTGTTTTTAGTGCTTGGCAAGCATATAGATTAAAAAAGTGACCTGTCAGGTCCCAAAGGCAACCACCAAGCCATAAAATGTCTTCATATCAGAGATATATTTGTATTATCCCTGCGTTCCACTTCAGAGAATAGAAGAAAGGGGGGAAAATTTTCACTCAGGTTCCAGAATCACTCTATGAGGAGGGACCTACTGTCTTCATTCCTGACCTTCTAGCTGGCGCATTTACCGTCTACCCTCATGTGCCCTTTCATAGAAATTTCATGGACATTAGAGTAGAGAAGCGTAACTGGAGGGATTATTTTTCAGTGGCTGGTAGCCACCGACGCAGCAGTGCCTATTATAGCTTCACTTCTCTATTTTTAATGTAACACAACAAATGATGTCTGCCGAACTACTGCTGCTCCAGCCACATAATGTTCTTACATTATAACACTCATTTCCAATGTGAGATGGCTGAAAAACTATAATGCATGACCCTCAATACCTCAGAGGAAAGAGGAATAATTCAAATGTGACAGGGCTAAATATTTCCCCTGTGCTTTGTTCTACCTTTGTTCAAAAGTTTCTTTTTTGAGTGAGTTTTTTTCACATATTTCACAAGGCCCAACTCTGTGAGCTCACCTAGAAGATGAGGAAATGCAAAGCAATTTCAGTTTGGCCCCAATTTTTTTTTTTTTTGCATGAATTTCTAAAACCTCCAAAATGATTAACATGATCAAAACTTTACTGAAAATCCTGTTGTACACAATCTACTACATTATATAAATAAACATAAGAACAACTTGTTAGTTTTTTTTTTCAAGCTGATCGCTACTGGACTGAAGCAACATTACTTCATGATCCATACATCTTCTTTCTTTTTTTAAACGTTCAAATATGAATATCAAATATGACACATCAGGCTTTTTAGGAATGTTTATTTGTTCAATCATCATTGTATTGTATTGAATTGGATTCTATTTTTTGCCTTCCACAATAAAAACAGAGCTTTGATCATAAAACTAACATATACATCATCTTACTAAGACATTATTGGAGTGCAGAATGACAATGTCACTTCTGATCTGGGTTTGAATTTTTGCTTGAGTTGTGTTCTTGTTTGATTTGCACTGTTCCCTTTCAAGGGGACTCAGCGCTGGATCATAACGCTGACGCTTTGGGAACGGCCCCAGGCATGACTGGTGTCTGAAGCATGTGTGGAAACACTGCAATCGATTGGCAGATGGCAGCCCTATAACGCCACGTGGAGCGCCTGTGAGTATAAAAGGGTCATCAGCTCTTTAGTCTTCAGGATCAGTTTGTCTACATGTGTGTGAAGATATGGCCTGTCAGTGTAAGCTTGAGAGCAGAGAGAGTGCTGTATATGCACGCACTGTGATGAGTCATGGTGGGAAATCTCTCGCTTGATTCTTTTCTTGAGGGATCAGAATCGAGCGTCTGCACCTCATGTTTTGGACCCTGAGTTTTATGAGGCAGCGCGGTGGTTCATATAAACTGGTGGATGAATTTTGACAGGGGAGTTTTCCCTTTTTAATGCTTTCCCAGTTAGCTCCATTGCTTTCATGGTGAGGAAGCCTGCCTCAGCAGCCGCTTTCACTTGGTGTGTGTCTATTAGATGCGGAGAGAGTTGAGGTGGATGTTATAAAATAAACCGACGTCATTTCTTCCGTATTTATACATTGATATGTCAAAGTTATGTTTATCAAGCTGGTGGCATCGCGCTGTGGCGGCTCACTCTCTGTCCTCCTCGGTAGAGCTGGTGTGTGCCTGAACGAACTTGATTGTGCTGCATGTATCAGAAGATTATTACGGAGGCATCTGATTTTGATGGAGGAATTTGCAGCTTTACTTGCAAACTACAATTTCTGTTCGTCAATAAGGTGAAAACCAGACCCATTATAAACCTAAATATACTCTAATTTATTGAAATAATTGAAAAGTGTACTGTCCAAGTAATAATAGAAGATGTTTGATGTCGTAATGATGACAGTAACACACTACAAAAGTATTAGCTGTTCCATGCTCTGGTGAGGTAAGCGATCACACTACATGCGTACCGTATCGCGCCCAAGCCCAACTGAACCGTGCTCTGGGCCACCTCTTCCAAACGGGCCACGGACGGTTAAACAAACCGCGCCCAGGAATGGTACGGAGCGACCACACTAGTCAAATGAACCAGACTTGGTGGTTCAAACGCGGTTCAGATCTCCTAATGTGAGTACACCCTGAGACAGACCTTAAAGGGATACTCCACCCAAAAATGAAAATTCTGTCATCATTTACTCACCCTCAAGTTGTTGCAAACCTGTATGAGTTTCTTTCTTCTGCTGAACACAAAGAAAGATATTTTGAAGTCCCATGTGTTTCCCTTTGAATTTATAGCGCTCATTTGAATTTTCTTTTGGTCCGTTATTGTCAGTGTACTGTGTACTGTGTTGTTTCTTCACATGTTTTAAGATTGCTGAGAAGCCTGAGTATTTTTGTTATTTTGATTTTGTTATTAAAGAAAAACTGCTGCGCCTATAGCTCCAGCTCTCTTTTTTTTATCTTTGCCTCAACCACGGATGTGTTTTATGTAAGTAGTCTGCTATACTGTTATAAAGATCTCATTAATTTACATTACAAGCTATCAGAATTTCAGAGATGAAAAGATGAAAATTTCTGTAGCGCCAGCTCTATCTGCAGCATCCGTAACTGACTGGAACAAAATGTATTTTTGCGCAAGTGCACATACATAATGAAGGTGGATTGTTTGAAATGGATCGAACAAAAAACTCTGTTTATTAATGAGCTGTAGTTTTGTATCACATCACATGCTAACATCCAGTATAACACCATGGGTCAATAAGGTGCATATTGAATTTGCATTTTCAGTACATTGGATGTTTTTCACACCGCACATCTCACGCTCATACTAAACTCATCAAAGGTCAACATGCTTCCGACTGCTGAAGGATAAGCATGAGGAAGAGAAGTAAATAAATGGGAGTGGGAATTCCCTGGATTATAAACATGGCACTTGGCAACCTCGCTCCAAATTTCAGGCCCTGTAGACATAGGCTTTCCTCAGGGCTGGCACGTGCCTATAGGCGAACTAGGCAGAAGCCTAGGGCAGAAGCCTTGCAGGGCAGCAAGAAAAAGTTCTTTTTTTAATAAAATATTTTATTTATGTTTGGGATATGTACAGGGCCGGCGCTCCGCACACGCACATCACGCACTGCGCGTAGGGCACCAAGTGCTTAGGGGGGCACCAAAAAATCTGAAAAATCATTACAATAGGCTACTAGTATAAATAACAAATAAAATATGTCTAACGCATGTTAATATACAAAAGTAATACAAAAGTAATATAGGCCTAGACCAAATTAGTCGAGAAAAAGGTGAATCTCCTGTGCCAGTCTCCCTCTGGTGCCCCCCTCCCCCTCCCCCACCTCCCAGTGGTCTGTTCGATTATGCCTCAAAAATGTCAAATTTGGCAGACACTGCCCTCAGACATGGACTCGAAAAGGCACCAAGAGTCGGGGGCGGAAAAAAGGAAAAAGAAGAGAGAGCGGGATGATACTCACGCCTCGCTTACAGGTAAGACAATGTTTTAAATAAAAATGTTAGTTTTGTAGCGCGGGCGCCCTTGCGTCGTGTATGCGTGTCCAGGCGGGCGTCACTAGTAGTGCAAATGATCCGGGGCTTTTTTAGCCCTGCATGTTGAATCTTTTATTTTAACGGGGGTCCGGGGGTTTCTCCCCCGGGAAATTTTGAAACTTGGGCTGTTTAAGATGCAGTTAGTTTGTTTGAGAAGAAAAGGAAGACCGCTTAGATACGTTTTTTCGTTGTTGTTCTATGCGGATAATGCGGTCATTTTCAAGAGGTTCATAGGCCAAGGCCCAAGGGCGACATCTGTTGGTGAAACTGCAATTAGAACCCCCCCACAGATTTGTCAAATTATTAGGGCTGGGAAAAGATTAATCGCATCCAAAATAAAAGTTTGTGTTGACATGATATATGTGTGTGTGTGCTGTGTATAATTATTTTGTATATATAAATACACACACATATGCACGTATATATTTAAGAAATATTTGCATGTATATACTGTATATATTTATATATAATTTATATTATATATAAATTTAAATGTTTTATATATAAATAACAAATATTTCTTAATACATACATGCAAATGTGTATTTATATATAAATAATTATACAGAGTACACACACATATATCATTCATGTAGACACAAACTTTTATTTTGGATACGATTAATCGCGATTAATCCTACAAATTACCTACAGATTATGTACAAAATTATTATATTGTGCCTCATCAGACCTCTTTTAAAGGTAAAATAGAGTTTTGAATTTTAAATGTTCCAGTGACACGTAGGCCTATATAAAAGACTAATGTGTGCAATATTTTTGTATGATGGTTGTTGATGGTTCAATCAAAAATGCATTTCAGTAGAATCCCTGAATATTTTGTCTTGTATTTCTGAATGCAGGGTCAATGCTAAAATACATGCAAGGAGCAACTCTTTAAACTTTTTTTGCACTTTTTGGTGGGGGCACCACCAAGCATTTGTGCTTAGGGCACCCAAATGGCTAGCGCCGGCCCTGGATATGTATTAGGAATTATTGCACTTATATCAAGAAGCTATCACCCCATTAGTTATTCTAAATCTAATATAACTTCAGCCCCGCCCCCACCCCACAATTAGAGCCGCAGAATTAGTCTACATGCAATACTCTGAAGAACATGCAAAAATTTCATCAAAACGAATAAATCCATCTGGCCATGAATACAAAAGATGACGACTTTTGCGAGTTTTAAAGCCTGATGCGCGCTTCTGAAAGGTAAGCGCTATGCAGTGTGTGTGTGAGAGAAAGCTGAGACATCATGTGGCTCACCTTATTGCGTTTGTAAAATTTATATACTGTATTAATATTTAGTACATTTATAACCGCTACGAAGAGCTGTCCACGTGCAAGCGCCGAGGTTTGGGGTGTACGAGCACCAATTGCACACCGTCACTTCGCTGCTACTAAAATATCATCGCTTTCCGTGTGTCTCTCATTGAAAATGAACTAGAGACTTGCCTTTATGTCAAAGTAGTACAGCTGGGAATTCTCCCAAATCTTCCGATGGCCACTCCAGGCCTGTACATAGGCTACATTTATAATATAGGCCTAATATAATCCAGAATTTGCATTTGCAGCTGTACTGGTTGGGTGCATTTAAAAAAAATAAAAATTCCAGATCGAAAAAATAATCAGAAAATATGCTTTTGTATGCTCTTGTTTTAGTGCAATTTTATCCATAAACAAAATCTCCAGTCTTTTACATGCGTCTTAAAGATCGCGTTAAGAGCGATGGTTGAGCTTATTCCGTCCCTGGCTAGCCTATGATCATTCAGTAAAATCCGAAATTTACCTTATGTTTCTTCAGATTTGAGGAAAGATGCTGATATCTCGATTGAATTGATGCTTGAAGGATGTGCTTCCACCGCAGTGATTAACGCCAGTCGGCGCCATCTACTGCCATGGTTCGTTTCCTATGCAGAATTTGATTTGACCGGAGTATAAGACTGATTAGCCTACTCTCCCAATCATTTTGATGGATAAAAATAAAATTAAAACAAGTGTAATTACCACAAACGAAGGAAAAACAGTGTAGTAAGAGTACCGATACATCACTTAAAATGTACTCGAGTTAAAGTAGCCTTCACAATTTTTAAACTCCTTAAAGAGACCCCCTGTGGTGAAAAATCAAGTTTTTAATGTTGTCTATATGTCTATGTGGTGTTTTTAATATGCTTTAAGATAAAACTTGTGCAAAGTCATAAGTCAACACCATTGCTGAGTATTTTCTCCTTAAAAACTGCAGTGGAAAAAAAAGCAGTCTCAAAAACTGAAATCGCTGATGTTTCTGATGTCACAAACTACCTTGTAACCAATCACGTCACAAGGGGGGCGGGCTTTAGCATATCATTAACTGCATGCCAGGTTATCCCAGTATATTTTCTGTTGATATGAAAAATCAGGTACATTTAGCAATATAGCGGGTGCATTATGTATGATGTGATGTTATGATGAACTATATGCCATTCTCCACTGAAGTTCTAACATTATTTTAAATGGTTCCTATTATGCTTTTTTACATGTTCAACTTCCGTTAGTGTGTAATGTTGCACTTTGTTTGAGCAGGGGCGGAGCTACGTGGTGGCCAGGGGGGGCCACGGCCCCCCAAACCTCACGGCCCCACCCCCAGTCTGAGGAAGGGGGGAAATAAATGTAATAAAAAAAACCTCCTGAACAGAAACGGTCTAAAGGAAGCTGAAATGTATGCATTATTTTTTTTTTATCAAGTCATTTGTCAGTTACACTACAAGCCCCACATTAGCAACATGTTGGGTCACGCCCCCATCAACAGTGCAAGACATTACGTGCCTGCATAACGTGCCTGCATTCTGACAGTGCTTAATGGAGACTAGCAGCTAACCACTGGATACCACCGTAGATAACAGGTAAACGACGCTAAAATCCATTTTAGACGAATGGTCTTTTTTTTTCGAACGGACCACGTCTCGTCTGGTGCTACTTCCATTGATGCACATTTATTATTCACAATATGGAAAGAGGAAATAAAACATAGTTTGTTAAGAGCTTGACTCAAAAATAACATTAATGGGCTTATTCAAGTCCTCTTTTATTGTTTGAATTATTGTTATCCATTCCACATCTCCCACATGTGTGTTTTAGCAAGGCGGGATGTGTTGCAAGATGGCGCAATATATCGGGAGAGACATGTGGGTCAGACATGATTTTGACCACTTCATTAAGTTTTGTTTTGTAGAAAGCCTTTCTAAAAAGTGAATTTCGTTTTGTATCATTTGTATCTTATTTTTAATCAGTGTTTCATCAACAAATTGCCTGGTGTTTCATCAACAAATTATGTGGTACGTAATAAATAAGAAGCAAACAATATAATCAGGACACGGAGGCGCCGGCGAGATTGCATTGCTCGTGAACTGGAGCTCGTCTCATAAATGAACCGAAACTCAGCGTTTAAGCTGCCTCACAGACACGAGAAATATATATATATAAATATAGAAAGCTTAAAATGTCTAATTTTAAACGAAACAATTCAAAACGAAATTAGAAACCGACTACTCTCTGCATATGTAATCCGTAAGAAATGTGCATGTCTCTCTATAGGCGAGTTAACTACTGCAGTCACTATTTCAGCCGACACTGAAAACACTAATTTATTAAAAAACAATTAAAATGTCTCCTTGCCATATTTGAAACATTCATAATCATTACTTTTAGCCGGTTCCTTGAGACAGCTTTTGCATTATTGGCAGCGTCACCCTCTGGTTACATGAACACGGCGTCACTATCGAATCAGCACTGAAAACATGGGGATTTTTTTAAACAATAATCACACAACCTATTCGATATTCTATAATTAAATTAACAAATCGAATATTCGAAAATCGTGACTCATCCCTAGTCACTACTGCTTTATTAGTTTATCCAGTGTAAAACCCGGACACCGCCACACAAATGTGGCTTTTTGTTGATGACTGTTCTACAGGATTTAACACAGAGGAACAGCTCACTACCAGTTACAAAAGACACTGTAACAGTCACAGGCAATTCTAGTTGCATTTTTCATCAATGAATAGCCTATCTTTACTTATGATCCCGCCATCTAGTGTAAAAAAAATGTTTTGGCCCGATGCTAACCCTACTTGCGACCCCTGGTTTATGGCCTGACGAGCCACGGGAAAAACGCTACTCTGAGTGACGCGGTGCGTGAGTTTTAAAATAGTAGTTTTTGACAATCAAGTGCCACTGCCACCCCAAATAAAAGACTGGCCCAAGCTGCCCCCCCCCCAGAAATAATGTCCTGGCTACGCCCCTGTGTTTGAGCATGAAAAAGGTCAAAATTTCCAAAGCACAAAGTCCCTCCAGTGGGAGTTATTTTCTATATCAGTGTCACTGTTTCTGAACTCCCTGAAACGCCTCCATTGTAGTCTTGAGTTTTCTTTCGGGAATGAGCATGTCACAACATTCCTCATTTCAATAAGTCCCCACAAAAAAAGGGGACGTTACCTGGTTGAGTTAGTGTTGTTGTCAGGTACAAGAGATGTTGTTTCTTTCCACCCCAAATCTAACCTTACCCGTATACCACCTCTATAGCAGAAAAAGAGTTTTGCAATACATCAACATCAACAGTACATTGTACATAAAACAGTTTTAATGTAAGTGTAAAGACACCTAATATAAATTGTGACCAACAGTGCAGTTTGCAGTCTGCAGTGCGCCAGTATTTAATTCCCAAGTGCAACTTTAGATTGATCAGAACAAATGTTCTAGGTTACTTAAATAGAGTTTGTGTCTCTTCCTGTCTGTCACTCGTCTCACAAAGCCCAACTCAACATTTTCCAATTCTATTCAGAAGGATCTCCTATTGTATGAAAGCCCCACGCCTCTTGAAAACATGAAATTGGACAGGATCTTGTTTGATGTCCTGTCTGTTATTGAATCGCTGACCCTGAGGAAGTGAAGGTGCCAACTTCCAAAGAGCATAGCAGGCTGCCGTGTTTATTCAGATGAGGAGGCAGCTGTAATGAAAACTCCGCTGAGGATTGAAATAATTTGCGAGTGCTGAAAAGGTTTGACCTTCAAGCTTTCCCCTCCCGTGCCAGACGTGATTTACGAAGGGGGCGTCTGCCCGCCGCACCACGTTAACGTGTCTTCTGCCAGGGATTCCCCGGTGTATCAGCAGGGAAGCTTGGACCGGAGGAAACTTCTGAAGGATTCCAGGTAATCTGATCTCCATCAGTGGAGACGTGACCCTGGGGTAGGTTGGGTCACTAGGACAGGAGGAATCATTCAGGTTTGATGCGGGTAGACGCATGTGTCAATACTGCATGCATGCTGCTGAGCTACTGCATGAAACAGTGAAAATACACACACTCACATGCCTTTGATAACACACACACACACACTCACCTCAGGTGCTCGAGTGTCATCACCTAAAATAAGACATATTAATAAAGCTTCCGCATCAGACTCCTGACCTGCAATCATCATTGCTCTTGCAATCTATAAGCTTGACATGTTATTTTCCCTCACCTGTCCTTGAAGCATCTTTATATTGAATCTCAGCGGCAACATCAGGTGCCCAGAAGACAACAAAATGCATACCTGTGCGTTCCTGAATTTGACATTGTACATGAAAGGTTTGCTATTGACGCAAGCTTGAGCCTCATTCCACGGAGAAGGCCTGTCTCTCCTACAGAAGATCGTATGATATGGAAAGTTGCTCTTTCGTAGCTCAGGAGACTCGGCTGAGTTCTTAGTTTGAGTATCAACTCAGATGATCCTCGTAGAAATGCAAAAATGGAAGAAAAATGCACCACTGACATACTGAAAAAGTGTAGAGCTATAAAAATGAATGTGTAGCATAGCATTGATGAGCCATTTTTAGTGCGATTTTTTTATATCATAAAACAAATACTTATTGATAATGATCATTTATATATACTGTACGTACTACTGTCCTTACTACACTCCAGCACCCTTAAGACCCTGTAATCGGTTTTGGAAAATGGATGGAATTTATGTATGTATCACTCATAAGAAGAAGAAAGTGAAAGAAAAATGATTTTACACATTCTTATGATCATTATGATCATATTTCAAGACACAAAACATCTAATTTGTCTGAAAATTGAAAGGCAGTAGTTAAGAGATCAGATCCGATCACTTATATCCATTATTATTTGATCACAAATACAGTAAAAACTGTATTAAAGACAAAAACAATATTATTACAATTTAAAATAAATTCTGTTTTAATATATTTTAAACTGTAATTTTTTCTTGTGATGGCAAAAGCGTCAGTGTTATTTTACCACTGAGATCGAGATGCTTTTATCATTTTCACAAATTTTCTGAATTTATTTCTATATTACTGTTTTAATTTGAAATATGAATGTAATGATATTATAATATAAATATTATAATATTACTAAATATAATACTATAATTAATTATATTATTATTATAATAAATGGTTTAATATTTTTTTTAATTAGTTTTAGTAAATATAACAACCCTGGCAGTCATTACTCCGGTCTTTAATGTCACATGATCCTTCAGAAATGATTCTAATATGCTGCTTTGCTGCTCAAGAAACATGTGTTATTTGTCACAAACAGCAGAGCACAGACACAAGGAATATTCAACACTGCACTTTATTGCTGAATCGTCAGGAGGAGTCAACTCAGGAACGTAAAAGATTGGTAACTTAACTCAACGTAACAGTCTTTGTTGGATACAGTGTGACTGGCAGTAGATCTGAGGAAGATGAAGAAGGTGAAGATGATAAGTGAGTAAGGTAAGTCGGAGTGAAGGTGTACACAGGGTTTATGGGACTTCTAAATGCCCGGAGACAGATGCTGGGGTTAATATTCCGGGGAATGGGGACGAGCTGAGGAATCTGTCCCTGCCATTGAGGATGAGACATTATTATTATCAAGTAACAAGCTGTCAATCGTTACATTAGTTTGAAGCTTGGCAGAAGGACCCCCACCCCTATAAAGGGTATGCCGTTGACGTCACTCTCCCGCTGGAACACACTCCCTCAGCCGGACTGAGTGGCAGAAGAGCTGCTGAGTGACTGGATTTAATAGGAGAAACTGCGAAAACGCGAGTAAAACAAACGATTATCAGTTTAAACTAAAGGTTGGACTCAAAATATTGTGTTCATTACAACTTACCAAAGATCCAGTGATCCGTGGATTTTATTGACATGCAGCAGGAATCGTGTTTCCTGACATTTATATGTACCTGATTTCGACGGATGGGAAATAGCCTACATAATGCAAATTTCCCTGTGAACGCTTTATATAAAGACAAAATAGGAAGGTCTAAGTCCATGTGACTAAAGGGTAGGTCTAAATCCATCACTTATATCAACGTTATATATATATATATATATATATATATATATATATATATATATATATATATATATATATATATATATATATATATATATATATTCGTTTTTTGTCAGTGTTCATTTGAAAAACGTCCAATTATGCAGAAAATACGATGGTAAATATTTAATTGATGAGTTGTCGATACAATATATAACAATACAAAACTGTATGTATGATTTTACCCCTAAATTCAGCAAATTTACACAAATGATAACTGCAAATCCACCTTTCGCTGCCTGGATCTGCATTGCAGCGATCCATTTGCTTCTCTGTTCTGTAGCTTTCGGCAGTCGGTAAAAATATTCCTCAGATTTCTTGTTAAATCTAGTTGTACAGTCAATCTCAAACTCTTTCCCAGTTTCGAAGAGTTTTGGGTGTTTTTGCCACTCAGTGTGTGTAACTGCAGTCACTCCGGCCGACCGTGACGTCACACGCATAACCTCTACAATATCTCCAAGAGCACGTCATTCTAGCCTCTTTTCTTTTAGTGCATGGATCACTTCAGGCATGGACAACTACCGGATTGAGAGGCTTTCTCACAGGAGTGCATTCGTCATTGTAATTAGCCTAAATCATGGGGGGTGTGTGGCTTTCTGAAGGGGAGGGGGGGAGGGTCGTGTGAGACTCCCAATGTGCCAACATTCGATTCACAGCCCAAATCCTTTTGTATTTGAATCTCCACAGTGACCAATGGAAACACAAAGACTTCCGCGTTAAGATTCCCCTCGCTCGTACGCTCCCCGCTGAAGTCCCGAGCCCCTCGAAACTGGGCCTGTGTCATGAACTCTGTATTGTATCCTCGTCCCCTGAATGACACATGGGGAAGTTGTGGTACTGCCAAAGAGAACTCATATTGAACATCCACTCACAAAGAGCAAGACTACATGTTTTGTCCTCAAATGACAAGTTGATGACACATTCGGAAGGAAAGGAGGATTCATCCATGCATGCATGTTGAAATGCTATTCTTCATTCTCTGGAGAGTGTTCAGTAGGTCCACTGGGCCCGTACAGATTCACTGCCGCTACACCGATCCCCGCTCACACTGAGCGTTTTGCCGCCGTACATACCGAATGATAATTATTCACTGTTGAAATGATTAGAGTGTCTCGACAGACTCCGGTTCAAGCCAACAGTGATTAATGGGAGAACCCTGGGAGCCCTTATTTTAATAATTAATAGGATAACGTGATGATTGCAGCAAACTCTTTAATGTTATTACACTTGCAAATGAGATTTTTGACGTGAGAGAAACCAAAGCCGTCATCCGTGTTTCTGTCCAAGTAAATCATGTTTTAAACGGTCATTGCATAATTCATAAAATCTGTGGAGAGCACACATATGAATAATGGAAGTTTTGCATACTAAAATTTGCAATTTTTTTAAATCTCTATTTTAGTGTGAAATTCAAGATTTTAGTGACCCAAAAATTAATTTAATGCTTTAATGTTAACATTTTAAATACATTAAGGTTATACATTATGGTATTTATTGATCTTTGTTGATGTTAATTAATACAATTCTATTCATTGTTAGTTCATGCTAGCTCGGGTTCATGAAATATACAACTTTTGATTTTAATAACGTATTAGTAAATAATACTATTAATATATAGCCTACTTTAGTAGTATTTTTCATTGTTAGTGCATGTTAACTAATGGAACCTTGTTGTAATGTGTTACCAAAACATCAAGTCTAGTGGCATTTATATTAAAGATTTAAATAAATATATGCCTATTACACATTAAGTTAGAGTTTAAATGCTAAAACAATAGATATCATGTTCAAAATAAAGGCAAAGTATTGTGACATTTTGTGGTTGTCGCGTTAGTGGAGGATTTTGATAGTTAATGTCTGATAGGACACCTGTGTGAAGTGGGCCTGTGTGAAATTGGAGGAGCCAGCATTTGTATCTAATGCAGTGATATACATTTTTAAGATGGTCTCCAGTGTTCAAATGCTGTTTATAGCTATTTTTAAACAATGAAATATGCAGTTGCCAAGTACTTGACTATCACTGTTCAGGCCACATGTTAGTGACCCCCAGCAGCATCAGACTTGCGTCGCCATCTACTGGAGGGAGTGCTTTTGTACCTCTACTGCCCTATTGCTATTTTTGAGACAAACTTCCTAAATTCAACAATTCCAAAAAGTTGATACATGACCTTCAAGATAACAATGTGACAGAGATTCTGATACATGTGAGATTTTATTTGAAAGAAGTTGCTCGGTTCTCACAAAAAGCAAATGTTTTAGTGAAAATCACTGTTATTTGGTGGTTAAAATGACACACCACAGAACTATAAAGAGAAAAGCAAGTGTACAATGTCTATTGTAATTGTGCCATTTTGGGCATCAGGAGAGCAAAAATATCAAAGTGTGACACCCACATTTGAAAATAAACGCCTCTCCAAAGAAGAAAAGAAACAATGGCAATTGCAAATGTCCAGCATGTTCTAACTTGTAACAGAAGGAATAATCAAATTCGAATTACTGGACCCACTTTATATTACGCTTCTATATAGGATCATTTGATACACTGTACTTACTGGACATACATTCTTTACGTTATATTAATATTTAAAATATACCCGTATGTAATTACATCTACAATTACACTGTTGACCCTTTCCTGTTACACTTCAAGGTGTCTTTGTTACACTGTATTTATACATTTAAGTACTGAGTAATATTAAGTTATTACATGTTAGTCATGTAATTATGCATAATTTATAGTTATTACTATAGTAACTACATGTAACATATATAACAATGACATAAAATAAAGTGCTACCCCCTTTCCTTACCCCTTAACCGACCCGTATCACCAACCCCAACCACCTCAGCAAATGTGTTTTGCAATATAACATGAACACAGTAAGTGCATCGTAATTAACATTTGTGTGCATATAGTTAAAAGCATCTAATATTAAGTGGGACAATAATTTAATATTTATGCATTGGAATAAATATGAATTGGTTTGGTAACATTAACCCATCAGTGTAGGCTTATCTTATATTTTGTATGCTAATCATAAAATCATGTTTTAGGCCAAAGATTAGAGGAGCGAGAATACGTGTCATTTTAAAAGCTCATGCATTACCATCGTTATCAATAAACACGCCTGTAAAATAAAATCTGTTATCTTTCTTCAGAATGTGGGAATTATCCCGTATCCCACAGTGCCTTGCGTGTCCTCTCTTCCCCTGAGATTATTCCCCTTTGGTATTATGATTTCACCTTTGCTCTGCCATTCAGTGATTATTGATGATGTCTCTGGAAATGCTGCGCATCCGGCCTTTGACTAGAGGACGCATCTTGATTCATGCAGACGAATAAAAGCATCAGAGGCAACATATCGATTTCATAGTGAGCGACCAGGGCAACCACGTTGGCAAGACCTTTTTGCTTATTATCTTTTGATTTTTCATGGAAAAAAAAAACAAATCTGATGACACCGAAACGAAGAATAAGCTTGTTTTCATAGGAAGAAAGGCATAGCAATGAAATAACTAATTATTAATCGGGCTGAAGTGAGATGTGTTGGCCTGCGGTGCCGAAGGAATCGATGTCTGGCTTTACGGTGACGTCTGGCATTTAGGCTTCGTGCAAGAGGAATGAACGCTGTGTGTCCTCTCAGTTCTTTAACATTGAAGGGTTTTGAGGGTTTATATTAAAGTCTCCATGAAATCAAAATTGACAATTCTTATTTCAGTGTTTCTTATAAATTCATTATCAGTGCACATCTTTATTTTTATTTATATTCATGTGCCATCATAATCTTTAATCAAATAACTTCCCCTCCCTCTTGCAGTGACATCTCTTCTCTTCTCTGATGATGTGTTTACTGGCGCGAGGGCGGGGCAACCTGTCACTCACATGAGATTGACCAATAGCAAACCACAACCATCCAATCAATTCCCAATGAACAAAGTGAAGTTCCGCCCTACATTTGTTCTTGTTCGAGAAGCCGTTTCACTCGGATGAACATCACAACAAGGAAGACAATAATTTTACAAGTCCCTTTTCATGCCGACATCAAAGTCACATGACATGCATGTTAAAGAAATCGCTCACCAAAAAGATGAACTTAAACCCCAATTCAGTTACTGTTTCCATTGAACACAATATGTTATTTAGCTGCTCCTTTCCACAAAAAAGGCATTGACTCCAACACATGTAAGTCATCTCAACCCGAGAATACAACAGAACACTGCTCTCTCCATTTTACAGTTTTTCTCAGTCGATTTCTCAAATCGATCTTAGCCAAATAGTTCAACTTTACTTGGTAATGCATTTATTAAAAGTAAATGCTATCAGCTATACACAAATACATGAACAAAAATACATTTTTACCATAAAGTTCCTGTTATAGAAGTTCTTCTGGCTCAACATCTCCACTGGTTGGTGGTATTGTTTAACAACGACATGCTCTTTTTCCATTTAAAACAAACGTGGTCATCTACCTCAGTGTTCTTGAACTTCAATTCTGAAAAAATGTTTGAACATTTACAGAACTTACTACTCTAAGGCTGTCTCAAAATTACAAATGTACACCATCAGCAATCATATGTAGCACAATCCTCTAAATATAGAAGTGGAATGCCATAGTAACTCTTTGGATCTGTTTTCAAGCTTCTCTTAAAGAAGTGGCTATGATTTATTACACGGTCAATTAAGGTGACTCCCATTTCATTTGAAAGTCTTTAGCTTCTATGGCTCTTCACTCCTCTTTTATCCTGCTATCCCTTTCCTTTCAGTTAATATCGTCTTACAATTTCTCTTCTTATTCTTTCCACTACACCAAAGCCTCCACTTTACCCGTCTCCTCTACCTCTCTTTCATCCTATTGTACTCTTCCTATGCCTGCTCCTTTTCTTAGGGACCGTTTATGCAACACCATTTTCAACTAAAAACGGGAAACGTTTTGGCCTATTATTTACAAGAGAACGGCGTTTGGGGGGCCTGAAAAAAGTAAAAAAATAAATAAATAAAAACTGTAAAATACAAAAACATGAATTTGTGATAGAACTGTATTGTGAATTTGTGAAAACGGTGACGTCATGCACATGCATTATTTATATTCTTTACAAAGTGATATCGCAAAGGAAAAGTGTTTCCGTGTTTAATACATTGTTGTTGTGTAAACATACCTTTAGTTTAAACTCTCTCCTCCTCTCTCCCCTCATCTCTTTCTACCTGTTCCAATCTTCCTCTGCCTCTCATTACACCCATTCCTCAACTCTCTCCACCACCCTCCACTCTTACACCTCTCTCTTTTCTTTTCTTATTCTTTTTTTACCTGATTAACAATCTTTGTTACTTTGAAAATAGTTGTTATAGTCAATGCAATTGTGATAGATGTGTAAACAATTAGCAAAATTGCATTTCATTTGTGTATTATTAACCCACCAGATTCCAGTTTGGGGCCAAACAAAATCATTCCATGTGCAATTGAGAATATGACAAATTATAGAATTTTGTTTGTTGCTTTTGGAAAAATGGTACATCAATGTTTGTGATTTTTGTAAAAACAATAAAAATCACAAATAAAAAAAAATCAAATCAACCCTAATCTTAACCCTAACCATACAGTAATTTTGTTGTTATTATTACTTAGTATTTCAATTTTTAATTACACTGTAACACAGACACTTTAAAATAAAGTGTAACCAAAAACTGTAAGTGCTGCAACTAACTGTAATTATCAGAATCATTTATATATGGTCCACGGTCCCCCTTTATTTTACACTCCTGTTTTGCATGTACATACTATTTACTCATTGTGGTAATTACTGTACAATAACTGGGTAATAACTAGGTATTAAATTTAGGGTTTGTAGAATAAGTTGACATGTAGTTGCAAAGTTACTTATAGTTAGTAGAATGTCTGAAGTGGACCATTGAAATAAAGGGCCCTATTTTAACGATCTGAAACGCAAGTGTCAAGCGCAAAGCGCAAGTAACTTTGTGGGCAGATCTCGGCGCTGTTGCTATTTTCCCGGCGGGATAAATGACTCTTGCGCTCGACGCAAATCTAAAAGGGGTTGGTCTGTAGTAGCTTCATTATTCATAGGTGTGGTTTGGGCGTAACGGGAAACAAAGCAAGAGCATCATATCACATTCCCTTTAAGAGCATGATGAACGAGGTGCGCTTGTTCCATGACGCAATACTATTATAACGGCGCATTGACCAGCGCGCTTCAGAATCGGTTCACAGCCGAGGAGATCGATGTTCTCATCAGGGCCGTAAAAGAAAGAGAAGTGACATTGGGGATGGGACAAACCCACCCAAATTAGATTCGGTTAAACATGCATATAATAATTTGGGTAAATGTTTAAGCTTTATGCCTATTTTTCCCATCGTCATCGACACAACAATGATTTCCCTCGTGTTTTAATATACTTTTCCTTATAATAATGTATCATTTGCAAAAAGTAAAATGCATCTGTGTAGATGAGAGAATCATCTACAGTGTATGCGCGTTGTTCACACTCTGTATAATGGCCAAGCATGCGCGCTTAAAGGCACACTATGCAGGAATTCCGTTTTTGTCAAACAGCGACCCCTAGAGTCGCTGTGCAGTACTTGTATTTAACGTTACTGTCGTAAATACCACTCACGCAGAGCGTCTCTGCACTCACGGCCTGATACCCCTTTGAACAGTTATATTAAGGTACAAATCTTGCATAGTGTGCCTTTAAATAAAAGATCTAGGGGGTGTTAATGGGTAGGCCTACTATGATATTAGACTACATAGCCTATAATAAAAGATAATGAATTTCAAACCTGAATCAAAAATGTTTTTTTTTTCAAAGATCAACAGTCTGTCATTAGTCTTTAGTCTGCCACTAAAAAACGGCGTGTTGTGGTTCCGGTACACCAGCCATGTCAACGAAACGAATGAATGAAAATTTGCTTATCAATATTATCTAAATTCGCGCCTACAACTTTGTAGAACTTCAAAAAAAGAAACAAATAAGATGCTGCAGCCAATGAGCCGGCGGCGGGGGCCGACTCAACCTCCACGGACAGTTTTTAATATTTAATCAGATAATAACTACTCAAGATTTTGCTTTAGTATAATTTTCGCTACAATTAGGGCCGGATTCGGGACAACAGCTTAGATTTCGGCACTGTCCCGAATTCTTCGGGACGTCTGGTCACCCTATGTGGCGGTGCGCGCGCAGTCTTCACTCAGACGTGCTCTTCAATCTATTGCCGTTGCGGACTCTCTCTATTCATTACGGTGAAATCACAAAATAAAATGCACACAAACTTAGAAATATTTACTTACTAGTCCATCAACAATATCGCCAGGTCAGCATGTTGCATCCAGTGCTGCTTTTTAGCTCTAGCCAACGAGTGAAAAGCCCCATCTATGGAAAAGCCTGACTGAGTGGGACTCTTGTCTGGTTCCTCACACGATAAGATTATCTTTTCCTTTTTTCTAGTCTCTTCCGACCGCATTTTCTTTGCTTTTTCCATCGTCGAGTATCACGTCTGAAATGCGCGCAAGTGTCTTCATGCTTCATATGTTGTTGTTGATGTGTGTGACGTCGTTGCCGTAAAGCATGTCGTGATTCTCGCGAGATTTGTCGGGGACGCTCCTCTCAAACTTGCATTGTTGGTTTTTCCAGCGGCGTCCCCCCCAAAGTTTACTACCAGGATGATTCTACTATGAGTTTGTTTACCACCGAAATGACTTTGAAGCTGTTATATTAAGGTACAATTCTTGCACAGTGTGCCTTTAAAATGGCATCTGAATGTACGGTGTACGCGCCACTGACTTTAGACTAGTTTTTTTTCTGCTCAGTGGCGCAATTGTTTTCTGGGACTGCAAAATAGCACCAGGGATTGTTTGCGCCGGAACACGCCTCCTTTTTTGCGCTGAAGCGCCCAGGGAGCGCAAGTTCATTCCCTAGTTTGCCGGCGTGCATCTGTGGAGGGAAAAGTCTGCTTTGCACGGGTGCAAAATACGAATGATACATGCGTCAGTGTACAAAGTCAATTGCGCTTGGTGCAAGATAGGGCCCATAGTGTCACAGTTTACCCTAAAGTTATTTAATAAAAATACTGTCATATATTATTTGTTCAGTGCATTAATGTTAACAAATACAACTTTTCATTTTAATAATGTATTAGTAAATGTTGAAACGAACATTAACAAAAATGAATAAATGCTGTAGAAGTACATTTCATTATTAATTCATGTTAACTAATGTAGTGAACTACATTTTAATCTCCAAATAAGCAAGCCAAATGTAACACTAGTGGCAAGGAGCTCGAACTCCATCAGGTTACAGAAATGGAGAAAAACCCTTATGATTCCAGGCTGCATCACAAGTCAGATTGTGGATTGATATCATTTGACTGGCTTATCAAGCACTGCGTTGCTCCTCGTTGTACTCCTCTGGATTAAGGCTGTGCTGATGGAAGAAGAGAAGGTAAACAGTGAGTAAGGAACCCCTTACTAAGGACAGAACTGCACCACAGCTTTAGTCAGTCTCAGTCTGTTCACCAGGAATAGTTTGAGATTGAACATAAGATCAACTCCCTCCAAAACACACAATTTGCCTCAGAGATGGAAAAGCTATTACACACCATGAAACTTTATATTTTAAAACTCCAAAAAAAAATACAAGTAATGCTGTGTGCAACACACCTATCCTATGAATTGTAAGTTTTTAATGTTAAACAATTCTCCTTTTGCGTTCCAAAAAAAAAAGAAAAAGAAAAAAAAGAAATAACAGCCTACAGGTTTGGAACAACATGAAAGTGAGTAAATGATGACAGAACTTCCATTAGATAAAAGAGCACTGTTGTTTTAAACTGGTCAGCACATCATCCGTTTAAACAGACATCAGTTGATTGCGGCCTGGCCCTGGATGCTGAATTGCCAAATTACATTTTGCCCTCTGCTGCTGAACAGAGGAATGTTTCTTAATGTCGGCTTTTATCTTTTGACCTGTTACAACTCCTTAAAGATGCAATTGAACATCAAACGTTTCATTGCCGACCTTTAAAATCTTTAATGCGTTAATGAGAGTCAAAATGAAAAGATATGAAATTTAAATGTATAGAGTTTTCACCAGGGTGACATTTAAATTACAGCTGCAAGGCAGTGAATGCCAGAATGCCAGACCGTGCTTGCAATATTCCTCATCCGTTCTGTTCCTTTATACTCTTGATACCAGGTAAAAACGTAGTCATCAAAATGCATCAAAAAGGCATTTTGACTTTGTGAGGTCACAATCATCCCAAGCTCAGCTGACAGGACATTACAGGATGGATGTGTAGTCAAGCAGAGAGATGCTTTAAAAATCTGAATGCAAATAATCCTCAGCTCTCAGGTGGTGGTTGGAAATTAGTTTTACAATATCTTTTTCGGGTTAAACTTTATTTCAAGGTGTCCTTGTTACAGTATAATTATATATTTAAGTACTGAGTAAAACTAAGTGACTCTATAGGCAGTTACACTTTATTTTAAGGTGTCATTGTTACAGTGTAATTATACATTTAAGTACTGAGTAATATTAATCAACAACAATGTACCTACTATAGGGATAGGGAAGGATTAGGATTTGGTTATACAAATTATGCAATTTGTATGCAAAAAAAATGATGCATCATTTACTGTTATTACTATGGTAAGTACATGTAACATATGTAACAAGGACACTGTAAAAAAAGTGTTACTCTATAGGCTTAGGGTTAGTATTAGGGTTTGGTTTAGAGTTAGTTGCATGCATAATTTATAGTTATTAGTGACTACATGTAACATGTAAAAAGGACACTCTAAAATAATGTTACCTCTTTTTGTTGGTTGGATCATCATGCTTACAATGTCGAAACATGCTTGAAATTAAAGAACCAAAATAATGTTTTGAGCATAATATGTAGAACAATAAACAGATGGACGGAGATAGTTGGACAGACAGACAGACAGACAGACTCAAAAACAAAGAGAGAGCTGTATCCAAAAGCAAAAGAGTTTAATAACAAAATAAACCTAACAAAACATCTTGGGTTATGACTTTAGCCCTTCTTCTCTGAGTATGACGACACTTTGTGGAACAACCTCAGTGTGTAAGTGTCTGAAGCACGTGTAATACTAGTCCGATTTTGATTGACGCGGCGTCATGAGGTAGCACACGCTGGCAGAATGCATAAGTAGAAAAAGGACTCTGGCACACAAAGAGAGTAGCTTCTAAAGATTGAAGCAAGACACTCTCAGGCATACAGAGGCGTGGCAAGGAGACGCAGAGTCTCGTTCCCTTCTCAGGGAACAAGGGTTACAGTCATAACCCGAGCGTTCCCTTTCGAGGGAACGAGACGCTGCACTTTGGGGAACGAATACCCACTAAGCCACGACGGCCAATGCCTGACCTAGTGTGAACTGTTTAAGCACAGCTAGGACGAGAGAACCTGCGCACTCAGTAAGGTGCGGACTATAAAGCAGGGAAACCCCGGAGAGAAGGGTCTTAGAAGACACCATGCTTCTAGTGGAGTGAGCCCTTATAGCCAGAGGTGAAGGCATATTGCGCACCTGGTAGGTCAGGGAGATAGCCAATCGATGATCGTTTGGTTAGAGGCCAGGGATCCCTTCCTGGGCGACCCATAGTACACAGTTGGTCTGACTTCCTCCAACGAGAAGACTTTTCTACATAAACCTCTAATGCCCGAACAGGGCAGAGCAAATTAAGTCTCTCCTGTTCGGCCGACAAGTGTGGTGGAGGATGGAAAGCTTGGAGAATGGTAGACCACATGAAGGATAGATTTCATCCTCCCCGGAACAAACTCTAAGCAGGGAGGAGAAATAGAAAGAGCTTGGAGGTCCCAGACTATCTTGAGGGCCTTAATTGCTAAAAGGAAAGCTACCCTGAGGGTGACAAATTTCTCAGAAGCTGACTCGAGTGACTCGAAATGGGGCTAGAGACAACCCTTCGAAAACCACTGCCAGATCCCAGGCTGGAACTCTGCCCTGAGTCGCAGGCCTCACCCTGCAAGCTCCACTGAGGAACGTACAACAGCTGGTGCCTCCCCAGGGGTCAATCGCCTAATGGGGCGTGGAAAGCAGCTATTGATGCCACGCACACCTTCAGCTGGGACGGGGTAAGACCAGCAGAGAAGTGATCTTGTCGGGAACTCCATCACTGAAGCCACAGGGCAGTTAACTGGGTCTAACCCACGCTCTCTACACCGAACGGCGAAAACATTCCACTTTAGGCCGTACAGTCTCCTTGTGAATGGAGTTCTAGAGTTGAGTATAGTCCGAACCCTCTAGCTGACAGGCCAGGTGCGTTGCTATTTTGAGCCAACAGAAATAGACTAGATAAGCAGAGTGTACATGCGTTTTGGACCCGCCTATAGGCGTACATTACTAACGCGCTCTTTAAATAACAAAAAAATAATTGCGCCATTGACTTTAGACCAGGTTTCAGTTGGTCAATGGCGCATTTATTTTTTTGTTATTTAAAGAGCGCGTTAGTAATGTACGCCTATAGGCGGGTCCAAAGCGCGTGTACACTCTGCTTATTAAACACACAGGGACGCACAGCAGCACACACACATGCCAAATATTTTAAATAAAAGGATTACCATGTAAACGATTATTATTATGTACATAAAGATATGGTGGAATCCGGCTTGTCCCGTTGATGGTCTACTTTCGCACTTTTACCTCGTGCACGAGCAGTTCCGTTTGCACTCTGGAGATGCGTTCAGTCTTTCCACTATCAAATTCTGTCATGTAAATAGCGAATCCGCCACGGCGCGAGCGCAACTGGCACTTAAAGGGAATGGGAGATGAGATTCTGATTGGTTTAACGCACGTAAATCCCAAAAGACACCCATTACTCATTAAGAGAATAGGGACAACCCTTTTACCCGCCTGGTACGCTGACCATTTTTCCCGTCGTTAAACTATCAAAAGTGGATTCGGACACGCCCTAAGTGAACTTGCATCCTGCGCTTTAGACCATGCGCTTAGATCGTTAAAATAGGGCCCATAATGCTTTTGAAACTGTATGACTTCTTGTAATATAAGACGAGGACATTTGCTTTCATAAGATGAAAGTCACCTCTGTTATGACAAAAGACAACCAGATGAAGTAAGGAAGCTTTCTTATTTGATTATGTCATGAAGTGGATGTAATTGAATGGAGCCTCACTCTCCACCAACAATGTATTCCTGAGGGTACATTACACAGGGGGCTGTAAGACCCTCAGGGAGTCAGGATTAACGCTCCACTTTAGAGAAAAGGAAAATGGTACAGTGGTGGGTAATAGGACCCCTACCAGAGACACACTTCAATCTCAGAGAAACAGGGAATCTTATTCAAACAGTATCAACAAATAAGAAACAATATCAAGTCTATAAAATTCTTCAAAACTCCACAAAGTGTATTGGTGAGAACACTCGTACACAGAATACACACCCAGACATTTGACTGCACATCACATTTTTGACATTATTGATACTGCGTGCAATCGTAATGCAATGGACCAGTCTACGGGACATAAATTAAGCCTTTTAATGAGATGGTTATCGAGCTGTTTACACTGTCATATACACTAAAAGAGCATGCATAGCGACAGAAAATAGAAATGGACACAAAAAACCTGCCTATAGTGCCTACCTTACACAACACTGATGGTGGATTTGCGCACTCTGCACGCATGTTTTAAAAACATAATTCAACATATGTGTGACTGCGCAGGCTCAATCTGAGCTTGACGACGTAAATGTGACGTGAGCAACCGTTCAGACCTTCTAGTAGCTGTGCCAAGACAAATCTGAATTGAAATCTGAAACAAATCTATTGTTGAAATATTTTGTCCCATTGCTTTTATGGACTCTCTATCTATGGGCTTCTCCCTTGACTTTATGCCTCCATGTCCACCCGATTGCCTCATAGACAGTAAAAGATTGCCTACGAGCTTCTCCTTCTGTCTATACGGTAATTTCTCTACTGTGTTATGACGCAATCGTTAGCCTATTTTAACAAAAACGGCTTCTACGGGGCCATAACATAAAATACAAAGTAACGGAGGCTTTTATACATTGTCGTGTTTCTTTAGAAATAAATAATGGACAATTGGAGTCTTTGGACTACTCAGATGTAAAGTTATTCGCTCTCAAAGTGACGCCAAAATGAATGGGAGTCAATGGAATGCTAACAGCAGGTGAAGTTCTGCTACAATGGCGGCTCCCGCTAGGCTTCAACTTCCGGCTGGTGGATTACCCCCTTGGGCGCGACACTGTTTAAGAGGGTCCCTTTTCACTCTTGCACTCTGTGGTGATGCATGTGTTACTTAGCGTGACTGTGAAGATGGATAGGTTAAACTATAATTGATAGCTGTCAAATTATATATTACTGTGTTTCCCATACATTGGTTCACAATATCAACACAGCCTTTTGGAAAATCTATCTGTGGTTGGCATTGACATCGTTGAATAAACATGAGCACCGCACGTTTCGAAGTCAAAACTCTGCACGGGTGTTTTTATATGAATGTATCTGAAGTGAACTAATGATCTGTAGAAAAGTTTCTTTGTTATTACGATTGAATTTTACTTTATCTTTCCTGATAAAGCAGCGTTTATGTGCTGCTTTGTGTTCAGGCGTTACTGGGGAAACCGCTATTTCTGCCGCTCCTAAAGCGCCTCCTGCTGGCACCTATTTGTAAACAGCAACAATCTAGTGCAGTATTTCCTCTCTCACTCAGTAGAAAATGTGATTAACCCACTTATGCTTAGGAAAAAAAATACCATCATATACCGTGAAACCGGTATAATTTTGAAAAATACTGTGATATGGATTTTTGGTCATACCGCCCAGCACTACTTCAGGTGTATACAAGCATCAACAATCCTGAGCACAAATACTGTTCGTGGGTTCAGTGCAGATTATATTCTACAAATCATGCCTTCAATGATGCTGCCTCAACCATTACTTAATGATAGGAACAATCGTACCTCAGTGTTTGGATTTATGTGTTTTTTGCTGAACAGAGCACTTTACTTTCAGGTCAAAGTTTTTGAAGCTTCATGGCTTCAAGCAAACACAGAATATGAGGTAATGTCGGCCTTTCTCAGAAGTGCTGTCCTTTTCTAAAGAGGCAGACACTAGAAGTGCCAGAAAGATTGTTGATGTCTGGACAGCTTCCATTTTAGTCAAAAAATCTCAGCAAAGGGCAACAACGTAAGTTCTTTAATACAGGGGTTTTCAAACTGGGGTATAGGGACCTCAAGGGAATGATTTTTATTTTCACAGCATGAATTGGTTTTGTGGATTAATTTTCTCTAACTCCATCTCAAGATTCCACCCAAGAGGACAATTTTACTGCTCAGATGCTGTTCGTTAATAGCTCAAGAGTTGCATTTCAGTATCGTCTTTGTCTCAAATGTTTCTCTTCTTTCAAAGCTGAACACAGTTTGTTAGGTGAGAACTACCAAACTTGCGGGGGTGAGACATCTTGAGGCAAAAGACTCAATTATTTCTACATAATTACATTATTGTCAAGGAATCTAATTTTGTATTTTAATAAAGGGTGGACACAAATGGATTAGTATTGAACAGAGATGCACCTTTTTAACATACTGTAGTCAGTGTGCGATTTGTAAAGATTATTGAATTCCTACATCAATAATAATGTGTAAAATTATTCAGAATTTCTAAATGTAAAAATGCTTTAAGCATTCTTTGCAAAAAAATAGAATGAGAATGAATCAATGAGATGTGATTATCTTCTGATAATGATATACTGTAGTTGTTGATTCAATCTGGATCCCGATGATGAGGAAATCTGTGTAAAAAAATGTTTTGCGTTGCAAATGACGCTGCAATGCCTCTCAGGAATCTTCTACTTAAGCACTCCTTAAGTGCATTTAGGTGGAAATGTTGCTTTATTGATTACAACAAAACACCGTGTTCACCAGAGGAGAACTGGCCAGACCCTGGTTTCCACCAAGGTTTTTTTCTCCATTCTGTCCCTGATGGAGTTTGGGTTCCTGTCGCCTCTGGCTTGCTTAGTTGGGGACTCTTAATATTCAACAGTATTACTGATCTGAATGTACTGACGCTGTTGAATGAGACCTGAACTGAGCTGGACAATGACATTTTTTTGTGTGTGCAATTTTTAGATTATAGATTAAATGAACTAATTTAATGATTGATGGTCTTTACAACGGAACCGAATCAACATGGAACTGACTTCAGCTGAACAACATCTGGAATGCATCATTTTCCCGCTATCACTGTAAAGCTGCTTTGAAACAATCTGTATTGTATAAAGTGCAATATAAATAAAGGTGACTTGACTTGACCAAACACAAGCAAATCTGCGGCACTCTCCTAGCGAACATCTTTATCCTAACAATCACAGATCGCAAAAACGCTCACCATCACACGCATTTGAAACAAAACAACTTTCTGACATAAGTCCTTCTTCTCCGACTCACAGTATATTTGTCAGTTGCAACCGCCCTGCTACAGTTTCCTGGATCTGAGGCAGATCTCTGACAGCTTGGAGTTGATCCCGGTACCAATCTGGCCCCTCCGTGCCAACGGGAAACATGCCAGCATGGCATCTGCGGAGGGGGAACAAGCGACACTGCGACAACAGTTGGAGGCTCATGAGTGAGATAGAGGGACGGAGAAAGCGACACAGCAGTTTCTCAGCATTGCCAGAGCTGTCAAACCATTAAAAAGCCAAATGATGATGAATGAGAGAGATCAGCCTGTCGGAAAAAGCCCCCCTGGCTGTCATCAGCCAGCTACCCCACTCTCAATCCTCATTCCACTTTTGAAGGGTTTTTTCCTTTCAAATCATTCCCATCCCGATGCATCCCGATCCCCGACACACCTCCGAGATACACGCTGATCTTGTTGATGATTTGGTGTCAGAAATTGAATTATTGCATACGATGATAACAGTCACAGAAAAGAATATTCCCGTGCCTCTCTCTATAGGGACGTAAAATAGCAGAAGAGATATTGAATGAATAGAGTGGGCTTATGGAATTGGATGGGAACTGTAAATCAAAGACAGTAAATGGATAAGAGCATCCACCTACGAGTGGAACTTCACAGCGGCAGGAGTCTAAGAGCAAGCTGAGATTAAGTTGTGATGAAAAGAGAATTTGTTTAGCTGTTTTGAACCAGAGTAGTGCCAAATCTAGTAGATATTTACTGTACATAACTCTGAGTTAGAAGGGATTCAGGAGAGCAAACCGGCTCTTTTCCAAAACCTAGCAGGCTGCCACACATAGTTAGCTGCCTTCAGAGGTAGCATCCGAGCTGTCATAGCTCATAAACGATTGATTTGAAGTGCTTTACAAAGGCAGAAACTCAACAAGAGAGACTCGACTTGCAATGATTTTAATAGTTTGACAGCGCGTGCATGTGAAGACTGCGTGAGCCACGAGATACACCGTAACCGCGCCACCGATCGCAGCGGCAAATTACGCCGCTGTGAATATGCCACATTGATATGTCACAGCCTACCCATGACAAGACTTCACCGCACGTTACTGGTTCAGAATCACTTGTTTATTTTAAACCTGGAACAAACCAAGGCGACGTCGACGAACTAGCGCTGATGAAAGCCGACTGTGTTGTCGCCTCGCGTGGGGGTAAAAGCTGCAGTTGAACACACCGAGAGAACTACTGACGACTGTAAGCTAGAATGCGCGTTCTGCGCCTGCGTGTAAATTAGAAAACTGTCTATTTCTGCAGATTTATTCGTCTATCCGTCATTCAAAAAGGGAAACCGACGCTGCAGGCTGCAGATACACATACCGTAAACAATGTAGTGCGTGCTTACCTTTAAAACTTTGTTGAAGTTTTACATTCACGAGCAGCTACATTCAACACTGCATGAAAGATAATATCTGAAAAAGCACAATAGGGGCACTTTAATACTTTCAAAAGATATATTTTTTCAAAATACATATATAAATACATTATAAATACAAATATATTTCCAAATCCTTTCCACAGCCAGGGTTTCACAAATAGCACTTTCCCAAGGTGCTTGTTTGTAAACAGTAATTTTATTTATAAGCCAATTAGGTTTTTTAATTGAAAGGCGAGACTTTCGTTCACAATGCAGTTCGCTATAAGCACAGTTATTTCCTGGTTCTTGATAAGCCAGCTCGGGCATTTCCGGTGAACTGTCAGCTGTCAAGATGTTATTCTATACCCGCTGCCTTCAAGATCTGCGTCGGGTCAACATTTTAATCAATTCATATTTTGATGAACCAATATCAATTCTTGTGGCATGGCAGATTGCTGTCATTCAAGCGCTGTTGAAGCTACCTTTAGAAAATGTAATATACCACCACACAAACAAGTGACTTTTCCCTAGAAGTTTTCCAGCTGGCTTATATTAGGAAGTTCGTAAGAACGTCCCATGCATATAGCGGATTCCCATTCATTTTTCAACGCGTGGCTTGTCTCTTATATGTCCCTGCTCTGATGTACTGGCCTTTAGCCAAAGACTGCAGTAAACAAGGTAAACTCTTGAGCCCAGATGTACCTCCACTTGATGAATTTAATAAATAACACACAGCTACAAAACAGAATTGTTGAGTGATAAAGCATGGCCGGGGAAAGTACCCATGGAAAGGGAAACAATAAAAGAAAAAAAGGAAAGAAAAGAAAAGAAACACGTTGAGAAAACAAAACATTTGGAAAAGGTCAGGATCAAAAGTGCAGTATAAAAGATACCAGATAGGGAAAGACTGGGCAGATGTTAGAAACACACAGTCAGTCATGGTGTGGCAGCCCCAACTGAGCGAGAGCAGATTCGCCTGTGGAGACATCGATCCACGTATTGACCGAATCCCCTCGCACCTGCCTTTATCTTACTACAGCTCAGCAAGGCTCCTAAAGGAAGAGTGGCCAGCGAGAGGACAAAGAGTGTACGGCAGGAATAACAGGTCTCCAGTTATTCATCACATATCACCGTCAATGCTCTTGACATTTAGTCTTTGACTCTATATACAGATGACACTTGCTGCAAAAGATATATTCCTTTGTCATTTTCAGATAGGTAGGTGAACAAATATGGCTTTCGTGGCTAGAATTTGAGTAGAATTATGCAAGATCCTTGTGCAGGTTTTGACTAGCTGAAGCTAAACAGAGATGGGGATTCTCAAGGCTCTTTCACATGAATCGCATCAAGGCTTTTGATTTGACTTCCACGTGAAAAGCGTTGGAGATAGTATCACGGATGGGCAATTTGACAAGTTTACTATAGATATAGGAAGCGGGGAACATGCTGTAAAAATTCACCGTTTTTGAGCTGTAGTATATGTGAAGTATACAGTATATTTATGCTGCCTTCAAACATCCATCAGATGAAGGTATCTTCAGGAAGTGAAGCTAACATTGGATTCGGACGTGCCTTGATTTTTTTTGCTTTCGGGCGCAGCTCTAGAGATTAGTTGATTTAGGTGTTTAATGATGTTTGGAGCTAAACTCTACAGGACAATGGATCTCCAGGAGCAGAGTTCAACACATGAGTCATGTAAAAGGTCCTTTACACGTGCACAATTTAGTCCGAAGACCTTCTAATCATTTTCTTCTAATCATTCTCATTGGAGTGCAATCACATGTCAACACTAAATCTGGTTCAAAAACAACTCTATCTCTTTCTCTATTGGCCTGATACTGCTTTTCCACAGGGGTTGGTGCCAGAGCCAGTGCCTAATTTGTAACTAGGGTTGTCACTTTTGTGAAAAAATCCTGTTCGATTTTTGAGACGTAAGTGTTCATTGAATCGATTGTAAATCGATTTTCCCTGTCTAAAGACGTTTCCATTTTCATCGCAAAATATAGGCAAATCCACGGAAACTAACAGGCATTAGGACGAGCGTAAAGAGGGCGCTTGAGACGCGCACAAGTCAGCAATATTTCTGATGATTTACAGGAGCGCAACATTCAGGGATTGAAATTAATACCCTCCAACTCGCCAAATGCGGGTAAAAATGAACTTTGGCGGAAAACGCTGTCAAATCACGAGCGTGTTTCTATGTTTACTCACTTTCTTTGCTGTGGAAGTTTGTGTAAGCCAAATCTGCGCGGATTTAGCGCAAATACGTGACTCGTGAGTCCTAATGATATATTAAAAACAGCGTTTAGCGCAGAATCTGCGCATTTCTGGCTCACTTGAACACACACGTCACTAAGCAACAAATAACGGCGCGCTTGTTCACTTGCATTGAAGTAGCCTAATAGCGAACATTAAAAAGCATTTGGTTAACAGAAAAGACATTGTTATTTTCCAACATCCTACATGTTCTGTGCACTGTATTGATCTGTCCACCTAAAATACATTTTTGGTAAAAGAAAAAAAAAAGGCCGTTAAAATCGATTCCCTATTTTCGTTTTCGATACTTGTGTTGGTTGGTCCGATCGATTGTGCAATCGATTTTCGAACGTAAAGTGACAGCCCTATTTGTAACCGAGCTGCATTTTTCCCCACAAAAAAACTGGGATAAGTTCCAAATCCTGGTTCCGAACCAGCCCCCAAAACATTGAGAAGAAGTGTAGTGTTTTTAGTTTTGTCAGCAAGAGAAAATAACTGATAATTCTATTCTCCTTACTAATGTGACTTTGAGCCATTGATTTTCTGTACCCTTTTTCTCTCTTGCCAGTAACTGAACCTGAAACCAGAAGAACTGAAGCTGGTAGTGTTGTTAAATGAGGGTTCTGGCTTTAAGGTCAAATCTAACATTTGGTAAAATCCTCAAAAAACTACAACAACCATGCTAGGCTGCCTCCCATCGATGAACTGATATACTGAGTCAACTCGCTGGTCAGGCATAGGTGTTCTTCGGTGAGAGAGGAGGATCATATAGACCATCTCACGTGGTCTGATGGAAAATGCGGGGTATAGTGGGAAAGTGCCATTACATTGTAAGTGAATCTTGATTAAGGTCTAGCAGCACATGTAAGTGTGTATGTGGTGTGTAGTAGTGGTTAAGGCCGCTTCAATCCCTGCAACGAGTGAGCCATGAGCCATCACTATTGTGCCCTTGAGAAAGGCACTTAACCCCAGGTTGCTCCAGGGGAATTGTCCCTGTAATAAGTTCATGTGCTGTTCTATGGTGACATTGCGTGAAAGTGACGGAAACAAATTCTGCAGGCTCTGGTCGTGAGGCAATAAATACAGATTCTAATCTGTTTTATATAGTAGTGTCACTATGAGAGCTGGAGCTAAACAAGCTGCTGGCAGTCGTGAGAAATCATGGCCAAAGGAGGTACAAAAGAGAGCAATTAAAGTCATTAAATGTTTCCGGCATTTTGCATTTTCATGTCTTGTTTATTATTATAGTATTTTTTTTTTCTTTCTTCCCTGAACTCTGTCATTTAAATAAGATTTGACATTAACAGCTTCCTGGCCAACAGTCCTCATTGTGCACATTTATGTAACCTTTTTAATTGACAGGCATAGGTAATAACAGTTCTGAGAAGGGCAATTGTTCCACACAAAGCCAACATTTAGAAGAAATGCCTTCATATTTAAACAGGAATGCTGTGGAACCTGAAAAATAATGTGTTCAAATACTTTTGGGAACTTATTTCCGAGTTCAGAAATCGCAATTAGGCTACGTCATGCTGTGATAGTCATTTTGTCCAGAAAAAAAAAAAAATCTCTTAAATTTACAGACAAAGAAAAGTTTTTTTTTTTTTTGCACTAGTGCAAAACATGATGTCCTTTAGCTGTGATATTGATGCTATATCAATGTATTTTATAATTTTCTGCACCCGAAATTATGAGAAATGTAGTTTTGTTGAGCAAAGCTAACAAATCGGAGCAATTAGTTGTACAAATTGTGCAGTCTCAATTATAAATACAATTAATCCAACATGACTTGAAGGCAGCAATAATCATTCACATGCGATAGGCTACAAACTGAAAAGATTCATGATTGTTTCCTCAGAAGTGCAACTGTCAGTTATCTCGCATAGACTAAAATGTTTACCTGATGAACACAATATCAAATTAACTTCTATTGTTCTTTAAGTTATCTGTGTTTTTTTTTTTTTAGTAATCAGCTATTCCTGGAAAATGAAACATCTACAAAGAAGTCTGTCCCTTGAGGGAAAAGGAAAAATATTATAATCTGTCATCTAGCTCATTAATATGCAAATTGAATCCCGTTTAGTCATTCATTTTACCATGCGAGTAAGGTTGTTATATGCCACATCATATTTGTAGAGATGTAAAAAACATAACATTGATGCCTTTTCAATTTGAATATTAATGAGGTTTAAGTCATTTGCTACTCTTCCAGATTTAACAGGTTCTTGGATTTATTAAAGTGTACACAACAAACATCTTCGTAAGATAGATCTTCAAACAGGGCAAGCAATCCTGGGACAGACCAAATCCTATTTGGAAGAGTTAAATGGCTCTGTCTTTGAACTGAATAATGCATTGACAGTGCAAATCAAAATATGCACTGAATTTTAGAGTGAAAGACCAAGTAAACCAAAAGCCACTCGTACAAGTTCAGCAAATACACAACAATTTTACAATATGAGAACCTCAAAAGGTCAATATTGAACTTCACATTTCCATGAAACAGTGCAGATTTAGGTAACCACTAAACTGTTCAGATTTTCTTGGATGTTGATCCAAATAGGATCTGTGATTTTGACACGTTTAACTGCTAAACAATATTTGTAAAATCTATCTAGCTTTGGTTCACAGGAGTTTGAGCATCACCATGGTACATCGATAAGAATGAAGAAGGGACAAAGGATTCCGTTTGAGCCATTTATTGCCACTGTTCACACATGAGGAGCGACGTGAGATGATGAGGCTTGACGGTTATGGTTTTTTCTACAAACATGATAAACAAGGAAACACAAGAGTTACAATACAATAAACCAATATATAACATGACACTAAACATTTGTACACGAACCAAAGAGGGTGAAGGGTAGGCCTACCACTACGGAAATAATGAAATACTACATACCAAAGACATTCATTTAACAATTACATATAGTAATTCCATCATGGTCTCAGTTAGGTTATACTGTTTTGTGCCTTTCCTATAGAACTACAATTAACAAACTATGTGCACTGCGCACTTACACACAATGTGATATCCGTAGTCTAAAGCAAACAATCAGTATGAGAGGAATATAGGATCTACTAGTATGTATACTAGTCAAACATTCAATCCCATCAAATTTACAGATAACCATTAAGATACAGCAAATATGGAAAGCAATAACCCACTTTATCACGCACAACCATGGATAGTATCTGAATCACAGAGACTGAGGGTCCTCACATGTGGTTTGTGTTGCTGCCAGGCAGAACAAAGGAATGGGTGGGGCTTATAAAGTGAACCATTGATTAGGAGGAAGTGAGATCAGGTGAGATTGGGTGGGTCCTTGCCATGGAAACAAGCAGAGGGCTACTGAATAGTATGACTCTATTCTACAGCCGCCCCCAAATCCCATAGGGATTTGCTCTCCCAAGAGTCATACTAGGAGGAGTGATCTGGAGGATCATCGGGATGGCAGGGAGTTTAATCAGTCGAGAAACTGGGCGGACATAAGATCTGTTCCCTACCATTACTTCCGCCGTCCTGACCTGACCATCCTTACTTGGAAAAACCTTTGTAATGCAACCAACAGTCCAAAGGGCCCTAGGCAATTGTGGGTCCATGATCATAACCACTGTATTAAGCTGCAAATTCTCTTTGTGGGTTTGCCACTTTTGTCTGCATTGAAGATGGGGGAGGTAGCGCTTAATAAAATGGGCCCAAAAGTGATCTGCCAACACCTGGCTATGACGCCACTGCCGGCGACTAAGGAGGTCAGAGCTCGGATAGGAGACCAAAGGCAGGGAGGAATCTCGCCGCCCCATCAGAAGAAGATTTGGGGTAACTGGGTCAGGATCGGCAATGTCCGAGGATGCGTAGCCAAGAGGCTTAGAGTTAAGGATGTTTTCAACTTCTATCAACAAAGTGTGCAGGACTTCTACTGTCACCAGCTGGGCGCCTAGGGAGCTCTGCAGGGCCTGTTTGACAGAACGAATCTCTCGTTCCCATATTCCTCCAAAATGAGGGGCATAGGGAGGGTTGAAATGGAATTGAATCCTTCGTCGATGGAGTTGGACTTGCAGGGATGGACTGAGTGCTATGAAGGCCTCCCTAAGTTCCCTCTCTCCTCCCTTAAAGTTAGTACCCTGGTCCGACCAGATTTCGAAGGGAGTGCCCCTACGGGCTGTAAAACGGCGTAGGGCCAGGAGGAAAGAATCTGTATCGAGACCACAGAGGAGGTCCAAGTGCACACAGCGAGTCGTTAGACACTTAAATATAATGCCCCACCGCTTCTCGGTCCGACGTCCAAACTTGACATTATAAGGTCCAAAACAATCCATCCCCGTTGAGTAGAAGGCGGGCTTGTACAACTGGAGACGAGCTATAGGAAGGTCTGCCATCCTGGGGACAACGGGCCTTGCACGCCACCGTTGGCACTGGGCACAACCACGTTGATATTTCCGTATTGCCTCTCTCCCTCTCAAAATCCAGAACCGCCTGCGGAGCTCTGCAAATACTCTCTCTGGGCCAGGATGTTTCAGTCTTTCATCATATTCCTGGATGAGCAGCTTAGACACTGGATGCTTGGGATCGAGGACAATGGGATGAATGGCGTTAGGTTCCTGTTCAACCTGCCTCCGACCCGAATAAGACCTGTGTCCGTACAAACTTCGGGTGCAAGGGTGAGTAGGCGACTAGTTGACAATAGGGTTTTTTTGGCCTTGATATAGGTGAGGTCTTCTCCAAAGCTATCCATCTGTGCCTGTCTCAGAATTTCTGTCTCTACCTGAAGATAATCTGCTGGAGTTGAGGTTACCTGATCGTTTGGGGGGTGCTTCAACTGGACAGAAGCATCAAGAAGGGCTTGATAAGTTCCATAAAGGCTGAAGTCTGGGACCGACCTGATAGTGCCAACTACTCCACAAAAGGAAGGTTTAATTTCAAGGTGATGTTGATCTCCATTGTTGGAGCCATCAGGGGGTTGAGGCCAGGTACCAGGGGGTTGAGAAAGGAAATGAGGGCCTTGGCTCCACCGGTTAGGCCGTTGGAGCTCTCCAAGGGCTTTACCCCTCGTAAGGTCATCAGCTGGATTATCGGCTGTATTGACGTACCTCCAGTCTTGGCAGTTAGTAAGTTCTTGTATCTCAGACACTCTAGTACCAACGAAGACCTTAAAGCGGCATGAATCGGTCCGCAACCAAGTAAGTACAGTGGTTGAATCTGACCAAAGGATGGTACGTCTGATAGGGAGAGTCAGTTCTGCTCTGAGAAAGTCACAAAGACGGGAACCAACTAATGCAGCACAGAGCTCTAATCTAGGAATGGACTGCTGTTTCTTTGGTGCCACACGAGATTTAGCAAGCAAGAAGGCTACTTGAACTTGGTTCCCACCCTCCGACCGAAGGTATGCCACTGCACCATAAGCAGATTCCGATGCATCACAAAATATGTGAAGATCTTGTGTAGAGGGCAGTGAGGCACTGATAGACGTATAACATCGAGGCATGGTTACTGTCGGGAGAATTGACAGTTCATCACTCCAGGAGTTCCAAGCAGAAAGTAGGTCACAGGGTAATAAGGGATCATCCCAATCCCGTCGCTTGTCCCACAGCCGCTGGACTAGGACCTTTGCCCTGGTCGTATAAGGGATAAGGTACCCTAAAGGGTCATAGAGGCTGGCAAGGACATGGTAAATGTACCGCATTGTTATGGTGGATGATTCTGTTGCCTGACCTCTGTAACCGAGACGATCTGTCTGGCAATTCCACAACAGCCCAAGAGTACATTCCGCTGAGGGCATAGTATCTCTAGAGAGCCAGAACTCACTATTTTTAGATCTTGCTTCTGGTGGTAAGTGACTGATGACCATCGGGTCATTACTGGCCCACTGTCGAATGTTAAAGCCTCCAGTGGACAAAATTGACCTCAACTGATCGAGAGTCTGACGGGCCATAGCAACTGTGGGGTAGCTTTGAAGGCAGTTATCAACGTAGAATCCCCTCTCTACTGAATGGCGCACCGAATCATTCGGCTGAGTATGATTTTCGATGTGCCTTTGAAGGGCAAAGATAGCACAACAGGGGCTACAAGTAGTCCCAAAGGGAAGGACTTGCCATTCGTAGATGGTTGGAGGGGCATCCTTCCTCTTATCCCGCCGAAGAAAACGAAGGAGGGGCTTGTCTTTGGTCAAAAGCTGGACTTGATGAAACATGCCCTGGATGTCGCCACTAATGGCGACAGCATGTTCTCGAAAACGGAGTAAAACCCCAAGGAGGGAAGGCCCCAGTGTAGGTCCAGGTAGTAAGATCTTGTTCAAGTTTTGGCCTCGGTAGTCAAATGAACAGTCGAAAACAAGGCGATTCTTATCATTATGTGTCACCATGTGATGGGGTATATACCAGGCCTCAGCTGAGCCTTCAGCTTCCTCTGTGGTAATCATTTTAACATGACCTGCCTGTTCAAGTTTGGAGACCTCAGTGTTATAGGCTGCTGCTTTCTTAGGATCCTTCGCCAACTTGGATTCAATGGCACGCAGTCGGGCCATGGTGGCCTGTGGAGGGGCCTTTAACGGGGGCGCATCTGGGATCCTCAAGAGGGGTGTCGCATAGCGATAGACTCCATCCACTAGAACTCTCTTTGTGGCTACCTCAAGCAAATTCACTGCCTGATTGTCCAGCTTGGACCGAGTGGCTGCCTTTTCATTTCGACTGGGAATTGTGTCCAATTGCCAGAGCCTTTCCACATTTTGATACAACTCATCACATCGAGAGGTAATGGAGGTATGGAAGCATGTAGCAACAGAAGGGAGAGATTCAATCTCCCCCGTTGGACCTTGCAATGTCCAGCCCAGACGAGTCTTAACAGCTGCTGGTGCTCCTGATGGACCGAATCGCAATACTGCACAAAACAGTATAACCTAACTGAGACCATTTAACAATTACATATAGTAATTCCATCATGGTCTCAGTTAGGTTATACTGTTTTGTGCCTTTCCTATAGAACTACAATTAACAAACTATGTGCACTGCGCACTTACACACAATGTGATATCCGTAGTCTAAAGCAAACAATCAGTATGAGAGGAATATAGGATCTACTAGTATGTATACTAGTCAAACATTCAATCCCATCAAATTTACAGATAACCATTAAGATACAGCAAATATGGAAAGCAATAACTCACTTTATCACGCACAACCATGGATAGTATCTGAATCACAGAGACTGAGGGTCCTCACATGTGGTTTGTGTTGCTGCCAGGCAGAACAAAGGAATGGGTGGGGCTTATAAAGTGAACCATTGATTAGGAGGAAGTGAGATCAGGTGAGATTGGGTGGGTCCTTGCCATGGAAACAAGCAGAGGGCTACTGAATAGTATGACTCTATTCTACAATATTGGTATGTCATGTAAGTTTGCAGAAATAAAATATTTTAACTTGTGTGATGGTGCAACAATTTGGGAGGGAGTGTGCACCCAATTCAGCTGGCTTTATAATATGATGCATATTGTAAACATCTCAAAAGTAAGACCACAAGATAACATAAAACTAGTAGAGGTACATTTATTTCAGAACTCATAATTGTCCGAGAAGAACCACCCAGTCTCATTAAAACTCTTCTGACCAACACGTTATTTTTATTGACCGTTAAGATGAAACTCGGTTACAAATAGTCAAAAGGTGAAGAAACAGGATTATTCCCAGGTCAGTATTGCCTGGTGATGGGAAACAGGTGAAAAAAACAAAACATAAATCCATTTCACACTTTTATAAGCCCTCCAAAAAACAATCTGGCACTGGTATAACATCTAGAATTAATATAGGGCCTTATGAAATACCTGCAATATGCTATACCCGCAGGAAAATCATTTTAGAATTCAATAAATAACTAATGGCTAAAATAATAATAATAATAATTACAAAAAATATAATATTTATCTCTGTCCCACATTCTGCCTGCAACTGTGTTGATAATAAAATTTAAGAAGTGACACAATTTGGAGTCAGCTTGGCAGGAAGACAAGAACATATATATCCATAATCTATTCTAATTTTTTGACACAATATTGTCAAACTTCTTTTTGCTTTAATTTAAATCTATACCACTGTAATCAGTATTTAAATGTATTTACTTTGTAAATTTGTATTTCATTTTATGTTAGCAGCTAGAAAATAACAAGAAACTAAAAAAACAAATCATGGCTTTAAACTGTATTTAGTCACATTTTGGCAAAGATTAGGAACCTTGTTAATAAAATCATATGAAATCATATAAAAGCTCATATGAGGTGAATAAACAACATTTTGTGACAGTCTGTAAAAAAAAAAAAAAAATTGCTCAATTTTATGATTTTATGAACAGAATCGTTCCATATTTTTGTTACCTGATTTTATATGCACCTGCTCTGATCATCACCATCAAACTGGAATAACCTCAAATAAACCACTTGCAAAGAACACGCTGGTCCAATAACTTCCTCTGACGTTTATCAAACCAGGAAATGCAGTTTTTCTACCGCTCACGTCTTTGGCACTGTTACCTGTCAGACCCAACTGAAATTGAAATAATCATGTTGTAGCTGAATTAAATTTAGAGAAATTCAGAGAACGCGTCATTCGTCATCTCCTACGCTAATTATTTCCCCTCCGCTGCAGAGCGGGCTCTCATGGACTACATTTCCCATGATCCCGTGCTGCTTTGCTCTGTTAGCGCACGCGACATGTCAACAAACACCAAAGTCACACACTGGAGTGAATCTGGGCTGTAACAGATATCACAGCATGATCGGTAAGCCCATATTTATTAACAGCTACCTATGGCTGTCCGTAGGCTATAATAACTATGCCTTTATTTCCATTTGAAACAGATTTCAGACGGGTGATGTTGTGTCATGATGTTGACATTGGGCTACCTTTAAATGACAGCTCACTGCGCTCTTAAAATAATCAACATAACACAACATAATTGTTTAATAAAGAAATGTGAGGCATAATCATATAAAATGTTGTTATACTTAAAATTACGCGAATTCAAAGGAATGTAAAGGAGAGTGTTGACAACATGGACATTTGAACTGTTTCACCAACAAGATATACTACTAATACTAATATGAGGCTTGTTGACTTTTTACCTTTTTTTTTAATTCAGGGTGAGTTTTGGAAATCTGCATTTATTTGCAGACACCTTAAAATATTAATGAAATATGCTACAAAACAATTCAAGAAACAGCAAAAATGACTAGGTAACATACAGAAATATCCAATATTTGTTTTCATCTTTAATGTGATTAATAAATTGTATACATGTATAGCATTTAAATACATAACAATTGCTCCAACAAAAATGTGACCGTATACAGTACCTGATATTTATATAGCATAAAGAACACAGTTCAGCCATTTAGTTAAAAATCCACCTTGTGTAGTGGACTGAGTATATGTCGGTGTGATTTTATTGTGTGCACCTGTTTACCCAACAGCTGTTAAAATTGATGATACTAAAATTTGGATTTAGAATACATAATTTAAAAAAAAAGCTTTAGAAGTAGATGTTTGAAACATACAAAGAGAACACAATAATTTGTGTGAGTTACAGAGAGCTGTATGACCTTTAAGAAAACTTTCCTGTGTGACATGAATGCTCATATGCCTTTAATACTTGTTTGGAGGAAATCATATTTGCAGAGTCTTCTTAGATAGAATGCCATTATTTACTTATCTGAGATTAATGTTTGTTTTTCATCTATATGCCTATAGCATACTTTATTTTTTTTACTTTTTTTACTTTTATCAGTTCTTTATAGAGATCAAAGCAATTTTGTGAACAGCCATTTTGACCACAAATGAAGATCTTTTTGATCAAATCTAAGAGCTTCCTGTCCCTCCATTGACAACTACGCAACTGACATTTTGATCCTTTAAAAAAAGTAAAAAAGAGATCGTAAAACTAATCCATATGAATTGACCGGTTTATTATTAAGGGAGCACACTTTGCGCGCATTCAGTCATGCCAAACCATGCACTCAGTAGCCTGCTTGCTTTTATGTTAAATGAATGTTTGTGAATGTTAATGCTTTAATAACAAATAATTTATCGGGAGCATTTATGCTGATGTGTAGTGCATGGTGGCGGCACGTAGGCTAACTTGAAAGTAGGCTATTTCATGGAGGTAGGCTACAGAAAAAAAAATCTATTTATACTTTTTTTGCGGGCGGGAGCGGGACAAAACATGAATGTTGTGGGCGGGAGCGGAAGAAGGTAACATATTTTTGCGGGCGGGAGAGGGACTGAAAAATCTGTCTTGCGCAGTTTTGGAGCATTTTTAATTACTCACACTCGCTTCTGGCCTCCCTCTGCCATTGAATGCTACCACGACAAAGCACGTATGCGACAAATGACGTCAGAAAAGCATCAGTAGGCTACATTATAATCGGTTATGGTCTATTACTGAGCCGATACCGAATCGTCCTCGTCTGCATGAGGTTTATTCTTGTGTTACGAAGCACGTTTGAGCTTCAGCAAGAACCAATGAGGTTCAGCACGTTTGAGCTTAAGCAAGCACCAATGAGGTTCATTCGTTTGTTACGCAGCACATTTGAGCTTCTGCAAGAACCAATGAGGTTCATTCTCGTGTTACGCAGCACGTTTGAGCTTCTGCAAGAACCAATGAGGTTCATTCTCATGTTATGCAGCACATTTGAGCTTCTGCAAGAACCAATGAGGTTCATTCTCGTGTTACGCAGCACGTTTGAGCTTCTGCAAGAACCAATGAGGTTCATTCTCATGTTATGCAGCACATTTGAGCTTCTGCAAGAACCAATGAGGTTCATTCTCGTGTTACGCAGCACGTTTGAGCTTCTGCAAGAACCAATGAGGTTCATTCTCGTGTTACGCAGCACGTTTGAGCTTCTGCAAGAACCAATGAGGTTCATTCTCGTGTTACGCAGCACGTTTGAACTTCAAGGGTTAGTTCACCCCAAAATTAAAATTCTGTCAGTAATTACTCAACCTCATGTTGTTCCAACTTCCAACCCCGTAAGACTTTCGTTCATCTTCTGAACACAAATTAAGATATTTTTTATTAAATCTGAGAGCTCACTCTCACTCCTCTATAGACTTCTGTTGTAATTGAAACCTGCCGGCCCAGAAAGTTAGTAAAAACATCGTTAAGATAGTCCAAGTGACTACAGTGGCTCAACCTTAAATTTATCAAGCGACGATAATACATTTTGTGCGCAAAAGCAAACAAAAATAACCACTTTATTCAACTATTCATTTTCTTCTCTGTCGGCCTCTGAGTGAGTTCACGTAGTGTAACAGCGCAGCGCTTCTGTGTTATACCTAAGGTTGAGCCACTGTAGTCAATTGGGCTATTTTATCAATGTTTTTACTTACTTTTCTGGGCCGTCAAGTTTCAATAACATAGAAGCCTATGGAGGAATGATCCAGCTCTCAGATTTAATCAAAAATATCTTAATTTGTGTTCCGAAGATGAACGAAAGTCTTACGGGGTTGGAACAACATGAGGGTGAGTAATTACTGACATTTTTGGGTGAACTAACCCTTTCAGCAAGAGGTTTGTTCTCCCTCGTCAAGCAGGTTCGGTTGAGCTTCTGTTTTTGTTTGCTGATCAATGTTTATATGTGAATAAAAGCCTAAATTTAATCTGTTCATCATATAAAGCAAACTCTTTATGAACTTTTTGAAGCGTCAAAGCGGTAGTTGCGTAGCTGTCAATGGAGGGACAGAAAGCTCTTAGATTTCATCAACAAGATGAAAGTCTTACGGGTTTGGAACGACTTGTCGATTGTACCATATTTTCCGGTAAAACTTTCTCACATGAATCTTTCAGCAGATGTTTTCTCAAAGCAAAATTCTTTTGTCCTTTTTAGGTGTCTCGCATAATTTTCGGACCCGTCGAATTCCACAATGCCTGCCCAGATTATCTGTGAAAAATTATATCAATGTTGAATCTGAAATAAATCGTTAGAGCTTCTCCTGAGTCTGCCTTTGGACTGCTGGGCTCTGAAGAAGACGTATTGATTGTGTCTTTTCGAGTGTCTCGGTACGGGGCTCGCTGATCCCCGCGAGACAGGGATTTGGTTTGAGTGAACTGACTGGCGCTTGTCTGGCAGAATGAGCATGAATCAGGCAGCACGCCTCCACCCTCAGGCACAGCATCTCCTGCTATTGGAACAATATCTGTGCCAATAGTCATGTCACGTAAGCTTGTTTTTATATTGACTGAGCTGTGAGGAGAACTGACTCTCGTCCCGCCAGGGTAGAGCATGTTCAGCAGCACCAAAATCTGTCTGTCTTGCATGAATGGATCTGGATATGTTTTTTAATTAGAAAAGATTTAAAATGGGTTGAATTGGATGCAATAATCTTATAGTGAGCATAAAATAGCGTGCATCTTTTTAATGTTCAAATGCTGCACTCCATACAAATGCTTCTATTAAGAATATTGAGCTGAACATCTGAATGCTCTTATGACAGTCTGCAACATAATGAATTATTTTTGACATATTTTAGCTTTTACTCAAGCAATTATTTTAGGGTTAGGTGTCTCAGTCTCAAGAGCACAATGGTTATAGATCATGTCATGATCATTTACTCAACTATAACTTTATCTGTGAAATGCAAAACGAAATGTTCCAATGCAAGGAAAGTCGATGGTGGTGTACTGTCATAAATGACAAAAAAGCTCCATAAAAGGATCATAAAAATAGTCGACTTGTACATAATATTCTATAAATCTTCTGAAGAAATACAATAGCTTTGTACTGGAAACAGACCTAAATTGAAGTTGTTTTTCACACTGTTAATTTAATGTCGTTAGTACTTCAATATCAGCTTACTTTATTTTAGTTAGTTGCCAAGGCAACATTTCTAATTTTAGTTCGTTTTTTTACGAACAAGTTTTTTGTTAACCATTTATATTTTATTTCAGCTTTATTTCAATTATTGAAATCGATCCTTAATAGTTTTATTTAGAGTTTTAGAAACTATAGTGTTGTGTCACGATATGTCTTGTGACACATGCAGAACTGATGGTATTTTGTAAGACTTTTGTGGTGCTTAGGCAGTGAAAATGTGTTTGTGTTCCCTTTCAGTCGAGAACATCAGACGTAGTCGACGACGACTAAATGGGGATCACGCTTAGGGAGCCTGTCTTTTTCGTACTACTATTTAATCAAGCCAATTCAACATTGTCGTGTGTGATTACACGCTTCGCCCCGCAGCGCGGTTATACGGAAGTGGACGCACGCACCAGTTGCCTTTCGCTTCGGAGCCGATCGGATGTCTCTGAAGAGTACTTTTGTTTAAACAAGAGTGTCGGTGTTCTTGTGGGAAGACCTCCCAGTGTTGGTGTTCTACAGCGCGAGTGCAGTGGTGATCGCGAGCTTCTCAAGCTCTCAACTGCTGTTTTAACAGCATCAAATTTCTGTCGGCTGTCGGGCTCGAGTGGAACCATCCATCGTGTCCTGCTCAGTCTCGGTTGGATGATTGGTATCTCGGGGCGGGCCGTGCTGGTTCTCAGCCCGCCGCCCCAGTGCCCTTCTTTCCCGAAGTGCATGGAGAGCTTACTAGGTTGTGGACGGCTCCTTTTACTGCCAAAAACTGCCTGAGTGGTCCTTCCCCCTCACTACCCTTGACGGAGGAGCGGTGAAGGGTTATGAGGCTATTCCTCCAGATCCTCGTCTCCCCCCTAAGGCCTGTGAGCTCGCGTCAGGTTTGACGGTCAGAGCTTGCATGCCATGGCCTTGTTGCAGTTCTATCAGGCCAAGACACTCATGGACATGCACAAGGGTAGTCTCAAGGGTAGTCTAGACCGTGTGCTCATGAGTGAGCTCCGTACTGCTGCTGACTTCGCCCTCACGGGCACGAGCGTCGCAGCGTGCGCGGTCGGTCTAGCGATGTCCATTGTCCACCCTAGTGGTCCAGGAGCGTCATCATTGGCTCAGCCTGGTTGAGATGGCGGATGCGGACAAGGTTCGGTTCCTGCACTCCCCAATTTCCCAGGTTGGGTTGTTCGGTGACGCGGTGGAGAGCTGCCTCCACCCCGCTGCCGGTGGCAGTTCCTCTGCCTGCTCGTCGCCGAGGGCATCCCCTGCCGCTGCCTCCGGTTCCTTGGGGCCCCCGCAGCAGCCTCCACTCGGGCCCCAGCGTAGAGCCAGCATCAGGCAGGCCATCCGGTCTGTCTCAGGCACTGCCAAGCCAGGGGGTAAGTGTCAGACGTAGCGTCCCTGAGACAGGCCACCAAGGGATGGGGGGACGAGCTCTTCAAATGGTTACTGTTCTGCCACTGGCTCCCCGGAGTCCAGTGGTACCCAAATTGTCAAGAGAGCAAATTCCTCCTTCCCTGGGTCTCAAAAGGGCGAGCCTGGCGCGTGCGACCCTGTAGGACAGTCTGTCACCCCTCAGTCTCCTCTTGTTCGCCAGCCGGCAGCATGGTACGTTCGAGGACCCGGTCATCCGCCTTCTCATGCATCCCCTGTTGCCCCGTGGAGACAGGTAAGTGTTGCACCGCACAGTCAGACCCCGCTTCCTGGCGCTTCGGGCTGCCCCCGGGCCTTCCGAGCCGTGTCCCTGTCCTCCACCTTGCTGCCCCACCTCAGGTACTTCTGTGGTCTTCCGGAAAGAGTATAAAGAGCTTCCCAACGGTCCGGACCAGACTGTAACCATCAGACTCGGCTATGCGATTCATTATCTCTCGGCGCCCGCTCAAGTTCAGTGATAATCATCACACTACGTGTTGAGCTGATATGCTCCTGAAAGCTCAGTGATATTCATCACACCTAGTGTTGAGCAGTGCTCCTGTCTTGTGCGTGCATGTCGCTGTCCTACTGGCGAAGAACGTGATATAGCTGCTCTTTCCAGCCGATATGAAGGCCAGTTTTTATAAACTCTTTCTTCATGTACCTAGTATGTGGTGGGTCATGACCATCTTGGCCCTGTGTCACTTGAACGGGCCCTTTCTCGAAAGCCTACGTCCACGTTGCTACACAGAGAGGCATTTTTTAGAATGCCCCGCCCCCAAGCTTGGTCTGCAGCGTTTGACCTGAATGACATGTACTTCAGATCTCTAGCCTTCCGCAACACGGACTATCCTGCGTGTTGCATTTGAGGGTTTAAAGTATCAGTACAGAGTCCTACCCTTAAAGTGCTCCATAGCCAGTTGGGTCTTCAGGTCAACTGGGAGAGAGTAATTTCGCCCACGGGCTGAGTATCTCTTTTCCGGTTTGGAGAGGACTCGGTCCAACATGCCTCTTCAAGAAGAGTGTGTGTCTGGTTGGTGCTATATAGAAGTGAGAAAGGATCCCACTGAAAGAATTTTTTACAGGCTTCTGGGGCATATGGCAGAAGCAGCTGCATGGCTTCCTCCATATAAAGACCACTTCAGCACTGGCTTAAAGTCGAGTCCTGAGGTGACCGTGGCAGAGCGGCACACCCTGTGTGACAACAGATCACCCTGGCCTGCTGCCAAACCCTCAACTCGTGATCAGACCTTTCGTTTCTCCGAGCCAAACCACTCCTAGAACGAGGTCCACTAACACCGACTGAGGGGCCATGTACAAAGGGCATGCTTTAACGGAGGCCTGGGCGACCTCCGACTGCATTGGTGTGATACCTCTAGTTGTTGCAGTTCACCTTGCTTTCAGCCACCGATGCTCAGCGAGCTGGTACTTATCCGGAAAGACAGCATCGCAACCGTTGCGCTAAGCTTCCCTCGCATGTCACAACTCGCCCATCACCTCCTCCTTGGAGTCAGAAGCTTCTGAGGTCGCTTCATTCCACTATTTCTTCCGGCCTGCTCAATCGTGCCGCCGATGAGCCTCACGGCAGTTATGGCCTGGGAGAGTGGAGACTCCATCCCCTGGTGGTCCAGCTGGGCAGGGAACACTTCAGCGCCGCACAGTTACATCTGTTGCCTCTCCGGATTCGTTCCTCTGCCAGTTGTTATTTCTGTCCGAGCAGGCAACCCTTGGATAGGCACTGGCTCTCAGCTGGCCCCGGGGTCCGGCAGAAATGCATTCCCCAGTGAGCCTTCTAAAAAAGCGGCTATGCGATTCATTGTCGATTGGTGCCCACTCAAGTTCAGGTATTTTCATCACACTCAGGTGTAGACCAGAGATGCTCCGGAAGCTCAGTGATTTCTTCACACCTAGTTTTGAGCAGTGCTCCTGTCTTGTGCGAGCATGGCGCTTGCACCTACTGTGTAGGTCAGGAGTGGAGCAGGTCTTGATAGTTGCCCCTTATTGGCCCAACCAGACCTAGTTCCCCTCGACAGCCCTTCCTGACTTCCCCTGAATACATTCTCAGGGACGGGGCATGATGGTACCCGCGTTCAGACCCCTGGAGAGATTCCAGGCCGGTCCTAAAAAATAAATGCGGAGGTTCAGATGGCTATCGCAGGACTATCGACGTCGGTGTATGAATGAGTGAGTGAATGGGTGAATGTGAGGCAATATGTAAAGCGCTTTGGTGGCCATTGGGTCTGTGAAAGCGCTATATAAATGCAGTCCATTTACCATTTTACCATTTACTATGTGATAGTCACCATCACTTCTGCGAAAGCACCCCCTAAGAGGAAGTGTTGCTTACGCCAAATAGAAGTGGAACCTATTCGTTGAGTGAGTCTTCTCTCTGTGAGGAGATCCTGAAGGCGTTCAGTCATTTCAGTGCTCTCTTTCCTGCAAGATGGGTTGGAGTAGGGCTGTGTCCTCCACCCTCAGAATGATGTTGCCTCTATTTTTTCTTGACACACATGATGCAGTAGCATAGGAAGCATGTCCTGATCGCCAGGTTCCTGAGGGAGCAAGGGAATCTGCCTTGCGCCCCTCTTTTATCCTCTTGGGCCTTATCTCTGGTGCTACTGCACAGCAGAGACAGCCCCTCAGCCACTGCAGGCAGTGAGTTAAAAATTCTGTTTTTAAAGAAACAGTTCTCCTGCTCGCGTGGTCTAGATGGAAGGAACTTGTTCGCTTTCGGTCAACGAGTTGTGCCTGGAATTCGAGCCGGCTAACTCTCACGAGCTGAGATCCCGGCCTGGATATGTGCCCAAGGTTCCTACCTCTCCCTAAAGGTGGGACCAGGTGGTGAGCCTACAAGCGCTGCCCCGGAGGAGGCAGACCCAGCCCTGGCTTTCTCTCTCCGTCCGCTTCATTACGGTTATACGTGCACAGAACGCAAGCCTTAGGACCTCAGACCATCTCTTGTCTGTTAAGGAAATCAGCAGAGAGGGAAGGCTGTTTCCAAACAAGGTTGGCCCACTGAATGGTGGCTGACTTCATCTTGGTGAAAATCCCAAGATGCACTTGTCTACTTAGGTCGTGAGCTCCTCTGAAGTGAGTGTGTACCCCCACCTAGGCATTGACACAGAGTGCTTCGCTGACAGATTCTAGAGTTGAGGGCTGGGCGACACCCATAGTCGAATTGCTGCTTCCCGTGGGCTCCCTTTTCATGAAGCCAGTTTACCGTGAGCCCGGTTCGAAGTGTCGGCTTGCTGCGCCATTCCCCTCCTATGGACTGGATACATGCGCCATTTCTGTTCCAGTTGAGTTGCCTTTAACCAAACCCTGTTGAGTTCCTCCGCAACCCTCCGACATCGGACGTGGCGGAGCGTCTGGTGTTAGGCCTACCACTTGTAAGCAGTGTGGAACCTGTGTTAGGCTGGGTCCATATGTTGTGATCCCTACGGTGATCCCATATGTGTATTCTTCCACGGTACGACTCCCTGCGGCGAGCCCGTGTCTTCCCTCGGCAGAGCAGGCCAGTGAAGCCTGCTCGGCCTTCACTGTCCGGTTGAGTCTCCCCCTGTCATAGGCTGGAGCCACCCCAGTGACATTCCATATGTTGTACTGCCCGGTCATCCGCCCAGTTCATATGTGTATTCTCCACATGTTACCTCCCTTCGGGCAGGATGTGGCTTCCGCAGCGTCCCTTCCTTCCATATACAGGGAACGCTTTCTCAGTGGTCCTGTAGGAACAGCAGTGACTTCCCTGGCCTAAAGGCCTGTCCCTTCTCTGTCTTAAATTGCGGGTGGATCAGGAGGCTTCTGTCTAGGCACTGGAAGGTGGCAGCACTAGCGGCCGCTCAGCTCCTCAGCGAAAAAGCAACTGGTGCGTGTGTCCACTTCCGTATTTATACCTCCTCTGCGGGGCGGAGTGTCACACACGCCAATGTTAAATGCCTTGATTAAATAGTAGTACGAAGAAGACAGGCTCCCTAAGCGTGATCCCTATTCAGTTGCCATTGACTACGTTCTCCGTTCTCTCATTCAGGGAAAGGTGGGTTACATATGCAACCAGGACGTTCTTTTTCTTGCCAGTGTAAATTTCAGCACTTTTTATTTTGTGCTTCACAGAAGAAAATTGGGGTGGTGATGGCGCAGTGGATAAGACACATGCCTTTGGTGTGAGAGACCCGGGTTCGAATCCACTGTGAGACACCAATGTGTCCCTGAGCAAGACACTTAACAAGACACTTATTAATTTTGGATGACTAATACACACACACACACACACACACACACACACAAAAGCTAGCTGCTCCCTGACTCTTCTTTGCTGTTTTCAGGGCTGATATAGAGACCGATGTCTCAGTACAGCTATTTCAGTGATGTCTGTCAGGCAGTAGGGACATGTAATGTGCAATATACCCAAAAATTTAGCTTGCTGCATTTTTAAGATGGGATAATACTGTGTGCACTTCTCATAACAATCATATTTTGTTGTAAAAACCATTTGAGGTTTGCAGTACCTTCCCTAAAGCAGATTCTATCAGGGGGAAATCAACCCCACTATAGACCCTGAACAGAAAAACAGGTAAAGTAAAGGTCGGATCAGGGTGGTCCATCAGATGTGGTTGGAATCCAAAAACAAGGGGATTGCATATTGGGTTCAGCGCTAATGTTTTTCCTGTGCTGTCCTCTGGTGGAGACAGATAGAGACAGATTGACAGTGGATATCTGTCCAAAGTGGAAGTGATCAGGAGGTCAGGAGGGTCTGCTTATAAACTCAGTTAGAGAGAGAGAGGAAGAGAGAGCGCGCCGTGTTGGACCTCTCTCGGGACGGCAGTGCAAAGGGACAGGATTATTTACTTGCTGTGTTTGGAGTCCAAGGAGAGAATAAATTGCTATTGATTTTTGCAGTTAAGTGTCTTTCCTGCCTCCAGACTGACTGTGGGCAAAGAATAATTTGCTTTAATATGTATCCACATTCGTCTTACCTCTTTTTCTCCATGTCCAAAGTGGAACGTTTTTTTGACGCAGCATTTTTTCTCGCTGTCAGCACTCAGACCCACTGTGTGTATGAAAGATGAAAAGTGATTTTAAAGAATCCTGAATGCAGAACATAGGGATGGACGAATGCTGCAGGCGTAAAATCATACATTGCATTACACTCAGAGCCTTTGTGTACATCTGTTGAGGCTGCTGCTCATAACTGAATTTGAATTTTAAATCTTAAAGTTGGCTTGTAGTAGGAATGCTATTTTCGGAAGTGAGGGCCACAGAACAGCAGTGGACTCAAGCTGCTTGCGTCTCTATTTGCATGCTTTTATCTTATGCAAACCTTCTACTTCACTGGGGAGTTGAAAGTATATGTTGGATTATGTAGGAAGACAATGTGCCTGTATTGTAGCGGTAATACAGTGAGACCAGTTACTGCAATTGTCTATTCAAATATCAGATTATCAATGTACAATTTGCAATTAAGGAGAAATTTATGAGTGACATTGTTATGTGAATAATCAAATATATAGGGCTCTACAGTAACATTTATGTTCATGAGGCACAGTCAAAAATGTAGGGGCAGAGTTAAAGTTTTTAAAGAAATTAATACATTTATTCAGCAAGGATGCATTATATTGATCACAATTGACAGTAAAGAGATGTATAATGTTACAAAAGATTTATTTCTATTTTAAATAAATTCTGTTATTTTGGACTTCATCAAAAAGTCCTGAAAATTTTTTTATTTCAACATTGATAAATAATAAGAATTATAAATGTTTCTTGAGCAGCAAATCAGAATATTAGAATGATTTCTGAAGAATCATGTGACACTGAAGACTGGAGTAATGATGGAAGATTCAGCTTTTATCACAGGAATAAATGTTATTAATAGTATTAATGCTTTTACTGTATTTTTATCAAATAAATGCAGCCTTGGTGAGCACAATTGGCTTCTTTTAAAAACATTAAAAAAAAATCTTACCGACCCCAAGCTTTTGAACGATTAACGGTGACTACAGAAAAAAATAATATTCACAAAGTATATACATACATCGCTGCTGATAAGCCTTTTTTATCTTAAATATGTGCAGCTTTAACTGACCAAATAACTACAATATATTGTTAATGACAAATGAAAATTAATATAAAGTGCTATGAAGCATATTATTCTCATTAGTATGAAAATTCACATTCATTAACATTCAAATATATATGAAAATACTTTAATCAAACTTTATAACTAACGTTCTATGAGGTGCACATAAACCTCACATTGTTGTTTAATTGAAGATGTCCTACTAAGCTGTCTGCTTTGCTCATGAATATGAATGACATTACTTGCCATTAAGTAACTTATTTGCTGACTGGCAGATATTTTGCACTAATCAGTTGGTGAATTAAGAATCTGGTGAAATTGTGGCTCATGAATTTTTAATGATGCTACTTGACTGGACTCTTCCATAAGGTTTCCGGGCCACATCTGCATGACCCTATTACATTTAATAAGAAGTTATACTTGTTCAGAAATCATAATTACAACGTGCACTTAATAAAGTGCACGGAATAAAAAGGACTTTCATTTTCCATTTCATAAACGTCATGCCACAACAGGAAAAAAAACCACACACACACACACACACACACACACACACACACAGAGAATACAAGAACATCTCCTGTGTGAACACAACATTTTTCTCGATGTATTTGCACGGTCATAAACGAAAATAGCAGTCTGATGCATCATTTGCCTATAAGGTTTTATTTTAAGGCGGTTATCTGAGGTTATTATGGTGTTATTTATAAGTATTAACCATGTGTCAGATGTGCAGGTGTTTGCACTGCTCTATATTATATTATGAACATTTTCGGATTGCACAGATTCGGCCTGTTGCGTTTATGATCACGCGTCCCACTGTTTTAATTAGCCTCCAGTAATAAGCCTCAAGTAATCAAGCTGGACTTTACACAAAATGATCATTGCGTTAATTAGCAAAAGTTTCTAATGCACAATCTAAGCATATCTATGCCACAGAGCCCCTAGTCACATTCTGTTTCAATTTGCATTTAAATGCAAGCATCTACCTAAATTCATTACCATAAAATTAATTTGTACTCAACTTTGAGGTTTGTACATTTGTCAGAAACTGAATAAAGTCACAATAAAACCATCACAAACTCCTCCGTTGCGTAAGAGATGGTTGGCAGTATTAGTAGTAGAGTGTCGAGTGATTGATCGGTTGTGACGATTAATCGGCACCGTTAACCGATTTCTGGAACAATCGGTTATCGGCAAAAATCCATACTGATATTTTTCCGGGTTGCATCCGTTGTTTGAGCGGCTGAGAAGGGTCCGCTGGCATTATACAATACGAGCGCGACCCCTAGAGGCGAAATATAAACTATCACTGACGCCTCTTGGAGTTTGTTTTGACACGCGAGACTGCGCTGCACAGAGCATGACACTTTAAATGCGGATTTAAAACAGACAATGAAATGGTATGTTATACAGTGACAATAATACGAGATATAAACTCGCAATTGTGAAAAAAAAAGTCAGAATTGCGAGTTTGTTTCTCGCAATTGTGTTTTTTATCTCGCAATCGCAAGTTTTTATCTCACAATTCTGACTTTATATCTCGCAATTCTGAAAAATAAAGTCAGAATTGCGAGATGTAAACTCGCAACTGTGAGAGGAAAAAGTCGCAATTATCTTTTAAAATGTTTTATTCTGTGGTGAAAACAAGCTTCAATTTTCATTAAGTATCTATTTTAAAAACTATCGGTTGATTAATCGGTTACCGGCCAGCGTTGGCCAACCTAGTTATCGTTATCGTTGTCGGTAAATGTCCCTATTGGTCGACATCTAATTAGCAGTGACTAGCAAGCATGAAAAGGTATTCTTAATCTCACGCTGTTTAGGACTGATGGTATGTGCATCAGGAGAGAGTGTAATTATCAAGTGAGGTTTTGGGTTAAAGGTTAAAATCCAAGGGTGATAGACAATCTTCATTTTCAAACGCAAGCTATTTCTCTCTGGAGCAGAACTCTTTATATTCCTTTCATAGAAAGTCAGTTCATTTCCCGCTGAACATGGAAATGACTAATTTTCCATTTACATCTTTCAACATTTCAGAGCTTTTTATAACCCGATGACCTTTCAAGAGAACAAATTTGAGATTTAAGGCCAGACTATTTACTGCTTTTCAGGCTACCAAGAGGGAATTCAAATAGCGTATTTTAATCACATATTAACATTCGGTAGCTCTTTTAGCTCTTTATCTGAAGCCTGATATGTCTTTTCAGTCATATTTGCGCTTATTGGTTCCACCCGAGGCTCAGAAAAAGAAGAGACTTTGAGAAATCGTAGCTTTGGCGTGTGCTGGCAGAAAGGAAATTGGTGTGTCAATCACAGGTTTTCATATCTCCAAGCGAGCTGTCATGAGAATCAGAGAAATGGATGGAGACGCTGAAAGCAAAGAGTGGCAATAAATAGCATAGGTTGGAGAAAGTGAGTAAAGGAGTAGATACCACAACACCAGAGTGCAAGTGCTGCTATCTAATTACCCCCGCACATTGCAGAGCTATTGCTGAAATTGAACAGGATAATGACTGCACTGCTGTCAGTCAATACTAGTACAGGGTCAGTGGATTTGCACAGATATGTTTGTCGCCCGAGCTTAAAGTCTATCATTAGGCCACTTTTAAGGGTCTACAAGGTCGTTTATGTCCTGAATGCTGTCATTCATTGCAGCGGTTTCCAGATAATGGAATACGTGCATCGTGACTGAATGTCTGCGGTAAAAACAGCATAAAAGGACAGCTTAAACCCTTGTGCGTGAACAAAATACAGTGCGTGTTGTTTTACACTGTGACTGGGGAGACTGAAAGTTTTTCAGAAATTAATGAGCTGCGAAGATTTCTTCATAAGATAAATTTCATTCTTTTGAGCACATCTTTATTATAATATCACCCTGACCTTTTTTGACTCCCAAAAAAGGTCAAAAATGAATTATAATTCTGAAATTAAAAACATGTTTATTGTAGAAGTGTATTGATCCAGTCTCTGAAATGAATTTTTATTATATATATATATATATATATATATATATATATATATATATATATATATATATATATATATATATATATATATATATATATATTGTGTTAATAATAAAAAAAAAATGCAGCTTGTTATTTGTTACTATTTTCCTTGAAATGAATGTAAATGCGGACTGGGCTGTCTGTCAAGCTCCAAAAATAGGTAAAAGGGGACGATTATCAAATGGAAAGCTTGAAAGATCAATTCCCCGTTGATTGTAATTGTATGGAAAAGAGCAACCAGGACATTCTTTACATTTTCTGTTAGAGATGCACCGAAATTTTGGCTACTGAAATTTTTCGTCTGAAAAAACTATTTTCGGTTTTGGGGCCAAAATGGTTTTAGAGGGCCGAAATTACTGATGGAAACAGACGTTTAATTTCTTCTCCGATGGAGCATTTTGACTGTGTTCAGCGTCTATTTCGTGCTCACAATGTGGATTTTATGTTTCGCAGAAGTCATGCAGGTTTAGAACGACATGAGGGTGATTTAAATATGTATTTTTGAAACGCTATATGACGTTTGAAACGCTAAGTAACTGACATTGTAAGTGTAACTGAGAAAGTGACAAAGTATGCAATCTTAATTTTTCTACCAAGCACAAAACCTCTAAAATACCTCAAATTTGTGTATGTATAGTCTTGCTGCAGGACTAATGCGTTTTCCCTCTCTTGCTCTTAGGACCCCAATCCCATTCTTGAAACACCTCACTTTGATCCATTTTCCCTGAATTAATGTTTTATTGTTTAGTCAATGATTAGACCTAGGAATAATTTCATGGTTCAGTTGTGCCGGTGTGAAACACGCTGGGCTCCTTCTCTGAATACCTCACTTTATAATTAAAACTTGAGGATGGGGTCTGGAAAACAAATTCTGCCTGAAATTGGAATTGGTTACACAGACTCACGCAAATGTGAGATGGCAGCAGCCGCCCCCGGCCTGACGTTAAGGACGCTGGTGAAACATTTCTCACTGGAAATAAATCACAAAATGGGAAAAACTAGAGAAAAGATTAGAAGAGCAGTACGTACAGTATGTTAGTCATAGGCCAAAATCTTCACAATAACGGTATCACATAGCACAAAATAAAAAAAATTATTATATACAATCGAATTATCAAATTAATTCAATATTTCATTAATGAAACACTTCCTCACTTTTTATTCATAACAAATGATTGATAAATGGGAATCATTTCATACTTCTAAAACAGAATATAAATACACCTAAGAAAATATTATATAACATAACTTATATAACATATTCAGTATTTATATAGATGCTAGATGCAGAAAAAAAACCCATCAGACACACTACAGTGGAAAAGTTTGGGGTCAGAAAGATTTTCTTAAAGGACAAGTTCGGTATTTTACACTTAAAGGGTTAGTTCACCCAAAAATAAAAATTCTGTCAGTAATTACTCTCCCTCATGTTGTTCCAACCCCGTTAGACTTTCGTTCATCTTCAAAACACAAATTAATATATATTTTTTTTATAAAATCTGAGAGCTGGATCACTCCTCCATAGGCTTCTTAAGGGATCGAAACTGGCCCGCCCAAAAGTTATGAAAGACATCGTTAAAATAGTCCGAGTGACTACAGTGGCTCAACCTTAAGTTTATTAAGCGACGAGAATACTTTTTGTGCACAAAAAACATACAAAAATAACGACTCTATTCAACTATTCATTTCCTTCTCACTTAGTGAAAACTACGCAAAGCTTCTAGGTTGTACGTCACATGCATCACACACATGACCAGCGTCGGCCAATAGTGAGCCTACGTGTGATGTACAACCCAGAAGCTTTGCGTAGTTTCACTACGTGAGAAGGAAATTAATAGTTGAATAAAGTCGTTATTTTTGTTTGTTTTTTTGTGCACAAAAAGTATTCTCGTCGCTTCATAAACTTAAAGGTCCCCTGACATGGGGTTATTTTATTATTTTATAATGTTTCCTGGTTGCCCTTATAATGTTAGTATGTTTTTTAGACCAAAAATAGTCATAATTTAGAAATAAAAGGCATTTTTCCTAGCCTGATTTTAGCCTCTGATTTGAACGCTCTGTTTGAAGGGGCGTGTCTCTGTGGGATTCAGTGGAACCGCCCACTGCTGTGATTGGCTGACATGCTTGCATATGAAATAGCTACGTATTACATGTGAAACTCTCGAATACTTTTACTACAGCTATTATACGTTTTTACTATCACAGCTATCGAGATTAACGAATCGTGAGATGTTTTTAAAGTATTTAGATCTATTCCCATCACATAAAATGTTGCCATGATGAGCATTGAGCAAGCAGATGACAGTCTGTTGATCGCGAGAATGAAGATCTTATCATTGCAATGCAGTTTCTGCACTCTTTCTAATGCTTTCCCCAATGCAAACACGATGATGTACATACAGTAAGAGCTTCGTTGTGCAGTGTAACGTGCGTCATTGATTTCATAACGAGTTGTCCAGATAAACTCGCGCTGTGTGGAAAGATTGTTCTTTGATCGCTTTCTGTATATAATTTGTTCACAATTTAAATAAGATTATTTTCATCCTACTAAAAGAAACGATGTGAAGTTGATATTTTAGTCACTGGCTTGACTTACTGATAAGTCAAATAGTATTGAACGATTTTGAGAGAAAGATTAACTGTCTGAACTTGAACAATTAGACTACACATCAGAAATTGTTGCTTGGTAGCTCGATCGATTTATTTTCAGACGTTCCTCGAGGCCAGCTCAGTATTGGCCCAAGTTGAAATGTTTGGACCATACACAACTTTGGGAAGTTGTGTCGGCGCATTTCCAGAGAAAATAAAATTAACCCATTGTTTCTTCATGAAGGAACTAAAAAATACTTTTGTGTTCATTTGTACATCCGAACACTGATCAACTGCCATGCTTCGCTCGTTTGCAAGCCATGATATCTCTCGACGAAAAACTCAAATCTCAAAGCTATTTCTCTAGGAAAAACTCTAATCGCTCCCGCGCGTTCGTACTTCCTAGCAACCACAGAAACCGAAAATTCTCGAGCCAGCAGCATGTGTCCAAATTTCAATCTTAACCGTTCTATTTCATCAGAAACGATCTTGAAACAGGGCTTTAATTGTAAAATACCGATCTTGTCCTTAAAGAAGAAACAAATTTCTATTGCAAACTGATGAACTGATGAACTGTCTGTTCATCAAAGAATTCTGAAAAAAAAAAATCACGGTTTCTGTTGAAAAACTATTTTTAACATTGATAATAATAAGAATCAGCATATTACAATTTCTGAAGTGTGACACTGAAGACTGGAGTAATGATGCTGAACATTCAGCTTTGACCACAGGAATAAATTACATTTTAAATGTATTCCAATATATTTTTTTTTATAACAAATTAATTTATAGAAATATAACAGTCATCTATATTGTAAAATATTGTTTTTGCTGTAAGTAAGCTTGGTGAGCATAAGAAACTTTCGAAAACATTATAATCATCATTTTCTGTAAAAATATATTACTGACAAACCTTTGAACGGTAGTGTATGTGGATAAATAGACAGACAGACAGACAGATGGAGTAGGCTGGTTGTTTATAAGAGCCCTTGTGCAGTGCTTTTAACTCTTGGACCTCCTGGATTCAGGCAAACAGAACACTTACTTTAAAGAGACTGCAGCTTAATGCTAAATAAACAATACATTTTTCATGTAGAGCTCTTGAACTAAATCTAGCATTTTCAATTTTAGGTTGCCTCATCCTTCTTGTTTTAAGTGCTTTATCGTTTAGCATCTTTCAGCTGGTTTATAAGTGGCTGGTGGGCTGAAGCCAGTGTCCCTCAGGTGTGCTGGCCCCGGTGCCACCGGCACAGGTCGAGTCTCACTACTTAATTACCATTGTTAATGAATGCCTTTATGCGCAACCTGTGGTTCAGTGATGGGCAATGACAGACAGACAGTCACGCTCTTGTGTCCAAAATCATCAACACCATTTGGTCCGCCTGTCAGTTTATTGCCTCCAACAGCAGTATATGAATTTATCTTCACAGAGATGATGTCAGCAGATGTCAAGGCGAATCAGGGATGTTCATAATCTGATTTGAGGGACCAGCCGGGGACACAGATCTCAGCCGAATGGCCTGTGACATCATTTTAGGCTTTTTTCACACTTGCTTCAATGGCTTGGTACGAACCCTAGTTTGATTTCACCCCATGTTTCACCATGCTGGTCTCTCACATCGGGGGGCCTGTGGACCCTTGAGGGATGCTAGGGGCTCTATGGAAAAATAGATTTCAATTAAATAAAACTACAGTAAACGTCACTACTTTTCCTACAAGTCTTGACATCTTCTGTCCATGATGGATATGCAAACTCAGAATATTATGCAAACTTGCAAGAATGATAAATAACACATATAATCTCACTTTATTAACCAATGTGTTTGCTGCTTACTTTTGATGATCCAGTTCAACCATACGAATAAGCAAAAATGACTAGTTAAAAATCACGTGTGTTTCCTTTTTTTATTGCTGAAGTAAAAGTGTTGACTCCTGTGTCCTATTCTTCTGCGATCCAGAATGGCAGTGCAAATGAAAGGTGTGTTTGAGATGCGCCCTCTACTGTACAGGTGTGAGTTTGCTTTTCCTTCAGCCTGAAGCTTATTCATTTCACTTTTGGTGTGAAAGCAGCATCTTTACATTTGCCAAAAATAAAAAGCAGTTTTTATTAAAAAACTAACAAGCAAGCCCAGTCCAGGTTAGAAAAAGTAACGCAACACATTACTTTCCATAAAAAGTAACTAACACAGGGAGTAACGCAATATTCTAACACGTTACTTTTAAAAGAAACTTTCGCCAACACTGCTTCTGCTGCATAGACACACATGATCCCGTTGGAGATCTAGGCAGGTGGAGCTGGGGGAGGTGGAGGGGTTCAGAGGAACTCTGATAGCGCGCTGCAGGACTAGCTTACAGCAAACACTGAACCAGACTATTTAAATGTTGAGCAAGCAATCTCATTGGCTTCAGGATCAGCAGAGGCCAATCAGATTGCTCCATGTGGTAATGATGTAATTGCTTCCAGATTGCATGTAAAAAAGAACATATCAGCCAGTGCCCTCTAGAGTTTCATGACTGAACTACATATTAATCATCCTTGGTGTGACACCGATTCACAAATAACTTTAACAATAACTATAATTAATTAAAAAAATTAGGCTAAAGTGTAACATTTGTAATCAAATGATCAATTGTTTCAACACTATATATATTTATTTCATTTTATTATAGCTGAAGTTGTACATTTGTATGCACCTTTAAGTGGTGATTTACTGCATGTTTCCATTAGCTCTTTCCAGAGAAAAATTACTCGTCCACTGTGCTAATAGGAGAGGACGGATGGAGGAGGGAATATTTCCTAGTGCCACTGTGCGCCTGATGAACAGCGCTCGACGGAATCAATTTGGCCATTGGTCTGCGGATAACTCTCCTCTAGACAGTGCCGCGGGCCTCTCGTCTTTTGCTCCTGTACTCTCTCCCTTTCCCCATTTCTCCTCCACCCTCCTCCTTCCCTTCCATTTGGATGGATAGATAGCACTATAGGTTGTTCTGTGTCACTACCACTGAGTTGTGGCCCAAACAACGCAGTCTATTTTTGTCCTTCCAGTCATATCACTAAAAGTCGAGAGGCAGGGAATGAAAAAGCCTTACAGTAGTATTTGTTCTCTTAATTGCTCAAACGGAGTTCTGGAATGGAAGAATCAATCTTCTTTATTGTTATGGTAGGGGAAATTAAAGGCAATGGAGTTGGCAGTATTTTATGGTGCTTTTGTCAGCGTTGTAGCGGTGCTTTATTGCTAATCAATGGCAAGTAGACCGACCCGAGCCCAGGGAAAGTGGCCTGCAATGTCAGCTCTAGTTCCTAAGGTGTTTTTACAGTGATCACCTTCTTATTTCCATGAACATTATAGGGATGTGCAAAACGACATATTTTCTAAATCGACTAGGGCAGTGGGTTAGTCAATGAAGCAGAGTCCATTAGTCTGTTTCAAGGAAGTCTTGTTAATTAGGGTCCATCAGACCCCGATCAGATGTGTTACGACTTAGAGGGTGTGCAAACCGCTCAAATTCTTGTATTAAAAAAAACAAAACACCTGGACGGAGCATCACATTGACTTTTATACGTCCCCCAAAATAAGAACAATTTTAATTCAGGAAAGAAGTTCATTGTCATTTATTTTTAAATAAATGAATAGATCTGACAAAATCGACAGTAATGTCATTAACCCAAATATATAAGCTAAATTATTTTTTTTTTTATTGCACAAAACTATTAGCCTGGCTCCGCCCTCCTACGTACTTCCGTTCAATTTTCATTTTCCTTCAGTACTATGCCTGGGATTGTGGTGTATTCTTTGCTTTTCTCCGGTCAATTTTTTACTGGTCCAATCAGCGAACAGAGGGAGTGGCTGAGAACGATGACGTTGACGTCGTGCGCTAGTTTGAGTCGTCATACGTCACGACCAAACGTTAGCGATTGGTTATGGCAGATCCAATAGTTTTAAACTTCAACAGAGTACCCGCCTACAAGTAAGTTAACGCTTGTCAATGGAGCAAGGCCAGACTCTCTGTACAAATGAAATGTACGAGAGTCTGGTGGGACCAGGCTACAAAACTATCATAATCCTCCTAAAAATTAGAAGACTTATGCATAGTAACAGGAACATTGCTAGCAGCAGGCACTTTAAAGTCTTAACAGTAAGTGTCCTGACGTTTATTGTTAAAGATGGTGGATCTGTTACAAAAGCGGTGCGTTCATTGCTGTAGCAGCTCTGCTTTAAAGTGAATGCATTTAGAGATGCAACTTGTAAAGGGTTTTACTGTGCTGACAGCATGGGAGACTGTTAGCAAACTGAACGTTCAGCTCGCTGTCAGCACGCTAAAACCATATCCAAGACGTTGTGCTTCTTAATTTATCCGCTTTAATACACCACTGCTAAAAAGGTATTAAAAGTTAAATTACAAACAATCAAAAAATTCTGTTCTTTTTGTGCCTTCAGTCAATTAACTTGCAATAACAAAATTTTGTAGTGAGTTTCTTATTGGCTAAAAAACCTGTTCTTGCATTTCACACAAACACGCTTCCGCAAGAAACTAAGAGCTTTGTTCTTCTGCGTTACAGAAACGCATTCGTTTACTACCATATTTAATGTCCCATATTTAAGAGTCAAAGTTTTGATTGCTTGGGCTTTCAATAGAGAGACGGAAATTTCTCAGGTTTCTGGAAGGACGTGAGGGTGAGTAAATGACAGAATTTTCATTTTTGAGTGAACTATCACTTTAATGTATTATAGACATCCTTGAGATGAGCTAGTCATGTGTTAGATGACTAATCGACTAGTTGACCCTGCTGATTTATCCCTAGAACATGAGGAGCCATCTCTGTCCAAACCTTCAAGTCTTCCCCATTCCATTGGGTTTCACATTTACATCTTTCCCTTCGTAAAACATTCTTCTGACCCTGCCTCCTCTCTGTCTCCTTTCTTCTCCTCCTTGGTTCTGTCTGGCTCCAGCGCTAAAGAGTCCCCAGACTCTATTTCTCTCAGATGCTGCAGTACAGAATTAAGCCAATCTGTCTTCATATTACTGGCTGTGTGCGGCCTAGATTGATCTGGCCGTCTGCCACTCCAGGCGGACACAAATCATTGGCTGGTCATGAAACCCCGGTCACCCCTCTTTTGATTGACAGCACTCTGCCTCGTCTATCTTGCACTCTTTTATTCTCTCTGCTTTCTCGGTATTACAGTCTCGGCATGTTATCTGTAAATAACACACATTTCATTATAAGATGGCTGGCAGGTAGATTTTCTTCTTCCTAAGCTGCTAAGAAGAGTTTTCTTTAGTCATTCAGGGAATGTTTTGAAAGAAAAAGGAATGCTTTGAAAAAAAAAAGACGGTTTCATACAAATTCATGTTACTCCTCCACTATCAAATAGGGGTGGCACGGTTCGGTTTGTATCACGGTTTTAGGGTCACGGTTTTCGGGTCACGGTTTTCGGTTCTGTACGGTTCTTGTTGTTATTTTTTCTTTTAATCTTTAACACTCCAGAAATGTACTTCAGCATATGATATATAGCTTGATTATCCACAATTTAGGATACAGTATTAACAAAAATGTTATATCATGCAATCATGCACAAACTGAATTTGACTTGACTTTAAGCACATTATTGGGACCATCTCCGAGGAAAGCTAAGTGAGATTTTGATACAGCAAGAGTGAAGACATTGATGACATGCTTTTCGTTTATTTGGCAAAAAAAGTATAATGTGTATCACTATCTCTACAGGAACTTATGTGCATTTTTAGCACACAAAGATTAAAATTAACTTGCATTTATCAAACTGCCAACTTAAGTGTAGCTCTTACAAAAATTTTATCTTTTAAAAGAAAAAGTCTTTTAAATAAAACTCTGTCTTTTAAATAAGTCACAATACATGAAACATAATTGCCTGTAATTAGGCTATAGCAATAGCAAAGGCCATAATCATAAAGTGAAACATAAGTTCAACCTCAACACAAAAACAGTATCAACAATGCTTCTATTCCCTGAGAGTGAGGATAATTTTTTAACTTGAAATTAAAGTGCAGTATTTGGAAACATATGACTGGAGTTCTTATCTAAACTTAAAGTGGCACTGTAGCTGCTATATATTTAAATATCATAACATGAAATCCAAAATGTTCCCACACACCGGACTTATACGACGCTGGCGCATCCTCCAACTCCGGTTAGCCTTCCTTATCTCTCCCACTTGCCACTTCTCCGCGTGACGTGTCCTGCAGCGCTCCATACTCCACTCTTACTGACGTGTTCGAGTTGAACCGGCGCTGCACAGAGTGATCTGTTTATGACATCAAAGTACCGCGAGAGTGATTGAAAAGCATACGGAGCCGTCGCGCTCGCGGTACTTTGATGTCATTCACCGATCGCTCTGTGCAGCGCCGGTTCAAGTCGAACAAGCCTCATATGTATGTCTACAAACGTCTTATTTCGCGTGTAAAGGAAACACACGTCTGAGGTCTCATACGGGCACGAGGCTACATTGCGCATGCGTCGAACCACGAGACGCACACACGCTCCGAACCGAGACAAGCGAACCGAATGGTTCGGATCTTTTTTCATGTACCGTGCCACCCCTACTATCAAATGGTGTGGCCTTTCTGTTTTCGTGACAAAATGAGCAGGTGGGCATGACACGACCTGCTAAAATAAAACATTTTTGACCCAAGTGATTTAGTCATGAGTACCTGTTCCTGGTTCAATAACCTTAGTTGGTCCTGGAACAACATTCCATGAAAACAATTAATAGGCCAAACTCCATCCCTAACCTTACACCTAACTTAAAGGTTGTAGCAGTTCCAGCATATTTTCACTGTTACTGGCAGAATATAGTTATTTTATAATTATCTTCCTGGTCACCAGGGGGCGACGGCCACAGGTGAGGGTGTTAGAATATCCATATAAGCAAGAGCTAGTGATGTAAGCAGTACCCCTTTAAGCCGTGTGGTAATTCAACTTGGTGGATTGCTCACATTTTTTTTTTTAAAGCAAGGTGTTTGAGTTAAAGCTCCACTTTTAAGCCCTCTTGTGGTCTTTAATTGAGGTACAGTGTGTTAGCAATGCTTCTTGTACATTTCATTTATTTCATTGACTGTGTTTGTTTGCTGTGCTACACGGAATCTCTGCATTCGCCACAGACTTTACGCCATTATCAACTCTCCTTTGTTTGGTTTGCCCTGGTTTGGATTATATATTTTCTCTTTTTTTTTTTTTTTTTTTTTTTTTTACTTTGCCTTTGGGGATTACTAATTTTGTCCAAGTGAGTTATTCACTACAAGATTGTGGTCGCGAACTGAACTGATGTTTTTGTGCACAGACAATTTGATTTGAAAATTGTTGAATTACAGGTTCATTATATTCATTAACCGTATTCCCATATTATCACTCTGTGTTTCTGTTTACATTTTATCTTCGCTTTTTTTTTTCTGCAAAGCTTTATTTTGCTTCGCTTCTGCTATGATAAAGAGCCATGGCTGCGTCCGATATCGCATACTCTCTTGAGTAGGTACTTATTTTGAGTAATTACTTCACGACTGCTAAAAAAGTACGTTCTATATAGTATCCGCACATACTACATTCGCCATTTTGTCATTATCATGTGACCTACAGCATCATTTACATCGCTTCACTGCCATTCATAAATCCTCTCCCGTGGCCTCATGGGATATAAAGTGTCCACCGTATGCACTCTTCAGAATCTCGCCAGAAGTAGCAGGTCATCCAGGTACTTTTTGCCTACTCATTTATGAGGACTGTGAATTCAGACATATGTCTTTTGTCACATAGGCCCTATACTGTTTTTTTGTCTATATTATAAATAAGGATGTGATTTCGGATGCAGCCTCTCTAGCATTGTGTGTTCGTGCATTTGGGGGCCGAGCAATGAAGGGAGGGGTGTGTTTGTTCGGGATAATTTCAAACAGTTCAACAATGATTCTCAGAAATCGCTTACTGCACCTTTAACCAGAAGAAGCCTATGTTGTAGTTGAGACCAGCTCATTCCAATCCAAGTCCAGGTCAAGACCTGTGTATACTCACCTTTATTTGTACAAACCTTTATTCATTCCAAGCCTGTATGACTTTTATTTCTTCTTTGGAAAATAAAACATGATAATGGGTTTAAAACAACATTGGATTCCACTGACTTTCAATAGTTGAGTCGATACGTTGAGCAAGACTAGAAGAGGGTCAAGTCTGAGTCAAAAGATATCTAGCGCACAGTTGAGCGCAAAAGCCATTCAAAGTACGTTTCTTTGACAGTGAGCTCTGATGGATGTGTTGGGTAGATGTGCACTACCCCATTAAGTCTTAAAATTATTTAAACTTAGTCATATTAACAATTTTGATTAAAATCATTAAAAAAATAAAGATGAACAAAGTGAAACTGACATCATATTTGAGTTTATTTGTTTTATTACCTGGGACGGATAATGAGCCCTGGGCTCTGACCTGTCTAGTGTACTGGGACACGTTCCCAGTAGGTCCATGCTTTAATCCATCCCTGTTTATGACAACATATGTACCGGAGGTAAATATCAGCTTAGAATAGAGGGCCTTCGAAAATTGTCTCAGACAAAGGACGTTCTTGGTGTCAAAAAAGTTCACACCAAGAATGATAAGCATCCATACCAACATGATAAATTCCCGTTTATTATAAACACGTACTTTAGTTATGTTTTCTCCTGCTTCAAATCCTCTAGCTCTTTAAAGTCAGTCGGATTCTGATTGGCTGTCAATGTTTTTAGTGTTCATCAGCTGGGAAAAAATGCTCTGAAATTGATTCCAATGATATTTTTCCTCTGTGTCGTTATCTTTATAGGTGTGGAGTGTCCTTCCCTATTCTCTTATAATTAGAATCCATATTAAAAGTTAATAGTTAATGTTAAAGTAATCGCTCTTGATGTGAACTGGCCTTAAAGGCAGGACTTTCAAGGTGTGTTACTTTTCACTTCATGCTGAATTCTGGGTGTTATTGAAGAGCACCGGTAGAAAGCCTAGAATTTTTGTAAATCAAATGAAAATGACAGTCTTGCATCAGCATTTTCAAGTCTTGTTTTCAGCACATTTTCTTTCAATGTAAGGATGACATTTTGCAGGAAACCAAAATGAATTGAGGGTTTATCATGTTCTGTAATAATCGGTGTTTAATCGGTGCACTCACAGAACTGAAGCAAACATTTTAAAGATTCAATTTCCAGTGAGATCCTTTTAAAACTGCAGGAACAAATTCTGTGAGATATAATAAGACTCTCCCTTACCTGCACTCTTTATGCATCTCTCCCCTTTTTTCACTTCACCCTGTGCTCAGTTTACTCTTAACACAAATTTATTTTAGATGGTTCAAGCAATTTCCACTGTCATGGTCCAGTGTAACCAAGACACAAGGTCTCAGATAGCAGACGTAATGGGAGCTGCGAAACTGGGGGTTAATGTTCTTGTTGGTTGCATTTAGCTTGTTGGGACCAACAACATCAAGGTCAAGGTATGAGTTTGATTTTCACCCAGTTAACCAGTTTTTCACTTTGCAGTGTAATTATTTGCACCCTGTGTTGAGTAGACGTGAATCTCTAGAAATTATGTTCACCACATTTATCACAATACTCATGCAGACATACAATCTGCAGTTTGTCTATTTTTGTGACTTAGTTCAGATCAGATTCAGTTTTATGACCAGAACTCCACATTTTCCAGCAGCTGTACACAGACGTCAAACATTGCGTCAGCTTCCCAAATAAACACATCTGCCCTAGAGGATGAAATTTGATTTCTGCAGCCTGACATTCAGATGAAGGCAGAGCTTCTGCTGGACATTTTTGGAACTTCAATGAGAGAAAATATCGCAACATCAGAAGATGTGCACTGAACCATGACAGCCTTGTTGTTTGGCTTAACATACTTGTGTGAGACAGCATTCTCCCACATGAAGATAACCAAATCCAAACACCGCTCAACCTGAACTGATGAGCACCTGGATGCCTGTTTAAAACTTGCCTCCTCAGCTTCTGATTACATTGGCCTGGCTGATTCATTTGAGTGCAAGTCTTCTGAATTTTGTCGTTTCTTTGAATGAAAAGATCTTGCATGAGGTTATTTGAATACAGAAATCAGAATAGCTACAATGTATCATCGAGTCTAAGGCCATGTTTAAGATGCATTTTAGTCGATTGGATCACAAGTAGATGAGAGAGACTCATTCCCGTTCACACCTGGTGTTTTAATCCGTCTCTTTTGTCCACTTTCAACCACTTCTGTCCTGAATTCTTCGAGGGGAGGGTCTATGGGCGGGTAAATACTGTGTATGGCTTTTTTCCAAATCTTTTGATCTAATGTACAAAATAAGCTAAGTTTTTCATTTTAAACCTAACGTGGGTATCCAGCCAACAAAGTTGAAATCCCGTCTGGCTAGCACGCTTCCCATAATGTTTTTAAGCATTAGATCTGTAGGTGGAGATTAGGCGTCTTTTGTGGCTGTTTGAACACATTTGATCACATGAGCGTTTACACTATGAATGCAATCTGGTTGAATGCGTTTTCGACTACCTCTGGAAGTGGTTGAAAGTGGACAAGCTCAAAACGTTTTAGACCCCGTTTACACCTTTATTTAGCGTCGTCCACTTGTGATCCGATCGACCAAAACGCATCTTAATACCAGGTGTAAACAAGGCCTAAAAGTCTGGGTCCACATCAGAAATCTGGGATTCCAAAATTGTATTAAAATCCTGGAAATAAGCAGATTTTTTTACCAGAAAGTTTTATGACTTAAAACTTTTTGAACATAATACGCAAATTTATGAGTAAAATAAAGGCTGGTTTCGATATGGATGTGTGTAATTTACGTTGTAGAACAAAACGTAGAAAGAAAAAAAAAAACATTATTAGACCCCATAGGAAAACCTCGAAGGAACCAGCAGCGAAGTAGTCTTCCGGGTTCTGACGTCATACCTGCACCACTCTGCATATTGTGATGTCACTGTAGAACAGGCCCCACCCACGACTGGCGATGGAATTGGCCCTATGAGCTTAGCTCCTCCCCTGATTGAGCTGTACACAGCTGTTCATCTCCTCGCTAGAACATTTAAAGCTGCAGTATGCAATTTTCAAAATACTTGCTGAACACTGTTGATATTTGAAATCAAACCAAACAAACACACCCCTCCCTTCATTGCTCCAACCCCCAAAATGCACGAACACGCAATGCAAGAGTGTCTCTTTTATCATAGCAGAAGTGAAGCAAAATAGAAAAATAAAGTGAAGATGACGTACGAACGACAAGGAAGCACAAAAATGTAACATACAGTACAAAAGAGTGTACACAAGCAAGAGTCCATTGTTAATCACCAGCACCACACACACCATGTTACTCACGTATGGAGCAGACACAACGCAACATCAGCGTCCATTTTCAGGCCTTCCCGCTTAGGTCTCTCCAGTGCTGGAAAGCTTTTCTAATATTAACACGAGTCCTAAAGCTCATGCCTGATCATATCCCTTTCTTTTTTTCCAGTGATATTCCTCTGAGTCTTTCTCTTTTGTAATGTCTCTCTCTCAGCCATCTCTCATTTCTTCAAATCTTCCTCTTGCTCAGCTCACTCTCCTCTCCCCTCATGAGTGGACACGCCCTCTACTGCTGACTGGCTGCAAGTTTGTCGTGGTGCTCGGTCTGATGCACTTTCAAAAGCATTTTTCAAAAATCGCTCATTGCACCTTTAACAGCAGAATTCAAGTAAAAAAAGGATTCTCTTATTAAAGCTACTAAATTTATTCAGTCAAGAGCAGTGAGTGAATCACATTAACAACATAGCAGCAGGTACTCAATATTAGGCTGCTGCCACTTAAATACACATCTAGTATACACATGCAAATTCTTTCCCAGCTGTTTACATTCACAGACATAACCGACTGTGTTTATGTGAGCTTTGTGTGTAGTTAAAAGTTGAAGCCCAATAAGACGGGACAAATGACTAAGTTTAGTGCTCATGTGATGCGGCGTATGACAGCCTGCTTTCTGTGTGTGCGCTTTGTGTGTGTGCTCAGAAAACTGCATATTAGAAGTTTAAACTGATATGGCTTTCGCATGCAAATAATAAACTTTAATGATGATGAAGAACTGCAATGTCACGTAAGCGTAACCGCAATAGAGATGTTTTGTTTGTTGTTGGCGCAAGCTGTAAAGGCTCTGCAACAGCAGCTCATTCGTATTTAAAGATACGCATTAAAAAAAAACATGTTTTTGCTTCCAGCAAAAAAGGGGCATTTACAGCATGGTCTACAATCAATGATCTGTGGGGTATTGCATATTCCGCCATGTAAATAGCAATCCACCATGGTGCGAGCGCAAGTAGGGCCTGTACCATGATGGTAGTTGAACAAACTCAGGGTTGCAGGATTAGTTTTGAGTTGACAAAACCAAACCAATCCAACCAGGCTTTGTTGGGACCATGAATGCTGATCGTCAACTTCCTCTGTCAACTCAGGCTTTGATCCGGAGTTTAGGAGTTTAGGTGTGACATCAGTAGCGAACAGCCAATCACATGCTGAGAAAGAGTGAAACTGTGATTCATTTCTCGCGAGAGAAGCAGCGCAATTCACTTATTAAATAAAAGTATTAAAATATTAAGAAAAAATAGCTGTCTATGAAAGAGGAAAACTAAAGAAAGTCTCGCTACTGTATATCAGTGCTAAAAGTTGTGAAGTTAGTTTATACAGTTGATAAAGGTATATAGAGCAGGGCTGTCACTTTTGTGATAAAATCCTGTTCGATTTTTGAGACATAAGTGTTCATTGAATCGATTATAAAATCGATTTTCCATGTCTAAAGACGTTTCCATTCTCATCACCAAATATAGGCAAATCCACGGACACCTAACAGGCATTAGGACGAGCGTAAAGAGGGCGCTTGAGATGCACAAGTCAGCAATATTTCTGATGATTTATTGGCGTGAAGTTTCGTCACAATGACAAACAGGAGCGCAACATTCAGGGATTGAGATTAACACCCTCGACCCGCCAAATGCGGGTAAAAATGAACTTTCTGGTAACGCTGTCAAATCACGAGCCGATCTGGCGTGTTTCTGTGTTTACTCACTTTCTTTGCTGTGGAAGTTCGTGTAAGCCAAATCTGCGCGGATTTAGCGCAAATACGCAACTCGTGAGTCCTAATGATATATTAAATACAGCGTATAGCCAGGGGCAAAAATTTCATCAAAATCTTGGTGGGGACAATAAACATAACAATTCTCAAGAGCAATTTTTGAAGGGGACACCAATAATACAGGCAAAATTGTACTTGCAAGGATATGTGTACACCGAGGAAAGCCTTAAAAGCGTTAAAATCTAAATGCGCACCGGACTAGTCTAATCTACAAGACGAACGTTACATCACGTAGTGTATGCGTACACTCTATGGGTGTGGGTGTGTGTGGGGGGATATACTGTATTAAACAAGCTAGGTAAACATTAAACGTTATAATCGCTAACATAGCAGACGACATCAGTGACAAAAGTACATTAGTACACAATCATATATTTGTTTTTTACATGATTTATTAATGACTCAGCATCATCTATAGGCCTATGAAAGAGAAAATGGTACTTTCCTGTTATCCGGACCCCACGATGGCCTACCCCTAACCCCGCCCCTAAACCTACCCGTCACTGGGGTTAAGACCAATCAGGGACGATGGCCTACCCCTAACCCCGCCCCTAAACCTACCCGTCACTGGGGTTAAGACCAATCAGGGACGATGGCCTACCCCTAACCCCGCCCCTAAACCTACCCGTCACTGGGGTTAAGACCAATCAGGGACGATGGCCTACCCCTAACCCCGCCCCTAAACCTACCCGTCACTGGGGTTAAGACCAATCAGGGACGATGGCCTACCCCTAACCCCGCCCCTAAACCTACCCGTCACTGGGGTTAAGACCAATCAGGGACGATGGCCTACCCCTAACCCCGCCCCTAAACCTACCCGTCACTGGGGTTAAGACCAATCAGGGACGATGGCCTACCCCTAACCCCGCCCCTAAACCTACCCGTCACTGGGGTTAAGACCAATCAGGGACGATGGCCTACCCCTAACCCCGCCCCTAAACCTACCCGTCACTGGGGTTAAGACCAATCAGGGACGATGGCCTACCCCTAACCCCGCCCCTAAACCTACCCGTCACTGGGGTTAAGACCAATCAGGGACGATGGCCTACCCCTAACCCCGCCCCTAAACCTACCCGTCACTGGGGTTAAGACCAATCAGGGACGATGGCCTACCCCTAACCCCGCCCCTAAACCTACCCGTCACTGGGGTTAAGACCAATCAGGGATGACTATAGTTCCGAAATGGTATATGGTGGGGTCCGGATAACAGGAAAGTACCGAGAAAATAATCACTTCATCCGATGTTTAAAGTGAATAAAATAACATTGAATTACTGGAGTTCCACAACTAGGCTACTCAAAAACAGTTCATCTCTCCCGCCACCGGAATGTGTGTGTGTCGGTGCTAGGTGGTGAGGTAAAAGGGGCGGAGGCAGTGGACCAAAGCACTGTGAGGCAAGGGAGGGGGGACTCAAAATGTTTAAAAAGATTTTTTGTTGTTGCCCCGTTTGCATTTGTATTATTTTATTTCTTAAACAATTATTTTAAGAATATATCATTATTTTATTTACAACACACATATTTTAATGATATTTTAGGGGGGACAACCCTCAGATAGGGGGGGTCCTGACCCCCCCCGACCCCCCCGTGATTTCCGCCTATGCGTATAGCGCAGAATCTGCGCATTTCTGGCTTACTTGAACACACACGTCACTAGGCAACAAATAACGGCGCGCTTGTTCACTTGCATTGAAGTAATAGCGAATATTAAAGACATTGTTATTTTCCAACATCCTACATGTTCTGTGTACTGTATTGATCTGTCCACCTAAAACACATTTTTGGTAAAAAAAAAAAAAAAAAAAAAAGGGCCATTAAAATCGATTCCCTATTTTCGTTTTCGATACTTGTGTTGGTTGGTCCGATCAATTGTGCAATCGATCTTCGAACGTAAAGTGACAGCCCTAATATAGAGAATTGAACATTTAAGCTCATATATCATTTTATAGCTTCATCTATTGACTCTAAAGCGTATTTATATTACCTTTTATATATTTATTAATTTAAAAGCCAGATGATTTTGTCTTTAATAATCATTTGCTATGTAGTGACCTTTAATTTGGAGTGGAAACCGTTGGAGTGACTTTAGCGCATCAGACATGTGTCACTTTGCTCACAGCTGATTGGTCCAAGTTTGTTTTGCAACCTCTTACCTGGAACATAACCTGACCCGGCACAGGTTAGCCGTGGAGCGTGAGTTAGGCGATGAACACTGCTAAAAGCCAAACCACTTTCATGGTGCCTAAATCTTGGTGCAAACTAAACTGAAACATCTATGCATTTTAAATGTTAACATTTGTTTCTGACCTCCTAATTTTTATTCAAAGTGTCAAAATTCCAGGGAAAACGTCAGACTTGTCTCTGATGACATATGCCAGATTTCTCCAATCATTATACCCACTTAAACCCCATCACTCCACATTTGACAGTAAGCTTATGTTCATTGTGCGTGCAACACCAACATCTCAATATCCAATCAAAAAGCTTTTTGATAATTTGTTACACTCACTCAGCTATACATCACAATACAGAAGAAGAGATCTGTTGCTACTTCAGTTTCATAGTGCCTTTAAGCAAAATACTAAGCCATTCTGGAATTCATGTTAATTAGTTCAACTTATCATTCTAATTGTTATGATGCTAATTTGTATTGGGAACAAAATCATTCATTTTGAAAAATGCAATGCAGAAGCATTTTAACTAATGGACTTTACGATCCCACTGCATATTTAGCAAATAACATCTGCTTGTTAAGTTGTGACTTATTGAATACTGTTTCCAGGTCCAAGCCTCCACTCCTATTAAAGTAAAAATACCATCCCAGCTGCCAATTTTGAGCACTTTTAATTTGGAGCACACTAAAAGCTAAGCTTTTAAAATCTCACGCTGTATACTACAGTCTCCACGCTTACGGACAACATTATTTTAATAATTCATAAAGAATACATCGCTATCTGGCCATTAGCAGCTTAAAAGGTCAGACTTTAAATCAGATAGCATTACCACTGTCAACAACAAAAGTCAGTCTGTAGTTCTTAAAAAGGACACAAGAGTAGTAATATCTGGATATCTGCGAGTTAAACTTACTAGGGCTTGAATTGTAGCATTCTCGAGTTTGGCCTCATTGTTGTAAAATCGGGCCCAGTGGTGCGGTGATGATTGCTTTCTGTCACTCTCGCCGACTGACGAAAAACTCTGACAGTCCAGGCACGTCGAGATGCGCTCGCAAAACTGACTCCTGCTGTGATGAAACATGACAAAGGGGGAATTTACTCATTTGTTATCCTCCTGGAAGGCAGACAAAACAATGAGAGACATTATGGAAATCAGCACGACGGCACACGTCACCCCCGACCTGCCCTGACTGTGGCTCTGCGCTCGCTACGGGCTTATCTTTCTCTCAACTGTCAGCGCAGTCATTGCTATTCCTAGTGTAATCAGTAAAAATAGTCTGAATGGAAATAGACCAGTTGCCCCGACATTAAAGCCCGCTTGGTGTTACAGCGTAAAGAAATATAGCAGTGATGTGTGTAATAAAGAAGGAAGAGGCGTATTTTACGAAGGCAATGAAATACATTGTGATATTGAAAGGATAGTTCACCCAAAATTGGAAATTCTGTCGTCATTTTCTCACCTTCATGTTGTTCCAAGCCTGTATGACTTTTATTTCGTCTTTGGAAAATAAAACAAGATAACTGTTTCCAAACAACATTGGATTCCACTGACTTTCATTATACAGACAAATTGTTTGTGTATAGCCTGCAGAAGAAAAAAAGTCAAACGGGTGCGTTTCCCAAAAGCATCTTTAGTCAACTATGGTCAGAAGTTCTGTTGTTACTAACATAGTTCAATGATTCGGTGTTTCCTAAAACCATAGTTCCAACAAGCATTTGCAAACAGCATCAAAAAGTTGTGTGGTTGGACCGTCAGCTCTCAGCCTGTTGGTAGAATCACAGTTTCTTGTATGACATATGGATATAGATCACGCTCTTGAGTAATAGAGCAAGCTAGCATGCAGTACAATCTTTATCATTTATTATATGTACACATAATTCCATTCTACGACTTTTAGTTTGTCAATAAAATGGAAGTGCCTTTTTTTTTTAAAAGTGTCCATGAATGTCTTCTAGTACCCATGGGGGACCATGGAGTATGACATAAGAGGGAACGTGCGGTTGAATTTGGGCTGCAACAACTAATCAATAAAATTGATCATTATCGACAGTGAAAATAATTGACAACATCAACCAGTCACGTTGCTTTACAGTAGTGAATAATCAATTTCTATGGACAAAATTCATTAGGAAAATAGTGGAAGATACAAATTGAAAGTATATATATATTTTTTTAATTAAGTGTAGGTTTAAAATACTATGTAACACTTGTAATCATATTTATTTATGAGAACAGTAAAGGCACTATTGCTGGAATAGCCCATGCATTAATATAATACTATGTTCAGACAATTGAATGTGTGTGTTCTTCATACCTCGTACAAGTTAACATTTTGTATTTTTGTTTATAATAATTTTGGTGACACTTTACAATAAGGCTCATTAGTTAACTACCGTAGTTAACATGAATTAAGAATGAACAACACTTCAGCCGTTATTAATCTTAGTCAATGTTAATTTCATCATTTACTAATACTTTATTTAAATCAAAGGTTGGACTGTGAACTAACATGAACAAACACTGAACAGCTGCATTTGTATTAACTAACATTAACAAAGATGAACTAAAACAGTAACATGTATTTGCTCATTGTTATTTCATGTTAGTTAATACCTTAACTAATGTTAACTAATGAACTCTATTGTAAAGTGTTACCATAATTTTCAATTTAGTCAAATTGTAAGCAATCGGCTGATTTTAGTTTTAAAATGTAATGCTTGTATTTGAACAATTTTGCTTATAATGAACAGCATAGCCTACTGTAGATACAATCACTATATTTGTTTATAGGCTTTATATTACACATTGTTTGGAGGACAACACTGGGCAGAATGTGGAAAAACATTGTTTAAATTATTTTTAACTTTTAAAAATAATCTTTAATGTATAATAATTGTTTGTTATTTCATCTGATTAATCAAAAAAATCGCTTATTAAAATAATCGTTAGTTGCAGCCCTATTGAATCAAACATCTGTAAATAAAGCAAAGCAAAGGATAACTAAAATAACTAAAAAAGTAGTCCTTCGATGCAGGATCAATAATCTTCCATGAATCGAACTCAAATCGATTAATTAGCAGGAGTTATTACTCCATGACCTGCGTGAGGTCCTTGTCACGTTTTCTGTATTGTTAAACCAATGTGGGTCGCACGACAGATGTGTGACAAAGTCGGGAAACAGTCTCTCCAATGATGCACCATATACTATAGTAGTTAAACAGTGGGTTACGGCGTTGTACGGTAAACACATTTCAGGTTTGGGATGACATGAGGCCGAGGGTGAGTAACTGACAACAAAATTTACATTTTTAAAGCCGCAGTCCGTATCTTTTTTGGGTTAAAAATGATTCAAAATACATTTTTGAGCAAGTACATAACCAGCCAGTATTCAAAACTCTGCTTGCCTTAGCTCGATTCAAAACGGTCACATCTGTATATGGAAGTAAAATAATGTCAAATGTTTTTGAAACAAAAAGCATGTTGAATTGCACCAATTGAAAAAAAATATGCATTGCGTTAACCATGCTTGCATTTTAATCCATTGTATTTTTAAGGCTTGCATTTTTATGGGCTGAAATTCAACATGGTTGAATATTTAAGCTGTGAATATTTCAATTAAAAACATTTTAAAAACATTTCAAACACATTTTCAATATTAAAAATTCAATAATCCATATTCACCTTTCATATTTCACTTCCAAAATTTTCAAACTGTTTAAAAATACAACCTATAATATTCAACAGGCAATTTTCGGTCCATTTTATTTCGCCTTGAAAATTCGCTTCCACAAATTCAGTGGTTCAAATTCGACAGTAAATTCAACGTCGACATCCAGGAACTGCAGGAAAAGCAGTAGATTACCGATCATAATCTCCATCTGCTGTAGTCGGCTTTACCAGCAGGGGGTGCACGCGCGTGTTGACAAGCACCAAAGCAACAGGAGAGGCCTTCACAAAACGTCATTTGCTGAAATGGACAGAACGATGAGTACGAGTTATAATTTATGTGTGTGGAAAAGGTTGATTAAGACACAAAACACACGAGCGTTTACTCAAGTGTCTTATGAGACTTATTTTTACCCCCGTGCAAAGTAAGGTGATTTGTCCACTGCAAAACTAAATTCTCTCGCCGTTGGCATTGATATTAAGTTTTAGTAAAACAACTGTAATACACTGAGACAGAGTGAATTGTTTGTTTTAGTCACTATGACGGAATACTAAATTGATGGCTGGGTTTTGGCAAAGGCAATTTTATTTAAATATAGCATCATTAAATACAACTAAATTACAATTATAAATTAAATTAAGCAATTATAAATTAAAAATTAGATCTCTACCATGATATCTGGTCATCTCTGTGTTATAACGTGAATTGTCTCCGCTATTATCCAGGGCTGCGTACAGTAGGGGTATTTGTCATCTTATTTTAGATCTTTTTGTCCATTTGGAGCGCGCGTCACGTCACCTATTATCGTCGCGCCTGCCACAAGATCTCTCACTGTTTACATGAACCAGACACTCCGATGAGAGCACATAAAGTGCAATCCATCTCTTATTTACCATTTTTTCATCTTATCGTATATTTTATTCGCTCCTTTGCCCATATTGGAGCGCGTCTCGTGGCTCTTACTAGCGTCGGGCCAGCCACACGATCTCTCACTGTTTTAATCTACCAGACACTCCGATTGATGCACATGTGCAAACAGACAGTGCAATCCTGACCTGCTCTTATGTAGCCTATCTATTTGTCATCTTATTTTATTCGCTCTTTTTTTGTCCATAATGGAGCGCGCGTCGTATTGGAGCCATCTTCGCATGTAGTGAACGCGCCGAGAGAAATGCTCATTTCATACGGATTACATTATCTGAGAGTAGTCTATTTATTTTCGTTTTGAATTGTTTCGTTTAAAAGTAGGCTAGACATTTCTACCTTGATGTATTTATCATGGCTGTGAGAAATGTGCAATGCAAAAATTTCATGATTTTATTGCTATGCCTATGCCTATGTCATGATTGAAATTAAGATACAATATATTAAAAACGAAATTCACTTTAAAGAAAGGCTTTATAAAAAACAAAACGTAATGGAGTGGTCAAAATCATTCTCCTTCAGAATGTCAATCGGAGAATCAGTAATAGGGAGAGATCTTGTGGCTGGCGCGCCACGAAACACGCTCTATGGGACAAACGAGCAAATAAAATATAAGATAAGATGGCAGAAGGATAACAGGATTGCATTGGCTTTGTGTTTTCGTGCATCAATCGGAGTGTCTGGTAGATTAAAACAGTGAGAGATCGTGTGGCTGGCCCGACGCTAGTAAGAGCCACGAGACGAGCTCCAATACGGGCAAAGGAGCGAATAAAATATACGATAAGATGAAAAAATGGTAAATAAGAGATGGATTGCACTTTATGTGCTCTCATCGGAGTGTCTGGTTCATGTAAACAGTGAGAGATCTTGTGGCAGGCGCGACGCTAATAGGTGACGTGACGCGCGCTCCAAATGGACAAAAAGATCTAAAATAAGATGACAAATACCCCTACTGTACGCAGCCCTGGATAATAGCGGAGACAATTCACGTTATAACACAGAGATGACCAGATATCATGGTAGAGATCTAATTTTTAATTTATAATTGCTGAATTTAATTTATAATTGTAATTTGTTTGTATTTAATGATGCTATATTTAAATAAAATTGCCTTTGCCATCATGTAAAACCCAGCCATCAATTTAGTATTCCGTCATAGTGACTAAAACAAACAATTCACTCTGTCTCAGTGTATTAGAGTTGTTTTACTAAAACTTAATATCAATGCCAACGGCGAGAGAATTTAGTTTTGCAGTGGACAAATCACCTTACTTTGCACGGGGGTAAAAATAAGTCTCATAAGACACTTGAGTAAACGCTCGTGTGTTTTGTGTCTTAATCAACCTTTTCCACACACATAAATTATAACTCGTACTCATCGCTCTGTCCATTTCAGCAAATGACGTTTTGTGAAGGCCTCTCCTGTTGCTTTGGTGCTTGTCAACACGCGCGTGCACCCCCTGCTGGTAAAGCCGACTACAGCAGATGGAGATTATGATCGGTAATCTACTGCTTTTCCTGCAGTTCCTGGATGTCGACGTTGAATTTACTGTCGAATTTGAACCACTGAATTTGTGGAAGCGAATTTTCAAGGCGAAATAAAATGGACCGAAAATTGCCTGTTGAATATTAAAGGTTGTATTTTTAAACAGTTTGAAAATTTTGGAAGTGAAATATGAAAGGTGAATATGGATTATTGAATTTTTAATATTGAAAATGTGTTTGAAATGTTTTTAATTGAAATATTCACAGCTTAAATATTCAACCATGTTGAATTTCAGCCCATAAAAATGCAAGCCTTAAAAATACAATGGATTAAAATACAAGCATGGTTAACGCAATGCATATTTTTTTTTCAATTGGTGCAATTCAACATGCTTTTTGTTTCAAAAACATTTGACATTATTTTACTTCCATATCTGTACACATTAAGAAAGAGTCTCGGCTAGTATAACGTCGCTGCCCGATGAAACTCACGTATGTCCGAAACGGTTACTTTTCAGGAAGTGAAAAAAACACCGTAATTTCACAGCAGTTGAACGTAGCGTTTTCATACTTGGTACGGCATATTTAAATGTAACCATATTCTTGCCAGTGTAATGATATAATCCACATTTGACCAAAATCGAGTTTAAATGGACATACGTGCATATTTTACAGTAACGGTGGTCGATACACGTTCTTCCGATCATTAATTAGAATGACCAAGTCGCGTTTCAGATGACAGATGAATAGGCTACGCTCAGTTTATTAAGGCGAGACACGGCAGGCAAAAACATTTTTTTTTTTTTTTTTTACCAGTCAATTTTGAGATTTTGGGATATTTGTCTTCAATAACATGTCTTCTTTCAGACTTGTGGTGAAAAAAAGTCTGAAATACACATTTAGGTCTTTATTTTACTACACTTTGTCTGTTTGCGTCTGTCGATTTCTCATAAATTCATCAAAAGTTGTCGTTATAAATCATCCCTCTGCTCCGCTATAATTTGATCAGTTTGACTAAAAAAAAAAAAGTATAAATCTTATCAATGAGACCAAGTTTATTTACATACTAGCAAGCAAGCAAATCTGGGAAGAACTAAGTTAGCCTGTGGACAATTACTTCATCTAGACCATTAACCGGTAAATAACAGTTGTGAATATATAATAAACTTGAGAACAGTTGTCAAAAACAAACGTTTGCTGATACTTTACCTCACAGTGTTAGCTATTCGGCTATCCACTGCTGAGCTTCCAGAGACGAACTTTACGAGACCGGCGAGATGCCTCCAGAGGGCGGGAGATACGCGGCGTGATTGACAGCTTTGACAGAAAATGGATATACGTGGAAATCAGATGACATGATTTCACAACTTTTCATTGGTCATTTAGATAATGTGAAGCATACTGTATACGGAAATGAACCTGGACATTCTATCCGTCGAAAAATCTCAAAATCGGCTAAATCGGTTTTTATCGGACAGCGACGATAAGCTATGTTGCGTGTGAGGATGTTGGAGGTGGAGATTTATAGCCTTTTCTCACAGCACTTGATATAATTAAACATCAATTTGATGGCGGATCCAGAAAGGTTCAAACGACAATCACGCAATGCTGACGTTGTTAACATTAACAATTTGAGAACAAAGTATAATTTGCATCGTTAATCGTTAAGCGATCGTTAATCAGCGTGATTTACTGCAATGCTTTTTTCCCTTATTTGGTCAGAACCAGTGGCGGGCCGTGCATTTCACACCTAGGCCTTCAGTGGTGTCCTACCTGAATTAATAACTTTTAATAGCGTATCAGCGCACAGACTCTCTATAATTGTTGTGAAATTGCGGTTTTTATTTTGCACCGGCAGTTATAGGGTTAATGCTGTGAGTTCGGAAAAGGTCGGGTAGAGAGGAACGAGCGAGTGAGTTCGACTTGTGCGTTTGTTTACAGTGGTTCTTGCGTTCCGATTATAAGTTCAGAAACGGAGCCTCCCTTGTCTTGTCCTTCGAGGGTTATAATAGTCCCTTGTCAGACGTTACAATAGTTTGAATGTTTGAAGAAAAAAAAAAACATTTGGTCAAAAATTTACAAGACAAATTAAATTTACAAGACAAAACACAGGGGCAAAAAAGTATTATAGCCTACTCACCAAAACTGTTCCTGATTATTTTTTTACACAAAATCAATCCTAATTTATTTCTTTAAAAATACTTAAATTACTCTGTTGTACAGGCTATCTGTGTGCGTTTCAGTTCTAACAATAAGCCTTTTCTATCGAGGCTATTGCTGAAAGTCTGTCCTGTCGTCTGGGCTGAGAGTGTCTGCTCGACAGAAGCAGTGGACACAGGAACAGTCACCGCAAAACATGACGATGTGTACAGCTGACCCATGCTCTCAGCGGGACTTTTGCCTTCATAATCATTCATACATTACTGTTAGTTTTGTTTTTACTCGGACAGACCGCGTTAAGCTGTAGGCTATAAGGCTGAATAAGGGATTATTTTCCGGTAGGTTTGAACCTGCTGGGGGTCGAGGAGGGAAAGAAACATTAATTTGTGGGTTGAAAAACTATTAAATCTACATGAATATATTTTAGTTTATGCAGTTCGCTACAGATGCCGCTAGCTAGCTCTGACTACCAGTGATAGTACGCGCTCTGACCATCCAATCAAAGGACGTGAAAATGCCGACGTTATTGTACGCCTGCTAAATGGCCCCGCTGCAGCCAAAGCGAAATCTGATTGGCTGATTAAATCTGACTGATTATCTGATTGGTTAAAGCAACGGTTTCATTGCCATTCATTTTAAGCTACAGGCGCCCGCACTGTCGATTCTGAAGGCATATTTATTTGACCCTGGCAACGCATGAAGGCTGTAATATGATTGGATAAAAGGGCTAAAATAAATATACATTACTGGAAGCAGCGCAACCTAGAGAAAAGCCACGAAATTAAGATAATGGACTATTGGGAATAATTGAATACTCATTCATGGAAAAAATATATTTAAATGCAAGCCAGTGATTCTGATAGTGTTTAGGCCAGCAGAGAAGGCCTTGCTGGCCCTGACCGCCCACCACTGGTCAGAACAAAAGTGGATGTTACTTACTTGTTCAGATGACATTTTCCGGTGAAAATTATTATGTTGGTCATACTTCCAAAAAGAACAATCTGTGATTCTGAATGACAGTATCCACACCGGCGGCGACTGACAGACACACACTCTCCTCAAAGCACTGGATTCATCCGCGCTGTGCCGTGCCGAAGCACAACTCACGTAAAGTTGATAATTCCTCGAATAACTGCTATAGCAGATTTCGAACAGAGATGGCGACAAAGAGGAAAAACTACGGACTGCAGCTTTAAGAGGACTATACTTTTAATTGTCCTTTTAATCCAAGACTGCTTTTTGCTCTTCCAAACCATCCATGTGCAGGTTTCTTCCTCTGTGTTTGTCTGCTCTATCCGATTTGATTTGTTGTATTTTTGGCCTGGTGTTGGCTCAAGTGTCATTTGTCTTCAAATATGGTAGACAGAATGCCTTTATTAGAGAATGTCATGCTTTAACAACAAGCAATCACTCAAACCCCTCTTAAAGAGCATTGCAAGACCCTCAGCTTTTGTCGTTTAGTAGCAATCAGTGCAAACGTTGCCCCCTAAGTCAACAATATCACTGATGCAATTTCCTGGAAGAGCAATGGCTGAGTGATATTGAGTCTACATGACCAAATCTCTCTCTCTCTCTCTCTCTCTCCCTGTCTTTCATTTTTTAACATGTTTGTGTGTTTCCGGAAAAGACGTAATGGGTTAGTTCACACAAAAATGAAAATGATCCCATAATTTACTCCCACTAAAGCCATCCTACAGTAGGTATATATGACTTTCTTCTTTCAGCCAAACACAATCGGCGTTATATTAAAAAATATCCTGGCTCTTCCAAGCTTTATAATGGGAGTGAAGTTTTGAAGCCCCAAACAAGTGAATCCATCCATTATAATAGTAATCCATACGACTCCAGGGGGTTAATAAAGGCCTTCTGGAAGAAGCGATGGGTTTCTGTAAGAAAAATATCCATATTCATAACTTTTATAAACTATAATCACTGGCTTCCGGTATTGGCCGTACGCGAGTCGAGTTCCGCCGGAAGAGTGACCTCTGACCCAATGCATGATCCCTTTAAGAAAGATAAAATGGCTATGTTTATACAGAAGTATGTTTACAAGTTTATACATAGTATGGTTGTCTCTCCTATTTTAGAGCTAAATACGATTTTGTTCACACAGTTCAGTTATAAACGAGAGTGACAACTGAATTCTATAACCATCTATAAACAATTCTATAACTGATTATTACATTTTTACTATTTGCTTTGTGACGATGCTGTATGTTTACTTTGAGCTAATTACCTTGAGTGTGGAGAACAAACACCTTCACACCTGTCCTTTCACCCTTTCAAATTTTTTCATAATGTAGAATTTTAGTGTAATTTTTTTTCTTCAATATCAGTCATTTTTCCATTTTCTGTTTATCTCTACGCCCCTGGGTGCTCTGAAAAGGTTGACTTATTTCAATTAAAAATAATAAGCACACACGATAACAAGAAAAAAGTCCTTCTGCACCAAATTACCATCATCTTAATGAAGGGGGTTGTGTTTTTTAGAGGAGGGACAGCACAGCCTGAATGTTAACATGGGTTTCTATTGTGTCTCTGTCGGTCTCCTGTCCTGTCCTCGTCCAGACCGCTGCTATCTACGACTCCTGTCTTTTTTTTATGCTCTCTGTGAGTCTGTCCTGTTCTGTCCTCGTCCCCAACCGCTGTTATCTACGACTGCTGTCTTTAGTCTCGTCTGTGAGTCTGTCCGGTCCTGTCCTCGTCCCCGACCGCTGTTATCTACGACTCCTGTCTTTAGCCTAGTCTGTGAGTCTGTCCTATCCTGTCCTCGTCCCCGACCGCTGTTTTCTACGACTCCTGTCTTTAGTCTCGTCTGTGAGTCTGTCCTGTCCTCGTCCCCGACCACTGTTATCTACGACTCCTTTCTTTAGTCTCTCTGTGAGTCTGTCCTGTCCTCGTCCCCAACCGCTGTTATCTACGACTGCTGTCTTTAGTCTCGTCTGTGAGTCTGTCCGGTCCTGTCCTCGTCCCCGACCGCTGTTATCTACGACTCCTGTCTTTAGCCTAGTCTGTGAGTCTGTCCTATCCTGTCCTCGTCCCCGACCGCTGTTTTCTACGACTCCTTTCTTTAGTCTCGTCTGTGAGTCTGTCCTGTCCTGTCCTCGTCCCCGACCACTGTTATCTACGACTCCTGTCTTTAGTCTCGTCTGTGAGTCTGTCCTGTCGTGTCCTCGTCCCCGACCGCTGTTATCTACGACTCCTGTCTTTAGTCTCGTCTGTGAGTCTGTCCTGTCCTCGTCCCTGACCGCTGTTTTCTACGACTCCTGTCTTTAGTCTCTCTGTGAGTCTGTCCTGTCCTGTCCTCGTCCCCGACCATGTTATCTACGACTCCTGTCTTTTGTCTCGTCTGTGAGTCTGTCCTGTCGTGTCCTCGTCCCCGACCGCTGTTATCTACGACTCCTTTCTTTAGTCTCGTCTGTGAGTCTGTCCTGTCCTGTCCTCGTCCCCGACCGCTGTTATCTACGACTCCTCTCTTTAGTCTCGTCTGTGAGTCTGTCCTGTTCTGTCCTCGTCCCTGACCGCTGTTTTCTACGACTCCTGTCTTTAGTCTCTCTGTGAGTCTGTCCTGTCCTGTCCTCGTCCCCGACCGCTGTTATCTACGACTCCTGTCTTTAGTCTCGTCTGTGAGTCTGTCCGGTCCTGTCCTCGTCCCCGACCGCTGTTATCTACGACTGCTGTCTTTAGTCTCGTCTGTGAGTCTGTCCTGTCCTGTCATCGTCCCCGACCGCTGTTATCAATGACTCCTGTCTTTAGTCTCGTCTGTGAGTCTGTCCTGTCCTGTCCTCGTCCCCGACCGCTGTTATCTACGACTCCTGTCTTTAGTCTCGTCTGTGAGCCTGTTCTGTCCTCGTCCCCGACCGCTGTTATCTACGACTGCTGTCTTTAGTCTCGTCTGTGAGTCTGTCCTGTTCTGTCCTCGTCCCCGACCGCTGTTATCTACGACTCCTGTCTTTAGTCTCTCTGTGAGTCTGTCCTGTCCTGTCCTCGTCCCCGACAGCTGTTTTCTACGACTCCTGTCTTTAGTCTCGTCTGTGAGTCTGTCCTGTCCTGTCCTCGTCCCCAACCGCTGTTATCTACGACTCCTTTCTTTAGTCTCGTCTGTGAGTCTGTCCTGTCCTGTCCTCGTCCCCGACCGCTGTTATCTACGACTCCTGTCTTTAGTCTCGTCTGTGAGTCTGTCCTGTTCTGTCCTCGTCCCTGACCGCTGTTTTCTACGACTCCTGTCTTTAGTCTCTCTGTGAGTCTGTCCTGTCCTGTCCTCGTCCCCGACCGCTGTTATCTACGACTCCTGTCTTTAGTCTCGTCTGTGAGTCTGTCCTGTTCTGTTCTCGTCCCCGACCGCTGTTATCTACGACTCCTGTCTTTAGTCTCGTCTGTGAGCCTGTCCTGTCCTCGTCCCCGACCGCTGTTATCTACGACTCCTGTCTTTAGCCTAGTCTGTGAGTCTGTCCTATCCTGTCCTCGTCCCCGACCGCTGTTTTCTACGACTCCTTTCTTTAGTCTCGTCTGTGAGTCTGTCCTGTCCTGTCCTCGTCCCCGACCACTGTTATCTACGACTCCTGTCTTTAGTCTCGTCTGTGAGTCTGTCCTGTCGTGTCCTCGTCCCCGACCGCTGTTATCTACGACTCCTGTCTTTAGTCTCGTCTGTGAGTCTGTCCTGTCCTCGTCCCTGACCGCTGTTTTCTACGACTCCTGTCTTTAGTCTCTCTGTGAGTCTGTCCTGTCCTGTCCTCGTCCCCGACCATGTTATCTACGACTCCTGTCTTTTGTCTCGTCTGTGAGTCTGTCCTGTCGTGTCCTCGTCCCCGACCGCTGTTATCTACGACTCCTTTCTTTAGTCTCGTCTGTGAGTCTGTCCTGTCCTGTCCTCGTCCCCGACCGCTGTTATCTACGACTCCTGTCTTTAGTCTCGTCTGTGAGTCTGTCCTGTTCTGTCCTCGTCCCTGACCGCTGTTTTCTACGACTCCTGTCTTTAGTCTCTCTGTGAGTCTGTCCTGTCCTGTCCTCGTCCCCGACCGCTGTTATCTACGACTCCTGTCTTTAGTCTCGTCTGTGAGTCTGTCCGGTCCTATCCTCGTCCCCGACCGCTGTTATCTATGACTGTTGTCTTTTGTCTCGTCTGTGAGTCTGTCCTGTCCTGTCCTCGTCCCCGACCGCTGTTATCAATGACTCCTGTCTTTAGTCTCGTCTGTGAGTCTGTCCTGTCCTGTCCTCGTCCCCGACCGTTGTTATCTACGACTCCTGTCTTTTGTCTCGTCTGTGAGTCTGTCCTGTTCTGTCCTCGTCCCCGACCGCTGTTATCTACGACTCCTGTCTTTAGTCTCGTCTGTGAGTCTGTCCTGTCCTGTCCTCGTCCCCGACCCCGACCGCTGTTATCTACGACTCCTGTCTTTAGTCTCGTCTGTGAGTCTGTCCTGTTCTGTCCTCGTCCCTGACCGCTGTTTTCTACGACTCCTGTCTTTAGTCTCGTCTGTGAGTCTGTCCTCGTCCTCGTCCCCGACCGCTGTTATCTACGACTCCTGTCTTTAGTCTCGTCTGTGAGTCTGTCCTGTCCTGTCTTCGTCCAGACCGCTGTTATCTACGACTCCTGTCTTTAGTCTCGTCTGTGAGTCTGTCCTGTTCTGTTCTCGTCCCCGACCGCTGTTATCTACGACTCCTGTCTTTAGTCTCTCTGTGAGTCTGTCCTGTCCTCGTCCTCGTCCCCGACCGCTGTTATCTACGACTCCTGTCTTTAGTCTCTCTGTGAGTCTGTCCTGTTCTGTCCTCGTCCCCGACCGCTGTTATCTACGACTCCTGTCTTTAGTCTCGTGTGTGAGTCTGTCCTGTTCTGTCCTCGTCCCCGACCGCTGTTATCTACGACTCCTGTCTTTAGCCTAGTCTGTGAGTCTGTCCTATCCTGTCCTCGTCCCCGACCGCTGTTTTCTACGACTCCTGTCTTTAGTCTCGTGTGTGAGTCTGTCCTGTTCTGTCCTCGTCCCCGACCGCTGTTATCTACGACTCCTGTCTTTAGTCTCGTGTGTGAGTCTCTCCTGTTCTGTCCTCGTCCCCGACCGCTGTTATCTACGACTCCTGTCTTTAGTCTCTCTGTGAGTCTGTCCTGTTCTGTCCTCGTCCCTGACCACTGTTTTCTACGACTCCTGTCTTTAGCCTCGTCTGTGAGTCTGTCCTGTCCTGTCCTCGTCCCCGACCGCTGTTATCTACGACTCCTGTCTTTAGTCTCGTCTGTGAGTCTGTCCTGTTCTCGTCCCCGACCGCTGTTATCTACGACTCCTGTCTTTAGTCTCGTCTGTGAGCCTGTCCTGTCCTCGTCCCCGACCGCTGTTATCTACGACTCCTGTCTTTTGTCTCGTCTGTGAGTCTGTCCTGTTCTGTCCTCGTCCCCGACCGCTGTTATCTACGACTCCTGTCTTTAGTCTCGTCTGTGAGCCTGTCCTGTCCTTGTCCCCGACCGCTGTTATCTACGACTCCTGTCTTTTGTCTCGTCTGTGAGTCTGTCCTGTTCTGTCCTCGTCCCCGACCGCTGTTATCTACGACTCCTGTCTTTACTCTCGTCTGTGAGTCTGTCCTGTTCTGTCCTCGTCCCAGACCGCTGTTATCTACGACTCCTGTCTTTAGTCTCTCTGTGAGTCTGTCCTGTTCGGTCCTCGTCCAGACCACTGTTATCTACGACTCCTGTCTTTAGTCTCGTGTGTGAGTCTGTCTTGTTCTGTCCTCGTCCCCGACCGCTGTTATCTACGACTCCTGTCTTTTGTCTCTCTGTGAGTCTGTTCTGTCCTGTCCTCGTCCCCGACCGCTGTTATCTACGACTCCTGTCTTTAGTCTCGTCTTTCGTCTTTCTCGTCTGGTGCTTTCACACTTTGCCTTTATGCTGTTTACTGTGTGTTTGTGTTTGTGTTGTTTCACTTTATTTTCTTTAATACAAATTTACTTAAAAAAATGGAGGTAAATAAATGTATAAAAGTAATATTTTAGGTAACCTGTTAAAATTTAATTTAATTAAAATATTTTTTTTTTACTTCATATTGTTTAAATAAATTGTATAATTAGTATTAATACTTTAAGAAGTACATTCTACTGTGCAATAGTAATGTATTTCTTTCATAATGTCTTCAAGTTAAACTGAACTTTCACTTTTCCAGGTTGTAATGAAGACCTTTGAGTTTCTGTGTTCTTTGAGCTTTTCTGTGTCTCCAGAAGTTCAAGTTCATGTGTAAAATGTATCGGTATGGTTATGGTATTTGCCCAATATGCAGACTGCAATGGCTAGGTGCTTGATTTTATACACCGGTGGCAACGGGTCTGATTGAGATTGATCCAAAAAAAAAAATCGCTGTTTGGATTTAAATAGGCAAATGCTTAAGAGTCAACGGTTGGATCATTATTGCAGTTATTATTATGTTTCTAGCATGTTATACGTTTGGCAACAGTTCTTTTGCATTCGCAAAATGTCTTTGCACAGAGAAGTTGCACACTTTCAATGGTTAAAACAACACTGCATTCATTCAGTACACATGCACAGCAAATATTAATTTTTGGTACGAATATGTGTAGCTACACCTCTCTACTATATCCAGGTTATATAGTTTATTGCCTGGTCTTTACCATTTATCTTTTTTTTTATACTCTGTTGCCTTTTCTATACTCTGTATCCTATTGATATATCCTTTTTTATACCCCATATCTCTTTTTATATACATTTTCTATAACCTACCCAATTTACCCCAGTGGTTCTCAAACTGTGGTACAGTACATTTACCATTGGTGGTACGCAGAAGGTCCCCAAGTGGTACATGGCACGAAACATTTCTGATTAAATAAATAAAATAAACATTTATTTGCTTATTTATTTACAAGCTTTATACAGCTTTGTTCTTCTAAGGCTGTATTGCATATGCCGAATTATTTTGAGATGTCAAGCTGTGCTCTGGTGTGGAAATACTGATAAGGACGCCTTGCATCATGCACCATCATTTTAATCCACATTCAAAAACAGAGGGAACAGTATCAACTGCCTCTGCAAAAACGTAGGCACTTGATATCAAAAGATATTATATCTAAGATATTAATTATTTGACATTAAAGCTGATTTAATAGTGACCTGCTTTTGACTCTGACACTTTGCTTTAACCTACAGTTGTGGTCAGAATTATTGGCACCCCTGGTTAATATGAACAAAGATAGCTGTAAAAATAAATCTGCATTGTTTATCCTTTTGATCGTTCATTCCAAATATTCGCAAAAGTCGAACTGTTCATTGAAGTAAAATTATTTAAAGTGGGGGGTAAAATATCGTGCATTAGGACGATAAAGACACACGTCCTCTTCCAGGCAGATTTAGGACATCTTTAGTTGATTGGAACTTCTTAATTATTGCCCTGATGGTGGAAATGGCAATAATAATGTTGATCTCAAAACACGTTGCACACAATTATTGGCACCCATATAATTTGTTATCAGTAAAATATCTCTGAAGTATATTCCCGTTAATGTTTAAAAAAAAAAAAATAATACATTTTTTGACTAGGAACATGACATTGTCTAGCTATGACTTTTGTTTCACAGGAGTATAAATATGAGGAAACCTTAATCATCCATCACAATGAGTGAAACCAAAGAATATAGTTCTGATGTGCAGCAAAAGACTGTTGAGCTTCACAAAATAGAAAGTGGCTGTAAGAAAATAGCTAAAGAATTGGAAAATCCCCATTTCCACCATCAGAGCAATAATCAAGAAGTTCCAATCAACTAAAGATGTCCTAAATCTGCCTTGGAAGAGGACGTGTGTCTTTATCGTCCTAATGCACGATATTTTACCCCCCACTTTAAATAATTTTACTTCAATGAAAAGTTCGACTTTTGCGAGTGTTTTTAATGAAATATCAAAAGGATAAACAATGCAGATTTATTTTTACAGCTATCTTTGATCATATTTACCTGGGGTGCCAATATTTTTGACCGCATCTGTATGGTTTATATAGCTTATTCCTTGTTCCATCCAAGTATACTCTATATCCTTATGTCCGGTTTTGTCTTTTTTTTATCAATGTCTTTGAAAATGATCAGGAGGATTTGACAAAATCGCTCTCATTGTCTCCTGCTCTCTTAGTGTATGTGCGGTTTAATTCCAGCCATGGGTTCCCAGTGGAGTTGGAAAGGGGTGCGAGTGTATCTGAACTGAAGGAGATGGTGGGGCGTTTGCAGGGCGTACAGCCTGATCAACTGCGGGTCATCTTTGCTGGACGAGAGCTCTGCGATGAATCCACGCTTCAGGTAAAACAGTTCAATTATAATCAAGTAATGTACTTTATATGTGCTTTAGTATGTTAGTCAACACATCAAAATAAGTGTAAAATATACTTTTGCACATTCAATACGATTAAGCACACTTCTTTTTCACAAGGGTTTGCTTTCTCACTCTCTTTGTGCATTTGTGTTTAGATAATTAGGTTGCTCTTTGCAAAGAAGAGAACATCTTGTAAAGTGTGTGGGTCAAACCCTGTAATGTATTAGACAGGGCAGACAACTTGTTATTACAAAGCTTTTCATTTATCAATTTCCTCTATTTCTCATGCTTTTGCTTAGTCTCTCTCTCTCTCTCTCTCTCTCTCTCTCTCTCTCTCTCTCTCTCTCTCATTCTTTCTCAGCATTGTGAATGAGGAGGTCTCTGTGGGGTCTCTGTCAGAGTAAACAGAGCCAAAGTATCTCCTGAACTTTAGTCCGGAGTGCTTCATTAATCCTGACCTTCTTAATTATGCATTAAACCAGACACACACATACTGACATTCAGTGCATTCAGAAGCACTTTCCGTTGTCCACGCACATTCATGCTAAAGAGGTCTACAATAACCGGAGAAAGCAATCTGTTGCTTTACCATGCATCTCCATGGCAGTTGCTTGGCTGACACAGGACCCCTGGAAGTGCACAATTTGAAATCTGCCATATTACTTGAGTTTTTGAGTGATTTCCTGACCTGAGCTGTGAATGTCATGTGCCGTGTTGGGGGTAACGCATTACAAGTAAAGCAAGTTACGTAATTAGATAACTTTTTAACTAGTAAAGTAACGCATTACTTAAATATTACAACAAAATATCTGTTACATTTTTAAATAAGTAACACAAGTTACTTTGTTTTCCCATTTATTGACTGATGGCTCTCCTGTACTTGTGTTTGGAGAAATCGGGAGTAAGTGCAGAGGTGTTGTGTGCGCTGTGTGAACATGATGGTTATTGTAGTTCTAGACTAAATGCAAGCAAGAATTTACTCATCTCACTTGCACAAAAACAGTATTCAGTTTTCCTCAAAATATATAAAGATAGTAAAATGTAAACGTCTCGGTTACGCGTGTGACCCTCGTTCCTTTTCAGTCGGTCACGTTTGACGTCACGTCCACTTCGAGTGTAACTAAACGAGCCAATGTACATATGCATGTAAGTCCATGGGGTCCAATGATGCTGAAAATTCAGCTTTGATCAAAGGAATAAATAATAATTGTATAACATTAAATTAGAAAACCAGTATTTTAAATTATAAATATTTCACAATATTACTCCAACTCCAAAGTTTTGAATAGTAATATATGCATATATACCTAACATGGGTTAAAACTGCATAAGCAGTTCACATTTTGAGTTGTGCCATACTTATGCCATTGTGGCACCGATTATGCCACTCATCTCGTACATATGATCAGTTTAACATGGATCTCTGCTTTTATGTGGGTCAAAACGATGGGGAAAGACATTGACCTATATGTGCAGACAACACACACAGCAAGGAAATATAAAGAATTTGAATCCCCCAGTGGTAAATATGGGAGTAAATTCGGGTTTGAGCTCTTGTGTATGTCAACAGCAAGGTTTGTCTAGTTTTTGCCACTAAAGTCTAAACAAAGCACAGTACATTTGTGTGATACACGGTACCTCATTTTCAATGGTTGAAACTCCTGCAGTGTGTAAGAGCTGTAGCAGATGCTGTGTGTAGCTCAGCGTCTCACCTCATAACTCAACTGAAAATCATTTGCTCGTCATTTGTGCCACCGGCGATAAGGTGCACATGATTGTCACACATGATGACTATGAAGTGTAATAATAGTAACAGTGGCGAAGTAAATTGGTATTTAAAGCCTACCATTTAGCTTTAGGTTGTTTAATTTAGGCTTTAAGATTTAATGTTAATACACAAATGTCTTCAAACACCATACATGGCATTTCCTTTAGATTGGTGGGTTTGAGTGTGGCAAAATCCAGTTTATTATGCATTCAGCAAATTGATTTTGTGTTCAGCAATGGACCTTGTTGGGTAACCAAATTCTACATCGCTGATCTGGGAATATTTTGGATTTGTGCCAAGCGAGAAAGGTGAACCAATAAATTGGGATGAAGCCATATGTCGGCTGTGTAAGTGTTAAAAGGGCGAACACTTCAATCACGTTTGTTCGAGTGATGTCTTCAAGTTCCTGTGAATGCAAACGCACAGCTGGTCAGGTTGGTATTGGAGAGGCTTTTTCCAAACTGGCCAAATACAAACCAGACAGCGATAAATGGAAGATGCTATCGAGAAATGTGGCAATGTATTTGGTGGTCGAGAATGTGCCGCTCCGCACTTTTTTTTCAAACAATGTAATTTTCCAGTTATTGAAGTTATTTAAGAAATTTAAGATGACCATCATTGCTGATTTATTTTCCACCATTGCTGATAAGTGGGGCGGCAGTGGTTCATGTGGGTTGTCTACAAACCAGAAGGTTGGTGGTTCTATCCCCGGTTCCACCTGACCAAGTGTCGAGGTGTCCATGAACAAGACGCTTAACCCCAGATGCTCCCGACGAGCTGGGTGGCGCCTTGCATGGCTGACACCGCCGGCCGTGTATGAATGGGTGAATGAATGGGTGAATGAATGGGTGAGTGTTGTGAGGCAATATGTAAAGCGCTTTGGTGGCCATGGGTCTGTTGAAAGCGATATATAAATGCAGTCCATTTACCATATGTGGTCCGGCTTTAACATGACTCCATTTATGAGTCTGACCATGCATATCATAAATAAAGAATGAAAGCCGAAGAGCAGGTGCCTGCAGATTATGTTCGTACCCGAAAGTCACACGGACGATAATTTATCAGAATCTCTTCTCTGTTCATTCAAGGAGTGGGGATTCATTGAAAGAAAGCTTGCATGCATCACCACATGTATAACTGGGCCAATATTGTAGCCGCAGTTAAGAAGTTAGAATGATCGTGGCTGAACTGATGTGGCCACAATCTTAACCTGGCCGTCACAAATGGAGTGTCAGCTGAGAAGGAGAGGACAGCCAAGACCTGCACTGAAATTTGGTGGATTGCATTCACCCACAGTTGGCAGAAAATGAGAAATCTTTGTGAAGAGCGAGAGGCCCTAAACCTGATGAGTTGAAAGAATTATGGGAGGACGTTTCATTGTCAATTCCAGTTAGAGGTGGGCGAAGTGGGGAAAAAATTAAATCAGCCAAGTCATAATCTTGAATTTGACTAGGAACCCGTTTTAGCCTACATTTTGAAATCAAAAAGGCTGAATTTTTTTTTTTTTTTCCTTTATAGTTCTATATTTATTTGCTCAAAATCATGCACTGTGCATATTGGCTCAATAAATGGCTTCCGAATAATTATCCCCATGTAAAAATAATCATTGTTCTAATCATAGCTTAAAGTGTAAATTGCAGGTAAAAATTTTCACGAAGATAATGCAATGTGCTTACTAAACATAAAGATAAGAACCGCCCACCATTGTTTTTTTATGTTTTTTATACCAAAATGCTGAATGTAATATGAAAAGTTGGTGCGTTTTACAGTGGTTTTAAGCACGCCCCCTCCCTTCCACTAGGCTGGGCGTGACGTCATAAAAGGTACTCCAAGCGTTTACTGTCTATTCCAGGCCTGGAGTTACGTTATATTGGAGACCTAGCTAGCAAAAATGGTTAACTATTCTGTTTGTGCGGGGTGTACGAATACATCAAAAACGGGGGAGAGGCTCCACAAGTTCCCCAAGGACAAACGGCTGATTCGTGCCTGTGAGTGTTAGCATAACTTACCCGAGGTAGAGCTTAGATCGGGCCCAAAAAACATCAAGCAAGACCCAACCCGAGCCCGCTGTGTCCGAGCACGGTCCGGCCCTGCCCGACACATTAACTGTAATTATGAGCCCGATTTAAACCCGACTATTTTTTAATACGTGGGTCATTATTATAACTGACGTTCTCAACTACTTTCTATATTACTTTCTCCTGCCCGCAACATTTATGTTTTGTCCCGCTCCCGCCCGCAAAATACTTTTTTTCTGTACCTCCAAATACTTTCAAGTTAGCCTACGTGTCGCCACTATACACATCAGCATAAATGCTCCTGATCAATTATTTGTTATAAAGCATTAACACACAAACCACTGTTATAACATAAAAGCAAGCTGGCTACTGCGTGCATGGTTTGGCATGACTGCGCGCAAAGTGCGCTCCCATAATAATTCCTAAAAAGCTGACATCAGTTCATCGCGATCTCACACATCTGTTATTATCAATGAAGCTTTTATAATATATATACTATGTTTGTTATAATTAGAGGATTTGCCAGCATACAGAATTCAGCACTGAACAAAAAGTCAGTTTTGAGCGGTGAGGGGAGTCTATCGTAAATGCTTCTGATTGGCCATTATTGCGTTCAAGAAATCAACACATATGTCTGTGATTGGCTACATCGCTCAACGCTGCAAACAACATGTTATGAATAGAAACTCTGCCTAAACCGTTTCTATTTTGTTTTAGTTGTTCTTGTTGCTTTTCTGCAACAGATGAATAAAAATGTATTAGTTTTTATGTTTTATTCATAGATATTTCTAGTTTGCGGGAGTCCCGCGAATCGTTTTATTCTCCCTCAACCCGCACACACAGAGTGAGTGCATTACCGCCCGCGCTCCCTCTTATGACGTCATCACCCAGTTACGGTAAAAAACATGCTACCTTTGAAGAAGCCCCAATAAATGTTATTTTAACGCATTTTAAGACAGAGTTTTTTTTACATATATACACATTGAGCACTTTAATTTACACATTAATTGGTTGTGGTGGTTAACCTGAAATTTACACTTTAACCCTCTGAGGTCGGCTGAAACTCAAAATACTCTGTTGATTTTGATCTAACATATTAAGTGTTGTACATCATTAGATCCTGATAAGTGTCTATTTTTTTTGTGGATACTCACAATAAAAACAAAGTGTTGTGCTTTTCGCCAAATAAAGAAAAACAAACATGATGCGCGTTCTGCCTTCTCTCTGTCAGTGAAGTCCATTCTGAAACGCGTCCGAAAATTAACTCTAATTCCGCGAATACTTGTCATACAGGCACGAGTGTTTTTCCATAATGAAGCTTGAACTCTCTTCTTTTAAATGAATTAATTTATATAAAAAAACAAATATTCTCAGTTTACGTAATCTGTATGAAAAGAGAGAGATGTCAGTATTTTTCTTTCCAGCTCATTATACCTAATTACGCGTTAATGTGCCACGCCCACGGAGAGCGCGCGCTATTCAAACGCAAATGATCTTAGACAAGCCATTCAAACATGCCAACGCCCACCAGCTGGATTATAAAACACATCGTGTTTAGTAAGTATCTTGTACAGCTGTGTACACAGCGTATCCTTTCGCTGTGAGGAATAATACTATCTAACCCTGGAAAATGTACCAGAAGTGCTGGTAGTTTCATTTCGAGGAGCAACGGATCCAGCTGATGTAGTAAGTCATTTATTCTAGTGCTTTGTTCTAATCGTGATATTGAAGTGTCAGACTGTAAACCGCAAAAAGACTGTTTAAATATGAATTGCGTGTCTGTGTGTAGGCTAAATGATGAGTGAACGGCATAGGCGCCCACGCTTTGTTTACTACAGTTATACAGCGCGTGTCTGTGCCTTGTTCATTCACTCTCGCACACTACATTAGTAAACGTTATGTTTACATGAACACATACAAACTATATTGCTATAGCCTACTAAGATGAGTAAAAATAGACTGAAATATGTTGAAATATAATGTCTGAATAAGCAACAAGCTGCAAATTCACATGTATATACTAATATATCATACACAATATATTACAGACTAAATATGAATGTTTAGACACGATTTTGTGATTAGTTTTGGATAGATTATAAAGTTTTGACTGTAAAAAAAAAGACTACTGTCACATTAAATAGGTACGCTTTTGTTCACCAATTTCTGCTCATAGTTAAATATACTATAGTATGATGTTTTGTCAAAAATAAAGTAGGTATATTGAATTATCAACTAAGATGTTATTATAGTGTTTGTTCCAATATTCAAACTAATGAATCCTTACCCTTTTTTAATACGTATGATAAAATGTATAGTTTTTACAAAGAAATACACTTGAAATATTGTTAAAATTGTAATTATTGTTGTAATTGTAACCTATTTGTAATTGGTTACAATTTCTAATTGTAAAATATGTATAGGCTATATAGATCATTTCTTTTGTCCTTGCATTCTTTGGGATCCTGTGACACACCTGTGTGAAAGGGCTAATTAATATGCAGCTCATTATGCGGCACATTATCCGGCCTTTGTCTTCTCAGGTGTGAACACGCCTCCACGCATATTGCCTTTCCAAACCAAAGGTCTCTAATAAAATTTAAATCAGTGTATGTGTTTGTGTAAATGATTAGGCAGGATGATTTTCAGATCATTTTGAAGCAAAAATTCTAGGCAACAACACTGATTAGTCACAAGTCTTGTGGACACATATTTAGTATGTGTTTTGTGGCCTTATTTCAGACACTTTAAGTTTTAGTTTTTTCAATAACCATGCATAAGCAATATTCTCTCAAAAATACAAACATGTTTCATTGTTGCTCAGAAATGACGGTAGCCCAGTTTGTGCTATATTGAGTGAATTTACACCTTTGCCATTAACATGTTTATAAATAACTGAAAAAAGCACAAATGTCAGAGCATGTCAGAACACCTCAAGGACCCCAAAAACCCTTAGACCTCAGAGGGTTAAGGTCTTCACTTAAAATGTATACAATTTACAGAAATTCAATTCGCCTTTGGCTAAGCCACACCCTAGAATGTAGATTGACCAATCACAGCGCAGCCAAGAACGAGCTCCACAGAGGTCCGACACTTTTTCACAGCGCTCCATTGACTTTAACACAGGCGTCTCATATTTTTGGTCTCGGCAGGCTATTACCGTCGTAGTTTTATCAAAAATATGGTTAAACGTTGTGCCTGGGGCATTTGTAACACAGATGCGCGTTTCCCAGAGAGGTTGGAGGGAGGTGTGCGTTTTTTTCCCTTCCCAAAACCGAAGTCAAATCCTGACAAGTGTCGTCTAGCACACGCTGCTAATAAATCCAACGTTATACTCGCGTAGTCCGTTTGCTTCGTGATAACGATTATAGAAGTGAATAGAGACCTACCCAGCTTTGCATGAACAGTGTTGCTCCTTGATATTGTTAGTCCCAGCCTCCGTCTCGATTAGTAGGATATGCGGTGGTTCATTTTTTGACTGTGACCGGTATGCTTTTGCCTCTATTTGGATGCCTTTACTTGTTGTTCCTTGCGTTTCACCTGTATGTCGTGAATATAGCCTTCGAACGTATATTGCAGCCGCTTTTGCCTACTTCTATCGGACACTTTATTTGCTGCTTTATAAAAGTATAAACAAATTTCAGCAGGAAGAGCTGTCACAGCATAAGCCATGTTGATAACAAACCACAGCCCAGATGAAGTTTGTTTGTCGGACGTAGCAATAGTAACTAAGGGGGGCGGGGATAAGCCAAAGGTGAATTAGGCCAATTGAAAATTTAGTGACCAGTCCCTAGAAGAGTTGGAGAGGTCAGAAATTTGTTACAGTGTACATTTGAAAACATTTTATTTAAACACTTGTTTACATTCCAATGAAACAACTTTATTAGTAAAGAAAACCACTTATATAAAAACATATTTATATTTTATCTATTGTACCTCTCAGAATGTGCCCCCCCCCCCCCCCCAAACCACAGCCGGTAGTTGGTCCATGACCACAGCAGTGGTAAAAAAAAACTGCCACGTCACAGTCCTAACTTAAGGTAATCTTTCAATCACGCTAGAGCTCCTAAATCAGTGGAGAAACATTAAAGGGATAGTTCACTTTGAAATTAATTTTTTATATGTTTTAGCTTACCTCAAGGGCATCCAAGATGTAGGTGTCTTTTTATACAGAGTATTTTCAATTTTGATATTTTTAGGTCAAACCGTTCTTGTCTGACAGTCATATAATGCAGGTCTATGGGGCCCTCCTCAAAGAGCATGCACAGAGAAGTCCAAATTAAACATGATTTAATGACTCGTAAATGTAAGTACACATTGATGGCCTAAGACACGAAACGAGCGGTTTGTGTGAGAAAACGAACAGCATTTATAGTTTTTACCTTTTGTACACAGCCACGTCCAAGTGATCTGAGGGCGCGGGCGCTTCCTAGTGTGACGTGTACGCAGACTGGTGCATAGATATATACACTAGACGTCGCCTTGGCTAAGGTTTCGTTCCAATGAACTGCCGTCGCCAAGGCGACATCTAGTGTATATTTCTATGCACCAGTCTGCTCTGCGTACACGTCACACTAGGAAGCGCCCGCGCCCTCAGATCACTTGGACGTGGCTGTGGTTACAAGAGGTAAAAACGATATAAATACAGTTCGTTTTCTCACACAAACCGCTGGTTTCGTGTCTTAGGCCATTAATGTGTACTTACATTTACGAGTCATTAAATCATGTTTAATTTGGACTTCTCTGTGCATGCTCTTTGAGGAGGACCCCATAGACCTGCATTATATGACTGACAGACAAGAACGGTTTGACCTAAAAATATCAAAATTGAAAATACTGTGGAAACAAAGACACCTACATCTTGGATGCCCTTGAGGTAAGCTAAAACATATCAAAAATTAATTTCAAAGTGAACTATCCCTTTAATTGTACAGACTTAGATTGTTCACACATTACCTGTCATTTTCCAGTCCTTACTTGAGGTTTTGACTGATAGAACAGACATTTAGAACAGTGTTTGTCTCTAGAGATTTTATGCTGCCTTCATGTCATTTCCAGGAAGTTCCTACTTACAGAATAAGTTTTGAAGTCTATTACAATGCAATACAGTGTGATTTAGAACAAATTAGACATGTTGGACAATTTCATATTTCTTTCTCCCTCTTTCTCTTCCTGGGAAGCACAATCTATTTATTATTCCTGATAAGTGTGAAGTCAATGCTTTACCCTATCTGTTTATAATTCTTGTGCTGCCAAAGAGAATGATGGGAAAGGTAGTAGGCTGGGGAATATAGCCTGCTGCCTCATAAACCGTTAGTAAACAAAATGTGTGCAAACTACTGTAACTGTAGAGTGAGAACTCACAAAGAAAATGTTATTATGATCAATACCAATTTGCAAGGTTTGGGTGCAAAAAGAACATATCTCACTGGTAATTACGCCATTGTGTTGCCGTTTATGGCACTCATCTCGTAAATATCATCAGTTTAATGTGACTTGAAGGAATTGAAATTCTCTACTGTTGTTCTCTGGATATTCATATAAATCTCTCTCTCTCTCTCTCTCTCTCTCTCTCTCTCTCTCTCTCTCTCTCTCTCTCTCTCTCTCTCTCTCTCTCTCTCTCTCTCTTCTCTCATATATGTCAATGTTTCTAAACTAATCATGTATATCATTAACTATACATAGATCCTATTTGGCCTATATAATATTAATTGTTAAAATTAATTAATTTGTTTACAAACACTTTAGTTGCACAGAAGGCAGTTTTTATGATAATAACAATCACAGGTTATGTAATAATATAATGAATACATGATAGTGTGCATATATTTAGCAAAATGCTCCTCTCCAGTGTTATTTTTTATAACACTATTTTTTATATTTTTTATTTCCTTTTCTTCCTTGTAGGCCTGAAACGAGACTTCAAGGGATTTCCACGACGCGCACGCGCGAGAACTGAACTGAAGTAGTTGAAGGAGATCGCAATTCTCGCGCATGCGTCGTGGAAATCTCTTGAAGTCTCGTTTCAGGCCTACAAGGAAGAAAAGGAATAGTCGAATAAAGTCGCTATTTTGGTTTGTTTTTTCGTACAAAAAGTATTCTCGTCGCTTGATAAACTTATAATTGAGCCACTGTAGGCACATGGGATATTTAAACATTTTCTTTAATGACTTTCTGGGCCGTCCGGTGTCATTCCCTTAGGGAGCCTATGTAGCAGTCATGAACCTCTCAGATTTAATCATAAATATCTTCATTTGTGTTCCGAAGACGAACGAAGGTCTTACGGGGTTGGTACAGCATGGGGGTGAGTAATTAATGACTTAATTTTCATTTTTGGGTGAACTAACCCTTTAATAATCTTCCTCCTTTCTTTGTACATGTTGAGTAGAGTACACTTTTTAGATCAAACATTTGCTATTTGCATTTCATCGATTGCAAAGTTAAAATCAGAACGAGAATGCTAGCGATAGCTAACCATCAAAAACTATAATATCGTTTACTAGCTACCAGATTGATAATTCGCTACTCTACTATCATTACTTGATTCATGAAGATAAACGGAGGATAACATAGGCAGACACAAAAAACAAAGAGATAGTCCGCAACGGTCGGGCACCCCTCCTCCTCCTTCAGCTCACGCCAGCGAGAAAACACTGGCCCAATGTTGATCCTCGTTATGCCTTTAACGCGATCACTTTCTCTTTTTCTCTTTTTGCTTTGCTCCGATAAAACCTTTGCTTTCTTGTTTTTCTGTGCTGCTTCGGCCATGACATAACATTTGGCTCACACGTCCGATTTTAAGGAAGTGGGGGTGGTGGTGGAAGTGACGTATATGCCGTAAAGCAGTCGAATTTTGTAGTTCTCTTTGTTCGCCGGTTATACCCGAAACCCGAAGTTTAAAAGTACGATTAAAAACGCTACAGACCCCGTCAGGCTATGGCAGACGTGTCATTCAACCTATTGTAAGTCGATGTACCATCACAAGAGACTTGGAAATATATTATGAAGGTTGAAAAGTTACCTTTTGCAGCTTTAAAAAATAAATTAAATGGCTGTTTTGTAATGGCCATTTGACTTGTTTCCTGTCAGTCTATAGTGTCTCGTCATTCTCAGGTCAGGTTGCAGACTTCTAGTTTGTTGGTCGCCATATCCCTTCACAAAATTGAAGCATGCAGAAAACAAGCCCAACGTGTCAGTAAATGCATGAGAATCCTTGTGTTTTCCCTCGGCTCTATTCTCGAGTGGCTCTTAAGTGTTGACACCGGCAGCAGGTTGTCACCTTGCTCTGTGGAATCAATATGCTGTATATTTACTCAATTTGTTTTAATAAGCTCTCATCTTCTCTCAAAATTAATTTGCGTGTCTCTCATCCATATTTACCACAGCTTCATTGTGCAGTGAATTTACTGGGGCACAGATAAAACTCGCACTAATTAAAAAGAGTTGGCCTTGTGTATGCGTGAGTGTGTTGTACTGAGTGTTTCTGGAGAATGTAACCGACTAATAGCTTATTTGCACAGCTCATAGCCCCTGGGTCTCACGTTATATACGTATGTGTTTCTCACAGTCACAGTCTGTGATGCTGTAATCAACTCATCTTTAATTCCACCTGCTCTGTTCCAGACTGTCTTACGGGTTACACATACAGACACTGACATATAAATGCAGTTTTCATTAAAAGAGCTCAGTTTAATATTATTGTGTATCTGTGTGTGTTATATTTTACACAAGAATATACATATTTGAGTGTTTTTCCTTGAAAAAAATTCATCATGCCTTAGCTTGAATGTTGAATGTACACCCTTGCCTCATTTAGTTTACTTGGTTCTATGAATATGCTAATGAGCCCCGCCTCCACTCACTCACTCAGCTCAGAGATCCACTGGTTGACGATCACACGTTGATCTGATTGGTTACAAGGTCGTTTGTGACGTCAGAAACACCAGCGATTTCAAACCGTGTTTTTGGTTCACTGCAGTTTTAAGGAGAAAATACTCCGCAATGGTGTTGACATTGAATTTACACATGGTTTGTATTAAAGCATATCAAAAACACCACATAGACATAAAAACAACATTAAAAACTTGATTTTCACCACAGGGGGACCTTAAATGGAAATGAAAAATGTAGCCTTGGCAACTAACTGAAATAAAATAAATTTTAGTTGAAGTACTAAAATTACTGAAACTAAAACAAACAAATAGATAAATTATAGCTAAATGGGAATAATTTTTAAAAGATCATAAACATTACAATTACTAAAACTTAAACTAAAATGAACGCGAAAACTGCAAATATAAAAATTAAAGCTACAAAGTAATTTACAAATACTATAATAGTATATAAATAACAGTAAAGCGTGTCAGATTGCGGTAGTCTGCTGTATCTTTCACTCAGAACCTGATGGGTGTTCTGCACTGTGTACATTGCATTCTGCATAGATTTCATTGGCTTGTTGTTATCACCTTATTTGCATAATTCCTTTAGTGAATCTGATGCTAAAGCAACGGCAGCATGCGCAAACAAACTACGTTACCAGTGTCCGGATTTCATTCTTAATGAATTCCCTGAAGAGAGTTCATGTCGCTGTCAGTGTTTTGTCTGCAAAACAAAAAAACTCTTTGTTGGTCTAGTTGTTTGTCATTATTTCTCTCTTTTACGTCCCGTGTGCCTCCTTTGCTCTGTTCTGTGCTGTTTTTTTTTTTTCTGTCTTTGTTATTCTTTTTCTCTCACTTTATATTCCTCTCTGACCCATTGGCTTGCTCACTGTTATTACCTCTATTTTCCAAAGTGCTCATCTCCCCCATTCTTCTCTCTGTCCTATCCTCCTCCTTTCACACTCTCCACACTCTCTGAAGGAGCAATACAGATAAACGCCAGTGCTCTGAAGGTTACAACATGCATTCAGCTTCAAGGACTCTTCTTGAATGAGAGTCATCCTCGTCCTTGCCTTTCGCCTCACCAAGGAGCCAATCACCATCTTATTTCAGGCTTGCGCCACGTGTTCCCTGGGGCCAAAGATATACTCAACGCTAGTATGCAAACGTGAATGCTTGGTCAATGCATTGCAAGGACGGAGTCCCCTTGTAAATACTTAATGGTGGTTTCAAAGCGGATGTTAGTATGTGATTCTAGTGTCGCCCTTGACTTCCTAAGCAGCTTAACCGGCGAGATGCTCTTGTTTTTCCATCTTTGTCCGGTGTCGATCTTCCACAGTTGGATGTCCCGGCTCATATTAGTCACAGTGTCCTCTCAGGCTCTGTGTCTCAAGGCCAGCTCTCCACACCATCTGTCTACATGGAGAAGTGTCTCAGCTGAGCCCAACTTACATTGTCAGTGTTTTCCGAAGATGCTTAGTCGTCACTGATTGAACTAACAGAGTGGATTTTAACTTGCTCTCTAGCGGTGCTTTAATAGGGGATTTTATAAAATGGGTTTTTATTATATCAAATTATATTATATGGTATTACACTACATTTTTCATGGTTATCCAGTTTTGTCAGATGTGCGAGCAAAGGCATTTGCTTAAATTGCTTAAAGTGACAACATACCACGGTAATTCTAAACCTGTATTATTGTCTTATGTGGAACACAATGTTGATCTGGTTGATCTATCATAAAAGTAGCCATATGTACTATATTGTTATAAGCTGTAAGTCTTATGAAACCGTATATGAGAAGAAATTTGAAGGATTGTTTACTGAATAACAATCTCTGCCATAGCTCTTAAATTTCATTGGAACTTTTATGTATTCATACTCAAGATGCCTAGCACCATGTTTGGAGTCATTGATGCCAGTTGTTGTAGTCGAAACCAGATCAGTAAGAGTCAGTTGAGTCGGTCAAAACAAAGACTTGAAGAAGGTCAAGTTTGATTCTTGGCCAAATCCAAATGCTCCAGAGTCCATTACAAGACCAAAACTGTGAAAATATGAGACTGCCAAATAGGGGCATATGACCAACATTTTATGTCACGATATGAGTTTGTCACTCACGATATGAGTGATAATGTTTATCACTGTTTCACAAGCTTCATAGTTTTTTTAGGCTTGTATTAGTTTTTTGATGTTTGAATGATTTGGAATGGAATTATGATATTCCAATGGTATAAAAAAAAAATTTATATCATAAAAAGTGATAAATAAAATAGACCCATACCTGAAAAACTTTAAGCGCTAGAAATAAAAAATACTACATACAATGTATAATAAAAGCAAAACAAAAAAAAACAATGCATAGTCTTTACTGTGTAAATTAAATTTACATGTATTCATGTTACAGTTACAAAAGTGATTCAGTCAAGAGAGACTGAGAGATTTCCACTTTTTTGTTTTGCATTAAATGACAAAATGACAAAATTTGGTAATTGGTAAATTTGGATGCGGTCACTTTAAGATCGACTGCACAGATCCATTATACTCCTGCGTTGTTCTTTCTCAACCATGTACTTCTCAACTGATTACATTCACTTAAGACATAAATTACAGTTTACTTGCAAATACATGATAAAAACAGAGACCTGAAGAGGGTCTAATCTGATCTAGATGAGTCCAAATACAGAAACAAGACCCTGAAAATATGGTCTCGGACTTGAGACAAACCTGGGTACTTCAACACTGCTTCATTGCATTGCATTGCATTGTCATGCACCAAGTTTGAATGCTCGGAAGTGCAAATGGGATTTAAGAGCAGGTTTTTCAGTAAATAATGGTTTAACTGCATGCATGCATTTTCCTCACAAAAATTTATAAGAAGGCCTAAAATATATGCACTACACTCTTAAAAAAAAACAAAATCTTTATTGGGATCTATTGTTCCATGAAGAACCTTAAACATCCATGGAACCTTACCATTGCTTTAAAAGGTTATTTACAGTGGAAAAAGGTTCTTCAGATTATTAAAAAGTTTTTCAATAAGTGATTCTTTTAAGAATCTGTTCACTGAAAGGTTCTTTGGGGAACCCAAAATGGTTCTTTAATGGCATCACTGTAAAAAAAAAAAAAAAAAAAAAAAAAAAAAAAAAAAAAAAAAAAAATATATATATATATATATATATATATATATATATATATATATATACATATACTCTATATTATTTTCAAGAGTCTTGAGGTATTGACCTTTTATGTGCATTTTTTTTCTTTTTGGAACTTGAGAACCCCCTTACTATGTTTAAAGCTTCGACATTCTTTGCAAAGGACATTCATTTTGTGTCTCTGAAAAGTAAAATATCTTTTTTGAAAGTAACATTGAAATTGTCAAAATGTCACTTCCTCAGTAGGGCCAAGTTTTGTAGAACATCCATTTTTCAACTTTTAGTTTTAATTCGAAGACAAACTTTGCTAATCATGCGCAGTTGACATTCAGCTCACAGTCTAAGCTAATCCAGTGTCCCTTAAGATGAAATATAGATGAATATATGAGTACTGATGCCAGCAATGACCATAAATGACCTTGAGAAAGTGTCCAGACTCTCTGGGGCTGCTTATGAATCCGGATGAAAGATACATTGATTGTCTCCGTGCTTTCAGCATTGAAATTCAGTCGCTGCGCATCTTTAAGAGCCAAGTCGTTGCTAATGCACAGTGTCCCGGTCTTTAAAAGACTGACTTGTTGATCAGGCTCCCCCAAGAGAATGTCTCAATTGAAGAAGGTCACATGTGCGTAAAATGAAGGCACTTTCTGCTCATCAGGAATACAAGCGCCGCTCTGTCCCCAAAGTAAGTGGATTTGAAGATGTACAAAAAAAAAAAAATATATATATTTGCATAAATAAAAGTCAGCATCGAGGCGGGCTGACAACCTCAAATGCATTTGCTGTGGAGACTTTATTCTTAGGTTACGGACGATTTTTCCGTCTCTTGGTTTTGTGCTCAATTTTCAGGCTGTGTGTGTGTTTTGTTTGGATCAATGCTTTTTCTAAATGTCACAAGTTCACGTCCTGGAAATTGCTTTTTATCTCAGAGTGCATTTGTAGTGTTATTTTTGTCCAAAGCTTTTCCCTTTACTCTAAGAACTGGAGTTATCAGGAAAACTGCTGGCTCAATTAATGTGAATTAGAGGTTATCGCGAGTTCTGTAGGCGTACCGTTCGAATAAAAAGGATCATCTCGCTGTTATTTTGTCATGGAACACAAATGCAAAGTCAAAAATGCACTGCCGTGCGACTAAATTGATATTGACCAGCATATTTTATGTCACAGCGGCCTTTAAAGCATCCATCATGTAACTAATGATCAATGCTAATTTCCATTCCTGCATTTCTTGATAGGGATCTAGCAATGTGTTGCTATGGCCGCTTTGTTTCCCAGCATGCGGGCCATCTTTCTTCCAGCCTGTATTAGAAGTCTATTCTCTTACAGGAAAGTGTGGTAAGGCTTTGCTGGGTGTCCGTTCACCTGGAGCGAGAGGGTCTTTCTTTAATTTATGTTATGCCATTGAAAAAATCAACCCTCAGGGACTGATGGAGAAAATGGACAAGATGAGATTCACAGCTTTATTTTGTCTGTCTATGTTGTTTTTGCTAACACTAAGAAATGAACACTTGTTTGAGAACGGTTTCTGACAGAAGAACCACTTTCCCTGTCAGAGAGGTTTTCTCTTTTTGAAGGAATGTTTTTGTCTGATTTGCATCAAACATTCTGCTATTTTTTCAGGTAGAAATAATTCTCTGCTCAACAAGAGGTAAAGACAAATGGTAGAGCATCACAGTTTAATAACTGGTGTGTGAATCGACATGATCTAAAAATTGGATAAAATTGCATGAATGAATAAGTATTGTAAAACATATATATTTGCGAGAATATATCCTTGGATGATTTTTAAAAGGCGAGAAGAATATAGCATACATTTTATGGACTTTTTTTTTAAGCTTGGCAAATGTGGTCACTATAAACCATGCTATTTAAAAAAATGGCAAATGTATATAATACATAAGGTTTTATCATTTTGGGCGAACTATTCCTATACCCACTAGAAAATATGTATACAGTCATGGTCAGAATTATTGGCACCATTGGAAAATATGATCAAAGATGGCTGTGAAAATAAATCTGCATTTTTTTTATCCTTTTGATCATTCATTAAAAAAAAAGTTTTTTTTTTTACTTCAATGAACGGTTCGATTTTTGTAAATATTTTTAATCTGAAGGATACACGGTGCAGTTTTATTTTCACAAGCTTCTTTGTTAATATTTACCAGGGGTGCCAATCATTCTTACATGACATATGTTCATTTAGTTCAGTAATTCAACTTAAAAGGTGAAACTAATATAGACTCATTACATGCAAAGTGAGATATTTCAAGCCTTTATTTGTTATAATTTTGATGATTATGGCTTACAGCTGTGAAAACCGTTTTACTCTACTGGGTGGTTGCCCTGCACGCTTAATAAATAAACTACAGCTAGTTCAAAACGCAGCAGCTCGAGTTCTTACCAGAACCAGGAAGTATGACCATATTAGCCCGGTTCTGTCAACACTGCATTGGCTGCCTATTAAACATCGTATACATTTTAAAATATTGTTGATTACTTACAAAGCACTAAATGGTTTAGCTCCGCAGTACTTGAGCGAGCTCTTAACACATTATAGTCCTGCACGTCTATTGCGATCTCAAAATTCCGGCCAGTTGATAATACCTAGAATATCTAAATCGACTGCAGGCGGTAGATCCTTTTCCTATTTAGCACCAAAACTTTGGAACAGTCTTCCTACCATTGTCCGGGAAGCAGACACACTCTGTCAGTTCAAAGCTAGACTTAAAACACATCTCTTTGACCTAGCATACACATAATACATTATAGACTTCTATAATTCAATGTTAGGCTGCATAGATAAGGTCAGCCGGAACTGGGAACACTTCCCTTAAATCTTGATGTACTCGTTACATCATCAGAAGAATGGCATCTACGCTAATATTAGTGTCTTTGTTTATCCCGAGGTTTTCCCGCAGCCTGCCGGATCTAGGCCGTGTCCAGATCTGACGAGGGAGCTTCGCCTGGACCCGATGACAATGCAGTGCTGAAGTGTCCACTATCCTCTCCCTATGGAGGATCCCTTTCCCACTCTACAGATAAAGCGTTGTTGAAAATCCGGCTCGCGTACCCCGAAGTGATAAAATAAAACAAAATTCCGTATCAAAATTCTGTATCAAAATTTATAGGCAAAACAAGTAGTTTGTTTAGGCATGGGTTGTTTGGAATTGCAAACCTGCGCACATATTTTCAAACGCACATAACTATAGAATCAATTCTTAATGCGCATGTGAACGCCGTCAGCGTTAATCACAGGTTCGCGTTTAAAGTCTGTTAGAGAGAACGGTGTCGTCTTAGTGGCCCCTAATTTAATAACAAATGATCATTTCAATGGAGGTGAATCAATCAAAACTAACTTTAGCTGGAAATAACATTATTCAAGAACCGCTATAAAGCCAAAACAATCCCTGTTACCTTAAATTATATGTTTATCTCTGTAAAGCTGCTTTGGAACAATCCATTGTTAAAAGCGCTATATAAATGAAGATGACTTGACTTGACTACAATATTCTAATTTTGAATATGGGGTTTTCATAAGCTGTAAGCCATAATCATCAAAATTATAACAAATAAAGGCTTGAAATATCTCACTTTGCATGTAATGAGTCTATATAATATATTAGTTTCACCTTTTAAGTTGAATTACTGAAATAAATGAACTTTTGCATGATATTCTAATTTTTAGAGTTTCACCTGTATGTATATATATATATAATGTATATATATTCTTTTAAATACCCGCTAAAATATAGATATGAAGATGTGGTGAAAATGATTAAGTTCTGAACATCTTCTACAAACCACAAAGAGACCATTTTTTAGTCATATCCATAAAAGGAAATTATGGGACTGTGTTTCTACAATCAAGCGAATACTTAAGGGAATTGTACCGTATTAAAGTGCTTTCATACTATATATCTTTGTCAATTTTCTGCCTTCTCCAAACAATGCTGTTTTTACCTTCATCTTCCCTTCATTCTCTGCGAGATACAAGGTTTTTGTCAGTGTCTTACAGTGATTGGCATGTTTATTCTCTCTACCTGTTTTCCGGCGCTACAATCCCACCGGTCTGCGGCGTATGTGCCAGCTTGATTACTTGAATTTGTGAAGGTACTTACGACGGCAAAGTTTGATCCTTTCTTTCCTCATGCTGGAGACAGAAATGAAAGACAACAGGATGAAAAGATCCTCTCGCAGTGCGCTTTTGAGACTACAGCACCATAGAATTACTATTCATATCACTGACACTGTGGATGGTCTCAGAAATAAAAATAAAAAAAACATTTTCTGAGCAATTTTTGATCTGACATGGGGTTACTACATTCAATTTTTCCATTAATAATTACCATAAATTGCTTAGCAGAAGTGGACCAGTGAGAACTATTACAAAGTGGATCATCATGAAATCTAATTTACATGAAGACAGCAACCACTTTAATCTCAGAACAGAACCCAAACCTGACAAAAGCATAGGTGTTTCTTTAGAGCAGGGTTCCCCAAACTCGGTCCTGGAGGGCCACTGTCCCTGCAGAGTTTAGCTCCAACCCTGATCAAACACACCTACCTGTGAGTTTCTACCAAGGCGGTAATCCATCAGCCGGAAGTTGAAGCCTCGCGGGAGCCGCCATTGTAGCAGAACTTCACCTGCTGTTAGCATCCCATTGACTCCCATTCATTTTGGCGTCACTTTGACAGCGAATAACTTTCCATCTGAGGCGTCCAAAGGCTTAATTTGTCGATTATTTATTTCTAAAGAAAAACGAAAATGTATAAAATGATCCATCCCTTTGTATCTTACGTTACGACCCCGTAGAAGCCGTTTTTGTAAAAATAGGCTAAAGATTGCGTCATAACCACGGGACTTTCTGTCGCACAATAGAGACATTACCGTATAGACAGGAGGAGAAGCTCGCAGCAATCTTTTACTGTCTATGAGGCAATCGGGGGGACATGAAGGCACAAAGTCAAGGTAGAAGCCCATAAATCGAGAGTCCATAAAAGCAACGGGACAAAATATTTCAACAACGTTTTTAAGGAATTAGGTGATTCGGATTTGTCTTGGCACAGCTACTAGAAGATTTTCAACTGTCAGACTGTCGTCACGCTCAGTTTGAGCCTGTGCACTCGCTCAGACATCAGACAGGAAGTGCAATAATCGGGCTTCAAGTCTTCTCCGTTGAAATCAATGGGGTCGCTGTGTCCATTTCTTTTACTGTCTATGGTTTCTACTGATCCTGAAGACCTTGATTAGCTTGCTCAGGTGTGTTTGATCAGGGTTGGAGCTAAACTCTGCTGGGACAGTGGCCCTCCAGGACCGAGTTTGGGGAACCCTGCTTTAGAGTGTACTGGTGCATGATGGTTTACAGACCAAAACAGGTTTGAGAATCCCTGAGGTATAGTGATATTAACCATGGATGAAGCTGTAACTATCTGCTTGTCCTCTTCTGTGACAGGGCTGCGATCTCCCCGAGCAGAGCACGGTTCACGTGGTCCTGCCCCCGTCCTCGACCCGGCGCTCTGAGCTGGTCCTGCAGCGCATGCTGGGCCACGGGACCGAGAGCTTGACCCGACTCGACCTCAGTGGCTCCCGTCTGACCATCGCATCCGAAGGCCTGGCTGCCATTCTGGAGACAGATGCATCCAGACAGGGGGACTCTGCAGGACACACAGGTACGGGGCGTAGAGCTGTGTTTGAGTGTGTTGTTTTATGTGCGTATGTTTGTGTTGGTGTGGATGAAATATATTTGTAAATCCAGTGGCAGCTGGTGCTTTATAAGAGTGAAGAAGCACAAATAGTTCATGGAAGAATGTGTACTTTTTGGTGTCTCAAATTTCGCTCTAAATACTACTAAAGGTGAAGTAATCAACATAAGCTCATAGGAAAAACATGCCTCGACATTCATTTTTTTTTCTCCAAAACTTACAAATAACTGCAGTTTTCAGTTGAAAAAACAAAAGCACTTATGGCAGTAAAACACCAACAACTTTTAGTCCTTGTTCTAGGCAAATCATGATTACGGTGCAGATTATCGATTAATAAAGACAAATTTGTTCCTTGCACAATACTGTTATGCCTTCAAAACACTTACCATAGTAGTGCATGATTTGTAAACTAATACATTTTGACATTTGCATCACATAACCACTTCATATGTTTGGCGTTTCCTAGCTCACCTGGTACAGCACTGCGCTTACGATTCGGTTACGAGTCCAAGCTCAAAGCTAAAATGGCATGGTTGCTTCTGCAAATGCATTTGTATCTCTTTACGTTTGCTTTTGTTAACACTAACGGTTATGTTTAGACTAGGGTTTTGTGTAGGTGGTATGTTATTTTAGCGTCTAAACCACTAACCTTTTAGCATCATTCACTGGGCATTTCATTTGCAAACTGCTGCAGTTTGTACAAAAATCAATGTAAATAAAACGTTGCCATTTTCATGCTTTGGTTAAAACTGAACATGCTTTTAGAGCCACTCACTGGACATTTCACTTTGAAAGTGTTCAAAGACATGCAAGAAGCAACGTAATGTCATTTTGGCACGCCAGAGGTACGTTTTTCCACTTAGCCTGGGTTAGAAGTAATGTGTATGTGTGCTGATTTTAAAGATAAAGATTATTTGCACAATGACAAATTTGCCATTGCCATTTATACGTACATTAATAGGACGTTGTTCTTCCTGTGCAATCTTTGCAATTGCCACTGACTCACTTCCTATATGATGCTTTCAGTCCCAAACTAGACTTCCTTTGTAAGTCCTGTATATCCTTTCATTTACATTAGTTTGTGCACCGCTGAGGCTTTTGCGACCTCCTTCAGCAGTAATACGCAGCTCTCAGAGAGAGCATTTGAATGTTTTTGTAAGCGCACCGGTTGGTGAAGTGGATGCTGTCATTTGCCACAATGGCGGCGCTTTTACAAGCTGTCCTCTTCCCGTCCTTCCCTTTTCAACCTGGCTCTGGCTAGCGGCCCACTCGGCTACTTAGTCCAATCATGCTACCTCTTTTATCCAGCCCTTCTCCCTGTAAAAGCATTAGCATAATGGCGGAATCATGCAGAAATCATAAATAATAGGGTGCCTGTCTTATAAAACCCACTCTGCTCGATTTATTGTTAGCTGTGTCAAGGTATCTTGTACCTCTTCGCTGCCCCATGCTTTTAGCTCTAATGAGAATGCTGCTCCCAGGTGTGTGCGTGTGTGTGCGTGAGTGATTTAAACTGGGATGGGACAGACTGATAGGACATGTCCTCTCTCAACTAAATCATATGCAGAGAAGATGTCTGGATCTTCTTTTCTGGGTAATTGGATCGTGAGCTCTTTGTCCTGGGACTGTGGTGGCTTGTTGAAGCGCTGCTACACCTTGTTCTTATTCTCTACTCGGTGCTCTAACCAACACTTACGTCCCACTCAAAACACTCCACAGCTGTTAACTAATAGAGAACAAGAAGCAAGGGATACAAAATTAAAGCAAACCGAAGCTTGCTAAGATTTAGTCTGCACTGTTGCTCAGCTCATCCTATCCGTTCTTAAATAAAATAATTAATTGACTTGAAGTGAAAATTTCGGCACCAAACAGAATAAACAAAAAATGAATTAAAAGAATGCAAACATATTGACTTATTCTCTACTGGTGGCCTATGGTCTACCATTGTTTGGTACACACACAAGTTGTCCTGCCCTGAGGGCTACAGTGTCCACTCTTAAAGGTCACATAACACACACAGTTTCTGCCAATCTCATGTTAATCTGGAGTACCTATAGAGTAGTATTGCATCCTTCATATCTCCGAAGAGCCTTTAGTTTTATCAGATTTATAAAAGACAAATACGCTGTACCGATTCTTTCCAAAAACAGCCGAGCTCCTGAAGGCGTGCCGTGGGCGGAGCTAAAGAGTCACACGCAATACATCATCGCATTATCCCTTGATAACTTATGATTCACTATACGTTCGTGTTGTTTATGCACTAACATGCCGATTGCCAACAAAACACAGACATTTGATGTTACTCACCGCCTGCAATTCCCAATCATGACCGGGATCTTTTATTGCTGGGACCGTTCCATCTTTCAGTTTCAAACGATCTGCAAATCCAGCGTCAAACGTTTTTAAAAATGGCGGGTGCCGGTGTTTCATATGGCATGTGTTCGGCCAATCAGCGTACACTTACGTCACTGATGCTTCATTATTGTTCCTGAAGTAGGAGCTTATTTAGTCCTTTGGAGGATGCTTTGGAGAACCAAAACACGTTCTTCCTTTTGGAACATATATTTCAAGAGTGCAGAGAAAGTTTTTTGCAACCAGTCTTCCAATGGTGTGTTGAGAAAATGTTTCTTACCATGAAACTGTGTTTTGCATCATTTATAATAAAAATCTATATTTATGTCCCTGTGCATATTTTCTTGCATACGAGTAAAAAATAGTGCAGGTCATGTGTCACTCACAGCGTACAGTATATGAGATGAGACTCTCCATAAAACGCCACCTGTTACAAAATGTGAAGGCACATTATGATTTTGACCCTCATATTTCCATTTCGGTTGTTTAATGTGAGGAATATTTCACATATGTGTTGGCACATTTACAACGGATGTAAAAGTTATAAGATTCATGATTTGTCTTCAGTCGACAGTATTTGATTTGAATATTACTTGAGGGCTACAGTCATGGCATGGGTAAATGATATAACCATGTCTTATGTTACAGATCTTAATAAAGTTGCTGGCCAGCTGGCAATAATATGAGTTTTTACATGCTTTAGGATGTCAACCAACAAATGGTTTAATAATAGTTGTCTGTGCACTGAGATAGTAGAAATTGTAATAGGACAAAATAATTTAACACTGAAAAAAAAAACCCCACACACTTCACCATTATTGCTTGTTTTTATGATGTTTTTGTTTGTTCTTACAGAAACTAAAGGCCACAGCAGTTTCTATGTGTTCTGTAAGGCGGTCTGCAAGGCCATCCAGCCTGGAAAACTACGTGTTCGGTGCAGAGACTGCAAACAAGGCACCCTTACTCTCAGCAGGGTATGTATATGAACGCATACCACTAGAATTGCTTGCCCTAAACAGGTACTTTCACTGCATCAAATTTACTACTGACATGTTTTTGTTTGTTTGGCGTTCAGAAGACATTTAGATAAAAGCCATCTAGTCAATATCGCTTTTTTCTTGCCTTTATTTGCACTCTTAAAAATAAAGGCTCTTTATTGAGATCGAACTTCCATGGAAGCTTTTTATTAGGGCTGTCGCGATAACCGCAATATTGCAATACCGCGCTACTGAGAGGCCAACCGCAGAGGAATGCAAGTAACCGCAGCAACCGCAAACCGCGTTTTCTTTTTTCATAAGGCCACCCTTTGTAGTTCGTACCATGTGTATTGAATGTTAAGTAAGTTAATAATGATAACAAGAGTGTTTATCATGGTGATTTGTACAGAGGCTTCGTGGATTTGCCTAAAGTAACAGACAGTGAATGTGATCGACTGAGCGCGCGCGATTACCTGCGTCTGTCTTTGAAGTCAAGTCATGCATATTTGTGAAAAGGTTGCCGTTTCCAAGGAAAGCGGAATATTTGTCGTATCATCCTTTTAACGTGTAAGAGTATTTACCATGAATGGCGGCAGCGCTGGTCAGCATTACACAGTGCGAGGAAGCCGTGGGGGCGAGTCACGCATTGAATCAATGCCATTGGTTTATTAAGTGAAGCATTGCTTCAGCTTTGCCCAAAAGTGAAGCATTGCTGGCCAGCTGAGCCTTGAAAAGTGGAGCTCAAAGTTAAAAAATAATTAACACCTTGTTTCATTACATCTATCATTTAAGGAATCAGCTTTTTGAACGTTTTTGTTGAATGAACGGTTTAATGACTCACTCACTCACTTGTTGTTGGCGTAACAATGTGCGCGCTGAGTGACAGCCTTTCAATGCGCAGAAATGCCGTTTAGTTTCGGTTACATTGTTTTTGTGTATGCTGACCATATCATAACACGTATTTATATAGCAACAAATAAATATAAATAAATATAAATAAATAAATGGCGGTAATACCGCATATCGCGCTATTGAGCCACTCAAAATTACCGCAAGGGGAATTCCTTCACCGCGACAGCCCTACTTTTTATTGCACAAAAAGTTCTTTAGTGGAAAAGTTTTTTTTAGATTGTTAAAATGTTCTTCACAATAAGGAAAATGGTTATTTTAAAGAAATGCTCTTGTTCTGTGAGGAGGCAAAAATGGGTTTTTAATGGGATCGCTGCAGAAAACTATGAAAGCTCGTTTCCGCCACGGAATAAAAAATAAAAAAAGGTAATTGTTACTTTTTATCTCATGATTAGGTTTTTTGGGGTTTTGTTTTTTCTCGCAATTGTTAGTTTATATCTCACAATTCTAAACAAAAGGGAGGTTGTGGTTTATAAAGTTGAAATTGCGAGAAATAAAGTCAGAATAACTAGATAAAAACAGACAATTGTAAGAAAAATGGCAGAATTGTGAGATAAAAAGTCACAATTTCCGGAAACAAGCTTCCATTAAAAACGCTAAAAACTTTTGGAACCTTGATTTTTAAGAGTGTGTCATTACCGACACTAAGGTAATCCAACAGTTTGGTATTTTCTATTGTGGCATTTAAAGTGATGTGACAAGATTTTTTTTTTCTAGCAGTTTATTTATAAAAAAAAAAATAAAAAAAATCATTTCATACATACAATGAATTATGCTGTTTGAGCATAAACAACATCTGCAAAGTTACAACGCTCAACGCTCGCATTCCCTCCCACAGGAATGCGATTTATAGATTATCATGACAGAATATGCTAATCAATGACTAGAAGATAACTACACATAAGCTACCTAAATTCGCCAACTAACCATTCAGAAATGTCCTGTTGGCAAAATAGTGGGCGTGGCTTTTTTCCAACTAGCACCTGATTGGATCTAGAAGAGTAGGGGTTTTCATTCAGCCTGTCTACTGTCAGTTGGAGGGGCGTGGTTACGGATGTTAAGCAGACACCTAAACCGTCAAACCTACATCATCAGGGAAGGTCCTCCAATGCAGAGGGGAGGGGACATTTCAGATTTTGATTAAAGATTACGAAGACAAAAAAAAATTTTGTGTGGATTGACTTGCATGGATGAATTGTTCACCACAAAACGATCAATTTAGGCAAACAAAGTAAGTATGGTCAATTTTGAATTCATGGGGACTTTAATGAAAAATAATGACTCTTACAATAAATCTCTATACTCTTTCTATACTCACTATTATTACACTGCTTACATCACATTACTCGCTTAATACACTGCGTTCGCCATGACGTTGTTCAAGTTCAACTGGCCTCCACTCGCGAGATGTCCCAACAGTCGCTCTCGCTCTCTTTTTTATTTTTTAATCACATTTGATAAAGATATTAAAGTAGTGTTTCATTTTTTCTTGTTGTTCAAATTCAAAATTGTTTTCTAATATTATTTGTCACTTAATCTTAAAGATTTTTAATAGTGTATGTTTGTTCCCACCAATCGCTGCACAAGTTAAGGATACGTATGATGACGTAAGCACGTTAGTGCGAGCCCTCCCGGAACCCATAGAGAATGCATTGCGGTGCCTCCAGCTCGAAAAAAAACACCTTTGAATGTAAGTCTATGGGAACACTCGGGGCGATTCTCAGCCAGAGTGAAATCGCCCAAAAAGAGGCGGTGCTCCACAGAACATGACATGACGCTGATTGGACTATATCCAGACAGTGACGGCTAGCGTAACTCTGTTGTTGAATGGGATTGTGAATGTAATTGAAAAAGTCCCTTTCATTTACACTTTGGTGGTGCGTCGCCCAATCGCCCTAATGAAGAAACCGCCCCTGGTTATATTTATATATATATATATATATTTAGAAATTGTCTTTACTATTAATATTATTATTGTATTTTTGGAAAAAAAAAATGGTACACAAGATTTTTAAAAACAAATGAATTCAAAGAAAAAGAGTGTATTTTTAAGAACTTGACATTTTTAAGAACTTTATTGGCTGAAATTTGATCAATTTAAAGCCATCGACATATCAGCTATAGCATGATTAAGGCAGATATAACAAACCGAGTTTATTATTCAACTGCATGAATGCACTGAGTTGTATAATATCTGTTGCATAACCCAACATATTTCTAATATGCGTAAAATAACTAAATACTTGCCAAAACAAAATGAAATCGGTACGAAATACGGTTTGTCAGCATATATAAAGTTGATAGCAAAAAGCAAATAGTCTCATTTGTATTTTGTATTTTTTTTTTTTATCTTTGTTCCTCGCTTATAATGTTGGCCTGTTCCATGTTAAATGAATCTAATCCATAATTTGATGATGCAGCAATAAACTAGCTAATATACCTTAATGCATGTGTTTTTTGTGCTTTGCTTATTTAAAACATGATTGTATCGTGCAAAAAACAACAACAACAAAAAATCCTGTCGGACCATCCATAGTTTTAACTATATTTTTAAAAGAATTTCCTTTCCTTTATCATGGACACTCTTAAATGTCTTCATTTAAACTCATAGATCCTCATTTTAAACAATATTTGGCGAGTTATTCTAATGCGGGAACTCTGTATCCCACATCACTGAATTAAGACTCTAGGGAGAAAACCTGCTTATTATTGCTGTTCTTTAGTTCACATTCATAAGGGCTTTGAGAGAAAAAATGTAACCAGAAACATTTGCTCTGTTGCCCCAAGTCTCATAACTAACTAACAGTGCCGCTTCCTAGCCGGCAGAATGAATGCAGAACAGCACAAGCCCACGTCTCGGCTGTCATAAGCCCCATCCCTCCGTGATTCTTCTGCCCGTGGCCCGCTTTATCTTTCGGCCCGTATGGACTCTCTGTCCCAGCGAGTGGGCACCGTTCCCACCCCTCCGCGTTCAGCCGTGTTTGGGAAAGCTGACTGACACGTCGCTAAGCTGCACCTGCCTTTTCTTTCCGCTCGCGGTGGTCTTCGGCGCTGAGAATCTGTTTGTCCGCTGTCTCAGTGCCAGTGCCGCCCCGTTCCTTTGCCAATCTTGTGATGCGATTGGCTCTTAACATCCTCGGGCCTGAAACGGGTTCCAGCTCTTCTCGTCTAACTCTCTCCAGAGAACTTGCTGAGGAGGAGAAGACGGCAAAGTTTATGCACTCGCTGTCAGAGCTCTTCATTTGGGCCTTTGGAGATATTGGACTTAGCAACACTTTCAATCAAAAACATTCATCTCCATCTACAGAAACTCCTAGCTTAAACACCCTGCCTAGGCTTTGAATAGATTTACTGTATGATTTAGACGTTTTTACGCCCAGATCTTCAAAACCTACATCACTGAATTGGGCCTTTAGGGGGAAAACCTGCTTATTGTTGCTGCTACAAGTTTCTTTGTGCTTTGAACATTAATAGGAAATAACCTTGGCTTGCATCTCTCCAGAACGCAATTATGAGAAATACAGTTTTGACTAGATTGCTGGCATTATAAATATCTCAATGTGCCCTAAGGTTTTAAATAGAAGTTTTAATTATAATGTTCGAGGTGTTCCCGTTGTAATGAAACCCTCGGCCCCACAGAAATTACATTGCACACTTTACATTTCAGAGTTCATATTTGTCTTACGACATTGTGTATCAAGTCGAACTGTTCGGTTGTTCTCAAAGCAATGGTTAACACAAAAATGACAATTATTTAATCATTTACTTGCCTCATTTTGTTCGAATTTTTTTCTATGGAGCACAAAATAAGACTTTTTGAAGAAAGTGGGCTGTCCTTTTTTTTAAACGACTGCAGCTGTCAAGCTCCAAAAAAGACCAACAATATCATAAAAGTTGTAAAAGTAGACCATAACTTGACGGAGAAGGCTGAAATGTACAAATATACAGCATTTCGTTATTTTGTGAAAATCTTGAGTACTGCAAAAAAACAATACTGGATAAATTGTGTTATTTAAAGACCCCCTGTGGTGTTTATATGTCTATGTGGTGTTTTTAATATGCTTTAAGACAAACCATGTGCTTCAAAAACGTGGCTTGAAACCTCCGGTGTTTCTGGTCACAAAATACCTTGTAACCAATCAGGTCACGAGGGGGCGGGCTTTAGCATATCATTAACTGAAGCAGGAGAGTCTCAGGAGATGCCAGGTAGTAGTGGGAAGTTCGGATCATTTTACTGACTCGGATCTTTGAGTCTCGTTCAGCAAAATGAGCGAATCTTTTTTCGAGTCATTTCGTTCATTTCAGCATAATATAATTAAAATGGCATGTTAAATATCCCAACACATCTAGTACTTATGAAAATGTTGATTAAATTTGTAAGAAAGAATCAAAATAAACTATAGGGTAATGCAGCCAAAGCCAAATTATAAGAAACCGAAATTTGTATTAATTGATTAGTTGTTGGGTCTTAAGTTCAGGCTATTGCAGTCTGATTCTGTTAGTTCACCTCACCTCCTGATCCGAGATGTTCTTTCCTTTGCAACTTTATATTTATCAGGTTTGTCCTCCTTTCGTGTCTCGAGACGTTGTCGACTCGTCAGTGTCTGACTCTGATCTGTGCTGTCTGCTTGGCCGTGCCGTGTGTGATACAGCAGGGCCGGAAAGAGTAATGATTAGTTAATCTTTCGAGTTCGGGTTCGGCCGGGTCCGAGTCTTTCGTTCTTCCTGTCAGTCCAATAGAGGCTATGCTGTCAGTACCGGAAAGAGAAATGATTAGTTAATTTTCTTCGAGTCTTCGGGTTTGAGTCTTTCGTTCTTTTGTCACGTGACCGCTGGTATTTCGCATCAAATACAACATTAGATTTGTATTATTGACTGCGTCTGAATTGTATATTGTTTTATATTTAGGAATTAAAATACAAAATATGTGAAATAAACATTATCTGAAAAATAAAAGTTCCATCTTATTGTTGTCCCAGTTCATCTCTTTTCTAAATGTTTCTTGTGCATCTGTGGTGTGTTTTATTATATATTATACATTAACTATGTGCTTGTTTGTAAAAATGTTGTGAATTAGTAGGCTATTCAAAACAGTGACAAGTCACGTGACAAAAGAACGAAGGACTCAAACCCGAAGACTCGAAGAAAATGAACTAATCATTTCTCTTTCTGGTACAGACAACATAGCCTCTATAGGACTGACAGAAAGAACGAAAGACTCGGACCCGGCCGAACCCGAACTCGAGACTCGAAATATGAACTAATCATTATAGGCTACTCTTTCCGGTACTGACACCATAGCCTCTATAATGGGACTGACAGGAAGAACGAAAGACTCGGACCCGTCCCGAACCCGAAGACTCAAGAGAGATGAACTAATCATTTCCAGTACAGATTCAGATTCAGAAACCATCTGCGTCCCAATTCGCATACTATCCGTCCTAAATAGTATTCGAAAATAGAATTAGTACGTCCCAAATCGTAGTATGTTGAAATGAGTGTCCCAAAGAGACCCGGATGGTCTACTATATCCGGTCAGAATCCGAAGTGCAGATCGTTGCGCACTCTAACGGCTGATATTGCACACAACCCATCGCGCGTTGGACGAGGATCCGGTTAGAACTACAAACACGACTGAAAAGTGTTCAAAAACTACAGACATGGAGGACGCGCGAGTCCGAGAGGTTTAGATAAAGGGGTTTGAGTGATTAATTATCACTTTAATACACACTTTAATCAAAAATATCTTCATTTGTGTTCCGAAGACGAACGAAGGTCTTACGGGGTTGGTACAGCATGGGGGTGAGTAATTAATTACTTAATTTTCATTTTTGGGTGAACTAACCCTTTAAGTTTGGGCTAACATGTTTCAAGGCAAGAAAAGCTAAGACTATTGCAATTTTTTAAAATATACTGGGAAATAAATCCGGTTTCATGTGGTTACAGGGTAAGTGGTGCTTGGATAATAAATAAAGGTTTCCGAGTCAGAGATATATTATTGTGTGTATGCATTTTCATTGTACTTACCCTGTAACTACATGAAACAAGAGGGTAACAAGCACCATACATGAAACAAGAGTATATTTCCCCAATATTTAAGCAAAAGTTGCGATAGTTTTCGTTTTCAGTGCACTTTTGTTAAAAAGATTACTTTATAAATGCATAGATATGTACCCTGTAATTTTTAAAAAGCCTATACAGTATGTAGCCTACTGGTTCACCATTATTTCAAAAAGGTATGTTCTTGCTAAATTGCTCCCAAATGTAAGATTGTTATATCATAATAGTAGAATAAGCACCCTTTAGTCCTTTAGTTTAGTAATACTTACAGTATAAATAATTGTTTAATTCTCCTGGTTGTTACACCTTTATTCCCCAAACTTAAAATATTGTTCCCTTATACTTATATTGCAAGTACGTTATAGGTACACTATAATTACCGAACATTACGCTGTAAAATCGCTTTAATTACTCAGTACTTTCCGGGCTGTAATCTAAACCGTTACCTTTTGTTTTTATTTGTACACTTACGCATTTGAAAATAGCCTAAATAATGTAACAAAACGAAAATAAACCTATATGCGGTCCTACAATACAGCCTATGATATTATTAGGATTGTTTTTAGGCTATTTGTTTTTTTTGTGTGTTTGTTTTAAAACGCCTAGATCGGCTGGGACGAAAGTTAACCCATAGCTTTGAAAGTAAAGAAGAATATACAGCTTGTATAAACGAGAGCTTTTGTTAGGATTTTTCATTATGTGGCAGATATGTTCTGCACGTTGCTTGCTTCTGACTGAGTAACTGTTTGTGCGGCCTACGCACGTGAAAAGATAAATTTCAATGAGATACATGCAACATAAACGCGCACATCAATCAGATTAACTTAACGTTACTTTATTTTGCGTTCATGCAAACATGGAATCATCGATCGGAATTAATTAATTTCGTGTAACCGCAGCTTATAACATAAACTGACATTTTAAAGTAATACATTTATATAGTGTACTAAATATTACTTTTATTTGGGCATTATTTTTCAGGATGGCAAATGATTTAAACAAAATATTCATAACTCACAAGTCGCCAATGTCGTCGTCTCCTCAACGTCCGTCGTCTGTCTGGCTTTGCCGCTGCTGCATTTGCATAAGGTGTGTGCAAAGGGACATCCTGGGTTTTTTTTTTTTTTTTTTTTTTTTTTTTTTTTGCGTGCTTGTGCGTTTCACTGAATTATGATTTGTTGACTGAACAAAAACACCTAAAGTTAAAATGACAAGACACGGCCAATTATTTAAAAAATATATAAATAACAAAGTTAAACATATTTTATCCACTGAAAGAAATGACAAAACAGTAAAATAATAATAATAATAATTGTATGCACTGAAAGAAAAAAGAAAACTCAACCTGCATTTCCAGACTTCTACAAAAACCCATAACGTAAAGTGCAAATACTATTTGCTACATCAGTTTATTATTTTTTGACAGCATTTATCGAGATGTCCAATTATTTCAAAATAGTAATACATTACTTTGCAAAGTTGCCAAAACATTCGATCTGGTTCGTCTGCCTTTCACAGCTCATCTCGTCTAATCTCATCTCATCTACAATGAAAAACATGTATATTATCTGACACAAACTGCCATCTCGAAGTAATAAAACTTTTATTGGCAGTATTTTTCAGGATGGAACATGATTTAAGCAAAATATTCATACCTCACAAATTAAGTCGCCAATGTCGTCATCTCCTCTCACAACAACGTTTGTCTCTCTTTGGCGCTGCTGCATTTGCACACGGTGTGTGCAAAGGGACATACCGTTTTGGTTTTCTTGTATTTGTGCGTTTCACTGAACAATGATTTGTTGACTGAACAAAAAATTCTAAAGTAAAGATGACAATACGCGGTCTTTTGTTGAAATTACTAAGTTAAATTAATTCTATGCAGTTACTTGTGTTTGTTGAGTAAAGTGAACAATAAATTATTTAGTAAAATTGACACCAACCAAGTTCATTTTTTTGAGTGTAATTAGATCTGTGATTTTACCCAGATATGAGACAACATATGAGAACGACAGAAATAGACTCGTTCAGTGTAGACATAATCACTAGTTTAGTCATTTCGCACGCGTCCAATGAAGAAAAAATTTAAAAAGCAACATATGATGGCAGAGCTTTCAGCTTAGATTCCCAGAGAGAGTGAACTTCACACATGAATGTTATGTAAATTCTATTGGCCTGTTTTCAATTCAAAATTGTGAAATTAGTCAATTTTATTAGTTTGCCTGATTATTTTTGTTGGTCATTTAACATTTCTGTCTTAAAACAGCTGTCAATTATAAAATGTTTAGCTACGGTACTTGCATCTTATCTCACACTTTATGGCCATTCAAATATTATCTTGATGCTGTGGAATATCCTTGCAGCACTAAAGTCGAGTTACTACTATACTATAGGCAATAATTTCACAACCTTTATACTATATATTATACACACCTCTAAAAAATAAAGAGGTCCAGACCTCGGTGACCTATAGCTGGCTACAGCATGCTTGTAGTACGTTCCTAACCAGGCCTGACTTACTACAGGTGAATAATGCAAAATCTCACCTCTAGTAAGTCACCAAAAACCCTTTATAAAAATAAAAATATAAAAATAATTGTGTACTGTAAATACACGAGGTGAGGTATTGGCACAATTTCACCTTAATTCAGTCTTACCAACCTTTTACAAGCTTTAGAATTTGAAAATGTTGTTTTTTTAAATGTTAAAAGTGGGCTACTTTTAAATAATAAATTATAGGCTACGTTTACCGCAGTTGGTGGAATTGCCAGACGTTCCCATGCGCTGTGAAAGCGCGTCAAAGTATTCTCATGTATAAATATGCAGCTATAGCGCACGTAGGTGATTTTGAATTAATATTTCATGTCGATATACAATGGTTCCATACTGTTAAAACTAATCCTGCTATTGATATCTTTGTAAGACTGCCGATCATAGTACAGTGTAAAGGGAAAACAAATGTCCGGTGAATACCGAACCTAATGCCGCGTTCCAGGCAACCTGTAACCCGTGTTTCTCCAACCTTATACCCGTGAAAGTTCACTGGAACGGCGGTCAAACCCGTGACTTCCCACCCGTGAACTCATACTAGATCGATGTACTCCCAGTTACGAGCTCTGACGTCACATAGCCCGCGAAACCATACAAAACAACAATGGTTTGTTTACATCTAGCTACCACAATTCCTTGCGCTTAGGTAGTTTGGCGTGACTGGCCTGGAACGCTACAAAGTCGTGAGTCGTGGTTTGAAGTCGTGATTTACGTGCTCAAAAACCTGCCTGGAACGCAGCATTACTTTACCGCGCTCAACCACCGTACGTGCATTTCACGCATTTGTAGCCTATGGTTCGCGTTCAGCTGGGAGGGAAGGAAGGGAGGTTTGTAATGGCCCGCGAATGCCCTTGCCCTGGAGAGAAGTGTTAGCCTACTACGTGCTAATGTGGATTTCTGTCTAGATACGAAATAAACATTTTGCATAAGAATAAATAAAGTAAGACAGAAACTTTTTCCTCAGCTGTAGGCAGAGGCAAGCGCGTTTCAAATCAGTGCTTCTCTCGGGAGACTAGCGCTAAATTAATCCCCTATTTTAGCGCCATCTGCTGTTTCAGAAGAGAAGTTACTCATCTGCATTTGTGAGAAAATCTGCCTGGACACATTTGTGAGAAAATCGAGCCGAGAGATCTCACAATCGGATATGCACGGATAGATATGCATTTGTATGCACTAGATTTGGTATTTGTTCAAAGGTTACATTCAATTTGTTGGATGGTTTGTATTTTTTTTTGTGACATAGCCTATTATCTAGGCTCATTTATTTACACAATATTGGTTATTCCACTGCATTTTCGCTCAAATCGACCGTTTGTTTTTGCAAATTGCTTTCTGTTTGTTTGCGAGTCGAGTTTTCCTTTGCAAAGCAGATCGAGTTTGTTTGCAAAATGCTGGATTTGTTTGTTTAATATTGGCACATAATTCGCTCCATACTAATTTGCATATTCATAGAACCGCGCATATACTAAATGAAGCAAGGGTGTAGTTATATTCAAGCTATTTGAGGCATGAAGAATTTTTTTTCACAGGAAATAAAATTGAAATATGTAATTTTGGTAATCAAAGTTGAAGGCATACAATTATTGACAGGCGGACTTTAAAGTCAATAGTGAGTAGTACAATAGTGAAGTTAAAGTAATATATGTAGCCTTGATAAATCTCAGAAGACAAATAGCAAGGTGTAATATTCCAGGATATGAAATTGCTCTATGTCTCTCTCCAATTTTGTTTAGATTTTTGCACTGGCACAGCCCACATAATAATAGCTGATGTGAATTACCCGGTAATCATTGGCTGCGCTTCGAAAGGTCAGCTGCAAACAGGGTCAACTTTGAGCGTCGCATTACAATGCTTCACCTGCTTTCAACATGGTGTCAGGGTGATGCTGAGGCTTCATGCTTCACTCCACACACTTCAATACACTGATAAAACACGGACACAAATCACATTAAAAGCCCTCTATAGTTGGGATTAAAGACTATTTATTACTTGGATGTAAGTAATATTTTTTACTTTGAGAAGGAATGAATGTGTTCCTGGCACTTTCCACAAACAGGATGCAAAATACATCCTGAAAAAAAAAAATTGCGATTTTTGCGACAGAGTTAACAAAGTTTGAATTGTTATATGTTATAGCAATAAACTCTAAATGAACGTGAAAATTACATTGACAAATGAATGTAAATAATACATATGTTAATGAATTGAATTAAAAATAAATAAATAAAAACAGCCAGAATGTGTAACCGAGCAGGACGTAACATGGCTTCATATTTAGCCTCAGTTGAGCTGCACTCTGGCTAGTTTATGCTCGATTATTGGTTTGTTTAATGTACATTGTTCAGTGAATAATTCTCAGTCATTTCTTTAAAACTCAAGACAAACTTTGGGGTCAGTAAGATGTTTTAAAAAGAACGGTCTTATGTTGAACAAGGCTGCATTTATTTGACCAAAAATACAGAAAAAAAACACTGATATTGTGAAATAATTTTACAATTTAAAATAACTAGTTTATGTTTTATTATATTTTACTGTGTTCAACATGTCATATTATAACATTTCACATTTCATATTATTATTAGTAGTATTATTACTGAAGTGTGGAAGTATTTTTTCAGGATTATTTGATAGAGAACAGCATTTATTTTAAATATAATTATTTTGTAACAAAACAATGTAAAAGTCTTTACTGCAATTTCTTTACCAATTTAATGCATACTTTCTGAACAAAAATATTGTATTTCATAATGTGATTTCCCACCCACTTTCAATTCTTTTACTTCTTTGAATGAAAGATCAAAAGGATGAACAATGCAGATTTATTTTTTACAGCCATTTTTTATCATATTTACCAGGGGTGCCATTAATTCTGACCACAACTGTGTGTGTGTATATATACACTCACCTAAAGGATTATTAGGAACACCATACTAATACTGTGTTTGACCCCCTTTCGCCTTCAGAACTGCCTTAATTCTACGTGGCATTGATTCAACAAGGTGCTGAAAGCATTCTTTAGAAATGTTGGCCCATATTGATAGGATAGCATCTTGCAGTTGATGGAGATTTGTGGGATGCACAATCAGGGCACGAAGCTCCCGTTCCACCACATCCCAAAGATGCTCTATTGGGTTGAGATCTGGTGACTGTGGGGGCCATTTTAGTGCAGTGAACTCATTGTCATGTTCAAGAAAACAATTTGAATTGTTTCGAGCTTTGTGACATGGTGCATTATCCTGCTGGAAGTAGCCATCAGAGGATGGGTACATGGTGGCCATAAAGGGATGGACATGGTCTGAAACAATGCTCAGGTAGGCCGTGGCATTTAAACGATGCCCAATTGGCACTAAGTGGCCTAAAGTGTGCCAAGAAAACATCCCCCACACCATTACACCACCACCACCAGCCTGCACAGTGGTAACAAGGCATGATGGATCCATGTTCTCATTCTGTTTATGCCAAATTCTGACTCTACCATCTGAATGTCTCAACAGAAATCGAGACTCATCAGACCAGGGAACATTTTTCCAGTCTTCAACTGTCCAATTTTGGTGAGCTCTTGCAAACTGTAGCCTCTTTTTCCTATTTGTAGTGGAGATGAGTGGTACCCGGTGGGGTCTTCTGCTGTTGTAGCCCATCCGCCTCAAGGTTGTGCGTGTTGTGGCTTCACAAATGCTTTGCTGCATACCTCGGTTGTAACGACTGGTTATTTCAGTCAAAGTTGCTCTTCTATCAGCTTGAATCAGTCGGCCCATTCTCCTCTGACCTCTAGCTTCAACAAGGCATTTTCGCCCACAGGACTGCCGCATACTGGATGTTTTTCCCTTTTCACAGCATTCTTTGTAAACCCTAGAAATGGTTGTGCGTGAAAATCCCAGTAACTGAGCAGATTGTGAAATACTCAGACCGGCCCGTTTGGCACCAACAACCATCCCACGCTCAAAATTGCTTAAATCACCTTTCTTTCCCATTCTGACATTCAGTTTGGAGTTCATGAGATTGTCTTGACCAGGACCACACCCCTAAATGCATTGAAGCAACTGCCATGTGATTGGTTGATTAGATAACTGCATTAATGAGAAATTGAACAGGTGTTCCTAATAATCCTTTAGGTTAGTGTATATATATATATATATATATATATATATATATATATATATATATATATATATATATATATATATATATGAATGGATGGATTGATAGATTTTAGTGCTTTAAAAAGTCAAGTGACATCAAAGTGTACTATTTGTGCAATGTGCCTAAAGTCTATCTACAGTGTATGGTTAAACCAAAGATGGTTTCTTATATAAGCCAAGATTTGATGTCACTGTAATTAGTACTGTGTTTCCTGAGTATTTGCTGTGTGTGATTCAACCCTGTTTTCTCTGGATGTGTGCCATGTTTGTGTTTTCATTGACTTCAAATGTCTATAATTGAATGTGGTGAACGAACAGTCGACCAATCAGGGGCTTTGACTCGGGTCTGTGTGTGTATCAGATGTGTCTCTGCTGGATACAGGAAGTAGAATCCTCACAGCTGGCTCACACACACACAGCCCTGTTTGTTAAACAATAATGTAATTAAGGCTTTGTGGGACTGCGATGTTGATTCTCCTCCATGGAGGAAAAAACCCGTCCTGAGAGGGTGGGGAGGTGAGACTGGTGTGAACAATGCGGGAGGTGTGTTGTTGAATAATTCATCTGCGTTTTTCTCATTAATCATTTACACTCTCAGTGGCGTACGCGTGTGTGTGTGCGCGCTTGTTTTGAGCCGACGCGTCGGGGGTCTGTGTGACCTTTCCTTGCTGTCTCTAAGCAGGTGTCTTCGTGTAATCTCCGGGCTCCTCCACCACGGCACGCGTTTCATCCCTCCTTCCCGTCACCCCCTCCCGCTCCCCCTGTGGGCGAGTAATGATTTTCTTAACCTTTTCTCTTGCTTATTAAGGGCCCTGTCAGAATGTTTAAATGCTTATGCTAATCAGGCGGGGTGGGGGGGGGGGGGGACGTTTTCCCAAAACAATTATGGATGGAGAGAGTGTCTTAATCTGGCAGAAGGACAAGGAAGAGTGTGTGACGGAGGTGGCAGGTATAAAGGAAACCGTGTGATGCTGGTGGTTTTTAAAGGGATAGTCCCCTCTAAAAAAACGTTTAAAAAAAATATATATATTAGGGCTGTCAAACGATTAAAATATTTAATCGCATTAATGTCATAGTTAACTCGCGATTAATCACAATTATTTTTAGCTATTCTAAATGTCTCTTGATTTTATTTTTGTCCCATTATTTTTTTCTCATTTTAATGCTCTTATCAACATGGAAAAGTGGATCGGCTTGCTTTGTGCAAATGTTTTTTTATTGAAAACAACATTGGCATATACTGTGTTCAATTTCACACTAACATTCTCACTTGGAACAAATAATCTCTCAATGTAACACTGTCCATTAATAAAAGGGTGAAAGAAATACTGACGAGGTCCTGATGTTGACGAGGGGGCGGAGAATTCGCATCAGCTGTGTGTGTGTGTGTGTGTGTGTGTGTGTGCTTGGCCATCAGCAAGTGGTATTTCAGACTGGACGTGCTGCGATGATGATAGCTCAGGTCACAACGACAAAACACACAGATCACTTTAGTCTTGTCAATGGAACCATTTGGCAACTTTTTAAAAGTAAACTTTCCATTCAGAATCTTATTGGCATCCATTTCGGCGTCTCGCGCTCGTCATCCACTCAAAGCGTAACGTTAACCAACTATTTGGCCGGCTCGCAAGCCCAAACAAGTGTGTGCGGCGCGCCTGTTGTTTTGTTTCCGGTCTAGCTAGATCCGCTTGCGCTTTGGTCGACGAAGCAACAAAACGTCCTCGCGCGGTGCAAGCCATTGAAATGCATGCCGCGTCCTGTTGCAAAAGCATGTGAAAAAAACTACAAAGTTTGCTAGGCCAAAAAGACCGTTAATCGCGCGATAAAAAAATTGACGCCGTTAAAATGGGTTTGAGTTAACGCCGTTAATAACGCGTTTAACTGACAGCCCTAATATATATGTATTATCTATAATTATTTAATTTGCATTGATATTTTTCTGTAGATTCTCACAAAAAGGTAATTTTGGAATTTTTACGCAGCACTATGTATGTTTTTTTGGTTGTTTTAGGAGCAACTCTCAATGTATACTGTAAAAGAGCTACAGTACATAAAGATTCGTCAAAAAGTCTCTCTTTCAAGAGAAAAAACAGATTGGAATGACATGTATAAATAATGACAGAATGTTCCCTTTTTTGGTGAACTACTTGCTTAAAGGAATAGTTCACTTAAAAATGAAAATTCAATCATCATTTACTCACCCTCAAGTTGTTTCAACCCTGTATGAGTTGATTTCTTCTGCTGAACACAAAAGAAAATACTTTAAAGAATGTCTGTAATCAGAGAGTTGATGGACGCCTGAAGTACTATTGAAGTCAATGGGGTCCATCAACTGTCTGGTTACCAACATTCTTCAAAATATCTTATTCTGTGTTCAGCAGAAGAAAGAAACTCATACAGGGTTGAAACAACTTGAGGGTGAGTAAATGATGACAGAATTTCCATTTTAAGTGAACTATTCCTTTAAGGCAATAACATTTTATTTGGGTAATCAGAGTTCGAACAATCAGCGTTTGCATTTCAAGATCTTAGGTTTTCAACCCAGGTTCATTGGAAAAAAACGTATCTGTGGCGACATTTCTGCTAAATGATTTTGGTTCAATTTTCTATGTTTCACAACACTTTCAAAGTGAAATGTTCAGTTAGAGGTGCTAAAAGTGTGTTCATTTTATCCGAAACAGATGAACGTAAATCTGTTTGTTAGTGGTTGTACGTTTCGCAGCAGCTTGGACATTAAATGTCTGGTAAGTGGCACTAAGGTTAATGCTGTGTTGTAATCAAAAATATCCCGCCACCTACACTAAACTCTACCATAAACCTAACCGATAATGTTAACAAAAGCAAACCTGAGACAAAAACGCATTTTCTGAATCAACCGTGCCATTTTAGCTTGCTTCTACAAGTATTTGAGCTCTTTTATCGTGATTTGTGTTTTATGGGACTCGTATTCGGCAATGTTCAGAGTTTTTGATCCGTTTCTCTTTGCGTTAAACTGCCCTTCTGTCTTTTGACCCTTCTTTCTATCTTACTCTATATTCCTCATCACATTCCTGCCCTTAACTTGTCGTCCAATTACTATAGTCGTCCTCATCTCCCTGTGACTGGTGTCCGTCATCTCTGTGATGTTGTGTGTGTTGTCTGTAGGGGCCGTGCTGCTGGGATGACGTCCTTCTCCCTAACAGGATTCATGGAGTATGTCAGTCACAAGACTGTGATGGCAGACTAGCGGTGAGACGGCAACAACTTTGTCATTTGATTATATTAACTATTCTATTGCCACTTTCTTGAATAAAAAAACACACCTTAAAACTGGCTGGGAGACCAGCAAAACCAGCCTAAACCAGTTAAAACAGGTTGGTTTAAGCGGTTTATTATCCTTCCCTTGGGTCATTTTGACCCGAAACAATTTATTTTTAAAATTGTGTTCATCAGAGGGTTAGTAACAAATCCTTCCCTCACGTGTCAATTTGACCCCCATAGGAATGAATGGAATTCAAGGAATGCTTCAGTACACATACAAAAACCTATAAATGCTCAAAATTTTGACTAAAAATGCTAAAGCTTTGCCTAATTTTTTTTTTTTTTTTTATAATGTCTACATGTGTATCTGAATGCATAATGAAGAGAAATGACTTTAGGATCCAGAGGAAGAGTGCATTTGCTCCCTGTCTAGTGGCAAGATTCATGAAATTACATGTTATATTTTTCTTTTTTTCCACAAAGAGATTGGCAAAGACACCCAATGTAAGATATTTTGAGCTGAATTAAAAGGCTTGTGCATGAAATTGTGAGTTATTTTGAATCGAAGTTGAAAGAATGTGAGGAATGTGCTTATATTACTAAATTACTAGGCTTTTTATTTATTATTAATTGATCAAATCTAGTCATTTAAAGGTAAATACAATTGCATTAAAAATAGAAAACAGAAAAAATATCAAAATGAACTAAAATAAGCTTTCTGGACAAAAAAAAGTATAATTTTAGGGCTTCGGGTAATGTGTAAGCGAGGGAAAGATATGTTACAAAATTCGAGGGAAGGATGAGGGTTAAGACGGGAAAGTGTGGTGAGAGATGGAGGAAACAGACGTTGCGTTGGCTGGACTCACACCTGAAATTCTCTTATGGTGTCTTGAGTAAATGTGTTTACAGCTAGTCCACACTTTTTATCCTTACATAGTGAGCCATTTTCAATGAGGCATACTATTTATTGTGCCTTTTTGTCTGTCTTGTGCTGTAAGTGCTTGCCAGACAAAGAGCACCGTCCACTTGTTGCACTAAATTGGTAATGCAGTGGGGTTGTTTTAGTCTGTTAGTGGGGGTTTGCAGGACATGATTACATCTGGTTTGTGCTTCTTGTAGGAGTTCTACCTGAAATGTGCTGCCCACCCCACCGGTGATAATGACACTTCAGCAGCGCTGGACTTGATAATGCCCAACACACGCAGAGTGCCCTGCATCGCCTGCACCGACATTGTGTGAGTTGCGCTCGGTTTTTCCATGTGTCTCTAAACCCATCATGGAGGTCGAAATGAGTCTCTTAGGCTGCACAGCAAAGAGCCAATCTGACAGTTCATTACAACATTAATCTCAGCATGTCCCAAACAGGCGTGATGCGATAAACCAACAAACGATAAAAGCTTTTGTTCTAACCAGCCACCATTACAAAACATTTAGTTTTTGCTTGGTTTCTATGAGGGAATTGATTAAAACCTATAAATATATTAACACAATGAATCCCTGAATTAATACACACACACACACACACACAGTTTTCACTCAGAAATTGGCAGTAAATTGCTGAAATAATTACAAATAAATGGCAAAGAGCATATCGGATTAAGTGGGAAATGTTTAAGTAGAAAGACTACAAGTGCATTTTGTTGTAAAACGTACTCCAGTAATATTTGTTTTATTTACAACTTTGAATATTAAAAAAATAATAATAATAATTATTAATTATTGATTTATAGGCATATTTTTAACTTGAGGCTTGCAGATTATTTCGATTGATGCATATTGGAATTGCTCTGGAAGTGCCACAGTTATAAATCCCAGTTATTTTAGTTGCGTCTTGTTATTCTGCTTAGCTCTGCCTACAATACAAACTCATCACTGCTTCGAAACTCTGGCTTGTCAAGCTACAAGCTACTCATGATTTAAAGTAGTTAAACTACAGTCAAAGTTCCCTTTTAAAAAAGTACTCTTGTGAAAAAGAATACACTTTAGCATACTTTTAAAAGAATAAGTATTGTGGAAATAAGAAAGGCATGGGGTATTCTCCATGAATAAAGGCTGGCTGGCAACAGTGGGCTCTGGGATAGCATCCGGCAGCTAACCTGTGCTGGTGATGGGAACTGTTAGGTGATCATGGGTAGGATTACACGCTCAAAGAAGACCTGTTAGTTAATACCTGCGGGCACCAACATTGTGCCTTAAATTGCTGGAAACGGTCTATAGGGACGTCTCGATAGGGTAATTCGACCAATAGTTGATGGTTTCCCACCATCATTCCATGGGCGGAGGAAACTTCTCACTAGTATCCGACCAGAAGAAGGTCAATGGCCATTCAATGGAGCTTTGGCCCCATTATGGCATTTGAGACCTAGCACTGCTAACTCCTCTGGCAGCATCCGGTTTCTCTCTCGGGTGTACTGGCATTGCCTCTCCTCTGATCAAGAGGGACCCGGACGAGAGAAGCCCTTGATAAGTGTTAAGTTCCTGATATACTTCAAGCGAAATTGAAGAACAATCTGATGTGGCGTCATTTCGAACTAAATCAATCCAAAACGAAGTTTGTTTTGGGAGTTCGATACAGCTTGCCAAAACGAACTTTCCGGAAAAGTTCGCTCCAGCTAGTAAAACCATGAACATACTGAAGCTAATACTTTGAAGCTGCTTGATTTTAAGCAATCTTGTATAAAGATCTAGGCTTTATATAAATAAATGAGACTTTACCAGAGTGCAGAATTCTGCAGAGCTCATGCAAACATATCCACATTCTATAATCAAATGCTTTTCTTACTCCTTATTAAAAGAAATGCATGCTGTTTTCTCAATTTTGTTGTGCATTTATTTTGTTTTTGAGAGAAAAGCACGCAGCACATATTTACATATTAACCGTCGCTCCCAGCAGAGTCGGTGGCATCGGATGTTCGCTTACAGTATACCACTGATCACATATTTCGAACTTCGTTTTACCCCTAATCGAATAACATAAAATAACTTCGCCGTGAGTCTTTAAGGCCTTTAAGATAACACAAGGTAGCTTAAACTGTCCTGGCGGTGACAAAAGTCGACTTATCCTGACCACTTCTCCTGCAGAAGAAACTTGTGGCTGCATATGGCTTTACAGAAAAAAACCCAGTTTGAGATGGTCACCAGTGATAAGCTGGAGCAATGGTGATGTGGTGATCATTCTAGAGTGGGCAGGGCCAAGCCCATGGTGAGCTACCGCCCGCCTTAAGTCATGCAGCCCCTGACCAATGTTGTGGAAAAATTAATATTTTAGTTTTTCATGTTGCTATTGTGTGGGTTTTCTTTTCTTTCAATCATGTATTTTCTCCCCTGGAATATTTGCATGGTGGGAACAGAGACGCACACACTTAAGCAAATAGTCAGACATAGCCTCTGAATTTGTTAGGATGGGTAATCAAGACAAAGGTTATTCAGCCCTTTTGACCTCACAGGTGTGAGGAGTTTCAGACCATTTTATTTCTAACCAACCAGCCAGATCTGGTTTTACTGGAATAAGCGGAAAAGTACAGAAGAAGAGACTTTGTCAAAGGGGGTATAAAAGCTGCTTGGTTTCTGAGTGATGGAGGTCTGTGTTCCTGCTGTGGGGCAGCTGCCATGGTATCTTTTGTGAACAACCTCCTTTAAAAGAGTAAACTTTCTTTTAAAGTACAATTGGAATCTGATGTCTCTTACTGTGATGCTTGTTTGTTAATTATTGATTTTTGCCATATCACCAATAAGGAGCTTCCACTCAGCACAGCACTACCAGAATGGGTGTACTAGTGCGGGACTTCAAGGGATTTCCACGACGCGCACGCGTGAGAACTGAACTGAAGTAGTTGAAGGAGATCGCAATTCTCGCGCATGCGTCGTGGAAATCTCTTGAAGTCTCGTTTCAGGCCTACAAGGAAGACAAGGAATAGTCGAATAAAGTCGTTATTTTTGTTTGTTTTTTCGCACAAAAAGTATTCTCGTCGCTTGATAAACTTATAGTTGAGCCACTGTTGCGACATGGAATATTTAAACATTTTCTTTAATGACTTTCTGGGCCGTCAAGTTTCATTCCCTTAGGCAGCCTATGGAGGAGTGATAAACCTCTCAGATTTAATCATAAATATCTTCATTTGTGTTCCGAAGACGAACAAAGGTCTTACGGGGTTGGTACAGCATGGGGGTGAGTAATTAATGACTTAATTTTCATTTTTGGGTGAACTAACCCTTTAAGACACGTCATTTCACTCGGCGGCCATCTTTAAAACGCCTCTCGGTCATGCAAGTGCAGTTCCTATCTCTCTGAATGGGGAAACATCAAATTCTCAAAAACTGTTTGCCAAGCTTACGATTAAATATTTGAAATCACTACTGAAATCTGACAACTGTCTCATGAATCTTGTTTCTAAATGCTTGAATCGTGACAAAAAACTGCATTTTTCAGGCTGGACCAAGCTAATGCGCAATCACAGTCTCAAGAGCTCGTCTCAGAACACTGACTGTTTCTATAGGAACCGAAGCTTCTAACGGCAGCTGCAGTGGCGCGATGACTTTACCAATCGACGATCGACTCTTTTCTTATGAGGGCGGGACGGATTACGCCATATTGGGCGTTGCACTTTCTCCCATTCATAATAATACGAGTGTACCTTCTTTCTGTACAAAAAGTCTTAGTAAGACTCACTCATAGACCATTAGACTGATCAATTTACAAAGCAACAGACAACAACCAGAAAGGAAAAACTTTTTAAACAAAGCAAGTTTGACAGAGCAGTTTGGAGGCTTTCGGATTGATCCAGCAGTCAGAAAAGATGAAACGCCTGCAACACATTGGACAGGTGAACTAAAGATTGATACAAACATTCTGAAAGATAAGCCTTCTGTACTCTATAACCTACGTACACCTCCTGCTGTGCGGCCCTTCAATCAACAGTGGCCATTTTTCCAGAAAGAGTGAGCGCTAAGTGTGTCCTGCCAATGAAGGTCAGCTATTAGCGGGGCGGTCCCGCGCAAACGCTCCTACCTACTGCTCTCCGGTCGAGCGCCTGGAGAAACCAGACGATGAAGCCCAATCACCAACAACCACCATTCAAATCAAGGACTGATTGAAGTAGTGCCGCAATTACCTTCCTGAGTAGAGCTTTGTTTTCCCACCGTCCTCCATTCCACTCTTCTTCCTCCTCACAGATTTCCTCCATTTGTTTAAAAGGTCATCGACAAGGACGCGGCCAGGCTCTTACAATAGAAGCGGGTGAACCGGGTCAGAGAGGTGGAACACTGTGTTAGCAAGTTGACTTCCAGTCAAGTGAGTGTGGGTTTGCGTGTGAAGGGGGGAGGCCTGGAGAAATGGAAAGAAAATTGTCATGAGATTTTCAGAGAGTTGTTTCTTTGCTTACTACACTAAAGTAACAAGGGTATTTGAGGTTTTCCGAAGGTTTTGAACAAGCAACATATCTAAACAAGCTCTACCCGCCCCCGTTCTCCCAGCAGCCCTCTCCTCATCAGTGTTCTTCTCCAGGGAATCTCATGAAAACTGTACAGGTCATATCGCACACCAAAAACTCAATAGCTTCCCTGCCTTTGACAAGTCTTTCCGGCAATCCATGTTTTCACTGCTATACCGTAGGGGGTGCTGTTACGCATCTTCTGAAATAGCACAGCATCTTGGGATCCAAAAACAAGCGAAGAAAAAAGATCCGCGTAAACCAGGAACGGATAGAAGATTGCTTACGCACTAGTGAGCTAACGTGATCATCAGACATTCAACAGCATATAAATAAAAACTGCCTACGAGATGTCGGACCCATAAAGAAGGAACGACTGTGAAGCTTTGAGGGTGTCGATGGACGGGATCTACTCAATGTATGTTTTGATCATCGTTCTGAATCCGATACTTTTGACAAAAACCCGATTTTCTCAGATTTGTGTTCGATTTTTTATTTTTTTTTATTTTTTATGAAACATCCACATTCAAGTATTAATAAAAAAGACTGAATGAAGCTAGAATAAAATGTTTTTATTTTTTTATTGTTGTTTAAAAGCAGAGGCTCTGTTCTTTCTTCTTTGTCCATAAAAAAATTATGGAGGATGTATGGATAATCAAGTGAACTTTAGTTGCTTCAATCCAGTAAATGATCATCTTGAAATATTAAATGGATACAATATAAAAGTTATTCTTGTGTTAACTTTATAAAGGTCATCAAAGATTTCACATCAAAAAGACATGTGAACCATGACACGAAGGTGGACTTTTTTACTAAAAGTGATTTTGCTTAGTATAATTTTTTTCCACGTTTTTGAAAAGTATAAAGTGTTAATCAGACGACAGAATGCATGTAGTAGATTCTGTAAAACAGGGTTTTCAGCAGTTTTGATCATTTAGAGGCCGTAGACATTTGTGTATCAAATACGATACGTTAAGCTTTGTAGGGTTTAGCGTAAAGATACTCAGAATTGGTATCGGAAAATTCCCTCACTGACCATCTCTGTCTAACATCCGAAGTATGTTCTGATTGGCTGTGATTGTACAACGTCACACAGCATTGTTGCCTTCAGTGTGGAAAGACATTGCATCATACTATAAAAGTGCTTTTAAGAAAAAAACAATAACAAGTAAAGTAGTGTAAATGCACCCTGTCAGTGGGATTCATGCCTCTGTGTGTCCTCCAGGACTCCAGTGCTGGTGTTTCAGTGTGCTGAGCGTCACGTGATCTGCCTGGACTGCTTCCAGCTGTACTGTGTGACCAGACTCAATGAGCGGCAGTTTATCCAGGAGCCGCTGGTGGGATACTCCCTGCCCTGCGCAGGTAAACACACCTTAAGTGTTCATGGACGTGAATGGCTATTAGTGTGCGCGCATGTGTGTGTGTGTATTTCGTGTGTGTGTGTGTGCGTAGGCTGCTGTGTTTGGCAGTGATTGATGGTGGTGTGTTGGTGGCTGCAGTGAAGAGGAGATACTATCAAATTGTTCTCCTTCACTCTCTGCCGCACACACTGGGCCCTCGCCGTGCCCCCGTTGGCCCACCACATCCGTTAATGCCACCCGGTAATGGGGCTCCGGGGAGAAGCATTGACCCCCTATCAGGCAGAACACGCCACCAATCTCTCAAACGCTGTATCTATCTGTATCTACCGCTGTCTTGCTCTTGCACTCCTTCATTTGTTTCGCTGCCATTCTCCTCCTTTCGTTTTCTCTTTTACTGATATTTTTTTAACATGAACGAACAATGAAAAACACTTTTTTATTAATCTTAGTTACAGGTACACTATGTAACTTTTGGCCCTCGGTTAAAAAACAAAACTACGTGCATTTTGCAGAAGAACATTGTTCTGGTTGTGCTTCGGCTCTGCGTGACTGTGCGTATGAATATGGTTCTTTTTCATAACTAAAAAAAAGAGAGAGATATTATCCTACTGCTCATAAAACATTCACTACTACGCTTAAGAGTTATAACCAGTTTAGATGGAAAAGATCTCAAGCTGACTAGCTGAAGACGTTACTGTAGCTTCACCCATTAATAGACATGAACTTCCTTGAAAAAAAACTCCAGCACAGCGCTGCAACCATAATGACACAACCCTGAACAATAGATAATGCTTCGAACTCTGTTAGAGAGATGTATCTGTTCAATAAAATATCTTACTCAGCTGTTGAAAACACCATCGCTTCTACAACATTTCAAAACCATCAGCTCTGTCTCACTCTCTTTTTGCCAGCGGACTCTCCTCTGTTTGCTGTTTGTTTTAAACGGGTGATTTAGCGGCTCCATGTCAAGCTTTCTCACTCTCCGAATCTGGCGGAGCACGTACGTCTCACCGCGTCGGCACCCAGTATGTGGGCCTAATACATACTGTAATAAATGTCATGCTCATTGTTAGTTAGGCCACATTTACACATAGCCGGGTATTTAGAGAAACAAGTATTCCCCCCCCCCCCCCCCCCCCCCCCCCCCCCCTCCGTTTTCAATAGTAACATCGTGCACACAACATTGATGTCATATACATCAACCCGCATAAATACGCCGTCGAGCGCCATCATAACTATGCCAAACCTGTAGGGAGAAACTATGATAAGTTTGATGAAACTATGATAAAACTATGCAAGCCAATCAGATTCCTCAGAATGTGACGTTTGAGAACCTAAAACCCCGAGTTTTAAAAAAAAAGATAAAGACGGATTTAGATAAAAACGGGGTTTTCGTGTAAATGAGAGGCCAAACCGCAGGGAAATATCTGCGCCTTTCCTTCGTGTAAACGGGGCTTTATTGTTAATGCATTAACTAATGGGACCTTACTGTAAAGTGTCATCAGACAATCAAACAAAACTCAAAGTGCACAGCTCACATCAGCGCTGGTTAGAGATGGGATTTGTAAGGAATTGAATGATTCATGTTCAGATTCTGGTTACTTGTGAGTAACAGGCAGTCAGTAATTATACTGATTTATAAGAATGCTCCACCCAAAAATAATGTACCGAAATAATACCCGATATTCTCATCGGTTTCTCACCTGTGTGTGTGTGTGTGTGTACACTTGTGTGACTGTTGTGACAGCGTGTCTTTGTGGCCATCTATCACTGTGTGTGTGTGTGACTGCAGACTGGAGATTGTGTAGAAAGGTCAGACATCAGCATCAAATGCCATTTCCACTTTTAAACACCTTTCAACAGTCCAGCAAAAGCACGCTTGTCCAAAAGGCGCAGATGAAAGAGGCCAGGCACATCCGCGAAATGTGAAGAAATGATCGGCTGCCTCCGATAAACATGATTGTGTGAGCTCAAGAAGATTTTTCTCTGAAAATACAGCGGAAGCCAACGCAGCCTTAACCTTCTTTTGAAATGAGCTTTAACATAACACCATATTACAAGCTGACCTCAAAGGCACAAAATCTCCACTTAACGTTTAGTCACACACACACAGCACACGGCTTCCTGTGTGTCCGAGCACGATGTGAGATCCCTCCTCTCCTGTTGCTCTATCTGAATCATTCGCATTAAGAACAAGTTGAATTTTACAGATGCAAATGTGCTGAAAATTACAGCAGTAATGTACCTGTTCTTCATTTTACTCTAAATCAGGCCATTATTTTGAGTTGGTCACTCTGTGTATCGTGACAAATGGAATTGTCTGTGATCTTTTGAATCAAAAGAGTTAGATGTACTATGTAACCATGTTCTACTGTGATGTTCAGAACTTAAAACCTCCTCCACGGTTAAAAAAATCAGCAAAAATGGCTGTGCAGTTTTATTTTTAACAGTGTCCTCAGTCATTTCAGCCGTATCTTATTTGTCTTATTTCAGCAGATTATTTTGTGAACTTATCATTTTTTTATGTTATGCGGGTTTTAGCAAAGAGGTTGTTAGTGCCACCCATAACCAATTTTAACCTATAATGAACCATATGGACACAAATACATTAAAATGCATTAATAAAAAAATAAAAAAATAAAAATATTTTTTCAGTGCCCCTGTAAGAAATCATCAATTAATAAATTAAATTAGTCTATTATTAAAAATATATAATATAATATCATATAATATCATATAATATAATATAATATGTGGTTTTAGAAACAATCTAGCTTTTTTTTGTCATTTTTGGTAAAGAATGGACAGACCTGACTAATTCTAATCACTTAAAGTCCCTGTAAAGTCAAAATTAAGTATGTGTTCTGAGTTTCACACCACAGAAAAATGTGTTATTAGCGACCCAGCCAAATTTGAATGATAAAAAAAGCCGGCAAGTACATCAAATAAGCTATCAAAATCTTGAAAAAATGAGCATTATTCTCTGCTCTCAAACGCTGGGGGCGTGTCCGCTGGCTGCGCTGAAACCCCGCCCACTCGCGGGAAAGCTGCCGACAGTGATATTAGGTGATGCTGCTTTCGGGACGGGGAGATGAAGGGCGAGGTGGGAGATAGTCAGTTCGGCCCCATTCACCAGTAACAGTGGATTATCAGTGAATCCCCAGTTGTCTCCGACGAAAGTATATCAAATAAAAGGATCACTACAGAGGCGGGTGTTGGCGGTGATCCTCAGCTCTCCATCAAGGTTGGCTCTTCACAAAATTAATCCACCTCTTCTTGATTTGATCGTTTTTAGGAAATTTAAATAAAGACACCGATCTTTTTTGTACATGATCGCATCCAGGTAGTAGCCTACCCATTTCCGTGTCGAAGGCATAGCTAGCTAGCAAACTGTAGGCTGTAGTAACTAATAGTACAGACAGTAACTCGCGTTTGAGCGGCGAACTGATGCGAATGTGCTCTATTGTTAGGGGAGGGGCCAGCCTCAGTGCGTCATCAAGTAGGGGCGTGTCCACGAGCTCAGGGGCTCCAGTGCGTCATCAAGTAGGGGCGTGTCCAGGAGCTCAGGGGCTCCAGTGCGTCATCAAGTAGGGGCGTGTCCACGAGCTCAGGGGCTCCAGTGCGTCATCAAGTAGGGGCGTGTCCACGAGCTCAGGGGCTCCAGTGCGTCATCAAGTAGGGGCGTGTCCACAAGCTCAGGGGCTCCAGTGCGTCATCAAGTAGGGGCGTGTCCACGAGCTCAGGGGCTCCAGTGCGTCATCAAGTAGGGGCGTGTCCACGAGCTCAGGGGCTCCAGTGCGTCATCAAGTAGGGGCGTGTCCACGAGCTCAGGGGCTCCAGTGCGTCATCAAGTAGGGGCGTGTCCACGAGCTCAGGGGCTCCAGTGCGTCATCAAGTAGGGGCGTGTCCACGAGCTCAGGGGCTCCAGTGCGTCATCAAGTAGGGGCGTGTCCACGAGCTCAGGGGCTCCAGTGCGTCATCAAGTAGGGGCGTGTCCACGAGCTCAGGGGCTCCAGTGCGTCATCAAGTAGGGGCGTGTCCACGAGCTCAGGGGCTCCAGTGCGTCATCGAGGAGAGGCGTGTCCACGAGCTCAGGGGCTCCAGTGCGTCATCAAGTAGGGGCGTGTCCACGAGCTCAGGGGCTCCAGTGCGTCATCAAGTAGGGGCGTGTCCACGAGCTCAGGGGCTCCAGTGCGTCATCAAGTAGGGGCGTGTCCAGTAGCTCAGGGGCTCCAGTGCGTCATCGAGCCCCGTTTTAGCCCCGCCCAAAAAATCCGGAAAATAGCAATGGTGAAAAACTGTTTAACGGTCTAACTCCACAATTCAGTACTTCACAGTATGTTTTAGCAATACATTTCTAACATTTATAATGGGTCTAGAATTTTTTTTTAGAATTGCCTTTACAGGGACTTTAAAATTACGTATTGTCAATATCATTCTAGCTACCATTTCTACATTGGTTGTGAAGCAACAGGTGACATTGCAGAAAGGTTCTTGGCCATTGCAAGTTGACTGAAAGTATAAACAAGGCTTCAGACGTGCACTCCCCCTCGCTCCGCCGCACGCTTTCTCTTCCAGCGAAATAAAGTGCAACCCGACGCCCCCATTTCTGATATACATCCTCTGATACACAGTAGCTATTTTGCTCTGTTTATGAAAACGTATATATGCGGGTGGGTTTTGAACCCACTCACATCAAAAGCATGAATCATACTACATCCGTATATTGTGCACATTTCATTTTTGATCATTTGACTTTTGCTTCTTATCCTAAAGAGCTATAGAGATATAAATGAATGTATTTAAGTGATTTGGCTGTCAAAAATGACAAATAATCTGTAAAAAGTATTATAAAAGTAGTCCACATGACTGATATTCCAAGTTTTCAAATGTTGTACACTAGTTTTGTGTGAGGAACAGGCTGAAATATTGTGTGTGCCCTAACACAAATTAAACACGTAACAGGCAGATAAAAGTAATCACCGATACTTATTACTAAAACGGACCTTTAAAAGTATTACAAATAACTTGTGTTGCATTCCAAGTCTTCTGAAGCCATAGGATGTCTTTATATGAAGAATAGAGCACACACACACACACACACAACAACAACATGTGTGGAAAAACCCTTCTGTCTGAAATGATTCGTTTTTTAGGGGCGGCTCCTTCAAGGCTTGTCGGCCACTGTTGGGATTGGCTAACATCACTGCATAGGAAACAGTATCAGCGCAAAGTGTTTTCAAAAACATTCTCCATATAAAACCGTCATTTACAGACAAAGCATTGGCTGCTTCAACAGTCAACAAATGTTTCTTTGTGAACTCTCCTTTACACTTTGCCTCATTTACAAAACAATCCGCTGTCAAATTCTCCAAACAAACATATAATCCCCCGATGTGATCCATTAAGCGATTCAAAATTAACCTTCCACTTGTTCCTGATGCTGGTATCCTTATGAGATCTCTACAGAAATGAGTAAATGAGCTGTTTAAAACAGTATGAGTCAAAGCAAACGTTCCTTTACGCTTCCATATACTCTTCCATTTGTCCTGTTGTCGACAGACTGTTATCTGTATACTGTATCAGTGTAGACAGCATCCGTGATTATAATGAGTTCTATCTGCTTTTGACGTGACCCGGCGCTCGCATCCAGGCATGTGTAAGCCGCTAATCGACTGAACGCCGGTGGGCGGGGCCTGTGGTGTGATGATGTATAACTATTTGTCGATGTCTTGCTCTGGATGCGGGCATATGCAAATGCATCGTCACAGATCCCGCATCAAACGATCAAAACGAGCTGTTTTTGGAGCTTGATTAAATTAATGCTCTGTTTATAATGAGGAGGATGTTTTTTAATCTATGAAACTTGCAGGATGTTTTATATGTACAAAGACTTCTTATATGTCACTTATATCAGTCACAAGACACACAAGAGCCAATGCCATTTCACAATAAAAGCTGATGTAACGCTTCTTCCGGTGGCAATTTTCGAATGTGTGCACAGGATTTGGGATAAAACGTGCGTACACACAGATTTGAATTTAGAGTGTGTGTACGCTAAAATCCACACCATTTATAAAAATGGTCTTTGACGTGGGAAAGAGCTCAGCGCCATGTCGGGGTCTGAGCAGACGTACACACTTTCCTCGTGGCAGAGAGTCTGAGAACTGCAGGTATTTGGAAATCTCAAGTAAAGGATTTGAATGTTTACTGGTGCTGTTTTATATGTTAATGACTTTAATTAGGTGGTGTTTGCAAGGCGGAGATCTGAAACCATTCAGCTGCACACAATTTCAAGGTCATTTACAATCTTGATTTTCACATCTGGAAGAGAGGTGGACGCACATTTTTTTTTTGTGTGTGTACGTTCGTTCTCGAATCATACATACTCACATTTGAGAAATGATCGTAAGATCAAATGTAGGATGGTTTCTACGCAACATTTTATAAATCAGACCCCTGATCTTGACTATGATTGATTTTTTATTATAAATTGTGCCCGTTATATCCTATGTTTTAAATTATATTTTAAAACACAAATTTCCTGTGTGTGTAAACATACTTGGCAATAAAGCTCTTTCTGATATACTAAACAAATGGTTCGGTTTTAGGGGTTGGGTTGTGTGCTCAAAAATAGTGTAATGTAAATTAGTGTAATGTAAATAAAATGATTGTTTCTGGTTAAATTGCAACTCATACCCCATATGTCATATTGGCAAAATTATACCCCAATAAAATTTCATCATGACGATAACATTCCCATACCCATGGCATCTGTGTATCAATGCCAAAGGTTTCTCATTGAAAGCAATGGAAGCATCCATATGTGAAGAGTTGGCAGTGAGAAAGTGTTGACTGATCCAGTTCCCAAGTTCAGTTTCTCTGTGTACTATGAAAAAAAAAGTCAAATGGGTTTGGAACAACATGAGGGTCAGTAATAAAAACCTGCCCGTTTCTTACAATCGACTGCAAGCTCACAATCAGATCTGTCATCCAATTAACAAATGATGAATAGATTTAAATAGAATCAAAAACCCTGCTTTTTTCTATTTTAATAATGTGTTTCACACAGTTATATGTCACAATACAGAAAAACGAATGTGATGCTGTATGTGTAAGCTACACTGTACAAACTTTTCTCTAATTTTCCACCTATAATTCCACCTTTTATACAGTATCTTTTACATCTACATTTATTATTATTCCTGTCATTATATCAGGCATGTAGGATGGCCGCCTCCCACGGAAAAATCACAGGGGTGCCCTCCACCACCTGCGGGTTAAAAAATCGGATCATTGTACTTCTAAAGAAACTCTCACACACACACACATACACGTACACACACCAATTACTGATTTGAGTAAATGTGAGTCAGTGAAGGGTTGGCTGCATGTTTCTGTGTGGGCACACTTATCAGACAGTGATATGAGCAGAGTTGCATGTTAACTGGGCTCAGCCCGATGGCGAGTGAAACGCTAGATAAGGTGGAATTGCTGCAACACCTGTTGGAGGAAACCTTGACATTTTATCAGCTCAAAAAAATATCCTTAAATACCACAGACTGCCTGCAGCCACTCCTAACACCAGCCAGAGTCAACTTTGGAAAAAATCCAACTGAAACTTCTTTGCCTCTCCGCTCAGCTCACTTTAGCTCTTGCTAGTGCGGGTCTGGGGACGAATATATATATATATATATATATTTTTATATATATATAGGCAAGGCAAGTTTATTTGTATAGCACATTTCATACACAATGGTAATTCAAAGTGCTTTACATTGAAGGAATTTAAATAATCAAAGTAATAACAACAGATGCATAGGAATTAAAAATAGTAATAAGAGATGAGAATAAAAGTGTTTATAACATATATTAAGACAGTTTAAAATAAAAAAGGAGGATACTGAGGGCTAAAATAGTATTCTTGACTACCTGAATCCCTAAGCCCTGTCTAGAATGGAAGAGATTGAGAGTACATTAGACACACTGATTCATTATACTGTTACACATGCGTTTTCTTTATCAACTGTTTACATTCACTTAAAACATAATTGACTGTTTACCTGAATACTCGCCAAGACCGACATTTTAACATTATTTTGTGTGTATTTGACTCTCAAATACACGTAAGTACACGTATTTGAGACAAATACACTCAAATAAACGTAAAAAGAACTCAATTTAGTACTAAGAGGCAGCTTTATGTGCGTGCACTTGTGAGTACAAAATCTGCGGGAATGAGTAAAATTATGCTCAATGTACGCAATCCCACGCTGAAATTCAAGCCCGGTAACACATTTTGTAATATGTATATATATTTTATAAAATTCAACCCGCCAAAATGGTTAGTAGGAGACTAGGAGTAACGTCTCGGGTTACGACCGAGAAGGGAACGAGACACTGCGTCATCGTGATGACACTTTGGGGAACGCCCTTAGCGTAACGCATCTGAAGTATGAATGAAACTAATCCAATCCTGATTGGTGCTGCGTCATGACGTAGTAGATGACGGCATAACCGGAAGATACAAAGGGACGCCGGCACACACACACATTAGCTCTCTTGCGATGAAGCAAGCGCTCTGACTGTGATAGGTGTGGCGACGAGACGCAGTGTCTCGTTCCCTTCTCGGGGAACAAGGGTTACAGTCGTAACCCGAGGCGTTCCCCTTCGAGGGAACTCGCACTACGTCATCGTGATGACACTTTGGGGAACGAAATGCCCACTGTGCCACACTGTAATCACGCCCGCCCTAGTGTGAAGCTGGGAGACCAGGCACACTTAGGACGCGAGCACTCTGGCGCCAGGCGTCACGGGGAGTTGCAGACTGTACAAGCGTATGAAGGTGTGCGGGGTGGCCCACCCGGCCGCCTCGCAGATCTCCTGAAGCGAGACGCCAGAAAGGAGGGCCACCGAGGAGGCCATGCTCCTGGTGGAATGTGCCCTCACGGCGACAGGTGAAGGCAAATTGCGCACCTGATAAGGCGTGGCTATAGCCTGGACAATCCAATTGCTGATTGTTTGTTTAGATGCAGGCAGCCCTTTCTTGGGTGAACCAAAGCACACCAACAACTGGTCTGACTTCCTCCACAGAGAAGACTTCTCCAAGTAAACCCTTAGGGCTCTGACTGGGCAGAGCAGGTGAAGTCTCCCCTCTTCCGCCGTCCCATGAGGTGGAGGATGGAAGGCCTGAAGAACCACTGACCGTGACGCACTAGACGGCACCTTGGGCACATAGCCCGGTCTAGGATGTAAGATGGCCTTAACTCCGCCAGGGGCAAACTCCAGCCAAGTTGGGACTCTGGAGTGAGCCGCAGGCCTTATCCTCCGAGCCCCACGGAGGAAACGTACAACCAGATGGTGCTTTCTCAAAGGCCCATCACCTAAAGGCGAGTGGAGAGCCGCAATGGCAGCCACATACACCTTAAGTGTGGATGGGGTAAGACCGGCGGAGAAACGATCTTGGAAGAACTCCAGCACTGAAGCCACTGGGCAGTTAACTGGATCCACCTCACGCTCTCTACACCAAGTGGAAAACACATTCCACTTCAGGCTGTTCAGTCTCCTGGTGGAAGGAGCCCTGGAGCTGAGTGGGGTCTCGTCAACACCTGTTGACAGGCCAGCCTCTAAGTACCGAGCCCCCTCAGGGCCAGACCCAGAGGTTCCACAGCTCTGGCCGGGGGTGAAATATTGTGCCCCCTGCCTGCGACAGCAGGTCCCTCCTCAGAGGGGAGGCGGTCCAGCAGTGCCACAATGTCCGAGAACGCGAACGGGAGGCAAACGCGAGATCCGAGCTACTAGATTCTGAATTGCAATGCCGACCTTAAATCTACGCGCTGCCTCGGCAAACGCAAGATCCCAGTCACAGAATCTTCATTGCAAAGTAGACCCGTAATCTACACGCTGCCTCGGCAAACGCAATATCCGAGCCACTCGATTCTGTATTGCAATTATTTAGGTCAATTCTTATGGGACAAACAACACCAAATAGGACAGACAGTTTGACACAGAGCGCTTGCTGAAGAGCAAAAAGCTAATGTGTGTGTGTGCCGGCATCCCTTTGTATCTTCCAGTTAAGCCGTCATCTACTATGTCATGACGCAGCACTAATCAGGATTGGATTGGTTTCATTCATACTTCAGATGCGTTACGCTAAGGGCGTTCCCCAGTGTCATCACGATGACGCAGTGCGAGTTCCCTCGAAGGGGAACTGTGTTACACTCCACTGCTGAAATCCCCCCGCATTTGGTGGGTTGGTGGGTGTTAATGTAAAGCACTGTATATACAGTGTGTGTGTGTGTGTGTGTGTGTGTGTGTGTGTGTGTGTTATATAACTGATTAATGCTTCTGCAGGAACGTACATTGAGCTCGGAGATTATCATAGAAATCCTGCTTCTGGACTTTATTAGTATTCATATAAGGTCAATGTCTTTGGCGTATAAATAATCCACAGTAGACTGCTATCCGCTTTAGATGAATAATCACATAACTTTGTGCCCGGTGCATCAGTATTACTGTACAGATGGCGTGATCTGGGGTAAATATATAGGCCTGTTGGGATTTTTATCAGCTCTTTGCTCTATCTGTAAGTCTGTATGTGTCTGTAAAGGCCTGTGCTGCTCAAGGTGTTCTGGAAGATTTTCTGGGATGATTCATTTCCCTTCTTACAAAGGGAACATTGTCATGGAAATAAAATAAACAGTAAAAGTGTCACTTCATGGATGAAGGAGGGACATTAGAAGGGAATCAGGAAGATAAGGAAAGGGGGAAACACAAGCACACGCCAACACAAGTGGCCGTTATCATGTTAGCATTAGCCAGGACTATCAAGCTCCTTTCAGTGCCTTAGACGGGCATTCAAAAGATTCTGCATTTATACAGAAGAATATACAGATTTGTGTCTGCTGTATATGACGTTTGGGACTGTGTATTCTTGTTTTCTTTATAAAAAATAATATACAGATGTTTTGCAACTTTTAAATCAAATATTTCATTACAGTAGATGATTTAGCATTGTCAGAAATTTGTTTCCTGTCTGCCATACACACAGCAGAAGATTTGTAAGTGTGTATTCATCAGGGAATCAGCATCATGATGGCATTTTCCTGCACCTCCAGTGTGAAGTGGAGCTCATTCTGACCAAGGACTGTCTACAGTTGACAAAAATAAATATTGGTTGCATGTATGGTATTATTTGCTCCACCATAATTTGAATCACTTATGTCTGCAATAGCATAAAAACAAGATAAGGACTGCACCATTTCAGTGTGTTTTTCCACAGTTTTATGTTTCAGCTTAGTATTCCAGAAAGCTGAGTAACACAAGATGGAAAATAACTGATTTTCCCACTGGACATTTCTTGAGCGTACATGGAGTGGGAAATTGCTGACTTAAATTAGTCATATCTTTCTTCTACAGTGATTCTCTCGCTTTCTCAGTAGGACTAGCTGTCAAAGGAAAGATCTCCTGGATTTGAACATTCACCGTACAGTATTTTTTTCTGCAGTTCACTGTAGGGCTTTGATACAAACAAACCCTTGAATTGCTGCAGTGCTCAGGTACGGCCCTCATGGCAGAAGGTTACAGTTCGCCTCTGAATATTAAACTTTTTCCCCTCAGACAAATGAGTGGTGGTGCTCCGATGAGGCCGGTTATACAGACACCCACACGGATCTGCGGGTCGACTGGCTTTGAACTTGTGAAGCTCAAAGCCTGGCCTCTGTGGCACTAGGTGCTTGTTCTTTGTGTTTTATGTATAATGTGATAAAGCAAGCAGGGTTTTGAGGGGAAAACCCAACCGTTAAATAATAGAATACAAAAAAACTGTAGACTTCTCCGAAATCCTTACTAGTGAAAGATGAATGAAAGAAAAGCAGCTCTTTTATATGAGACCCTGGCAGGCTGACTAGCAGCCAGTCATACAGCTCATGCTGGGTTCGCTTCAAGGGGACATTGTGACATGAGTGAAACACATGTTCATACAGTACTTTTATTATTCTCTTATAGCCTATTTGAAAAATTAAAAATGGTTGCAAATTTTCTAACAAAATGTGATGTTGCAGTACTTCCTTTCAGTAATTATAACTATGGCCACAGGACTCAAGACTGTGTCTGTGTCACATCCGATAGTCTCCCCGTAAACAGCTGGGAGAATATCGGATGTGTATCAGTGTATTGGATCCATGTCATTAAAGGGGTCATATAATGCCATTTTTTAACAAGCTAATATGATTCTTTAGGGTCAAAATTAAAAGTTTGTAATATACTTTAATAAAAAATTCTCATTAGTATTGTAAGAAAACACTTATTTTACCTGGTCAAAAACAGCTCTGTTTTCAGCACGCCGTTTCAGTGCATATGCCTTTAAATGATAATGAGCTTTGCTCACCCCGCCTCTCTGTTCTGTGCGTACACCGTTTGAACACAATAACACAATAACCATAACGCGTTGTTCAGTATAAATGTGGGATTATGAATTATATTGAGGACGTCAACGTCATACATAGAAAACATGCCGTAATGTACCCTGAGTGTAAACCTTAGACGCATTCATTGTGAAGCGTGCAGCTAGCGATTTGCAAAGATTAATATAAATATTAATATAAAGTTTAATAAAGCGTTACACTCACTTCAGTTCTTCTGGAGGTGCAGCAGGAACACGAATATCTGGTACCGATCCTTTCTTCATGAGCAGCTTCTTAGCAAAACCAGCTTTATACTGAGTCTGGCCCTCCTTTATAAAGCAGTCTGGTGTGTGAAATGATTCGCGCAAACATGAGAGCATTGACGTTGCTCGTGGGGAATATTCCCTTCGAAAACAAACTCAGCCACTGCGTCTTCAGCGGTTCGGATTTAGGAACATTAAAATGACTGTGTTCGTTATTACACCCAAGAACAGAACACCACAATCGCTTAGACGCCATTCTGCTCATAGACAGTGCTCCAGCATATCAACAATGACCGCGCCGGTCCGCGCGGACTATGATTGACAGCTCGCTCGCTCACGAGCGAGGGCAGGTCTGTGTTGAAACGCTGCTGTCAATCAACAATCGTGGGAGGGGCTTCCGATTTAGTGACGTCACAAAATCGAACGGCTCAATTTGAGGCAGGAGAAAACATATAAGGAGATTAAAAAAAAAACACTGGATGGATTTTTATCATTTTATGATGGTTGTGTACAGGCACTGCCAACACACATTTCAGTACAATCAACTTGTAAAAGTGCATGTACCATTATATGACCCCTTTAATGTTAATCAAACTCAATGTTCTTGACTGAATAACTTTAATAGCTTTAATAAGGATGCAATTATGCAAATATCTAAATATCTATATTTAACTTGTTAATTTAACTTTAAATGTCTGCATGAAAGAATGAAGAATGTTGTATGCAAGTTGTTATAAAGAATGCATCATTCATTAAAAAGAAAACCATGTTCTTCTTTCTTTATGAGAAGTGATTTAATTTAATTTTAAGATAAATAAGAATATGTTACGTCACATCAGTTAAATATGTGTCTGCATTGAAAGTTCAAACCTTAATATCAGTAATATTAACTGGTTAATAGATGTTTTCATAATGAGTTTGGAAATTTGAGAGAAATGCTTAATTAATGCATTGCAAACTAAACGCATTAGATTTTAGTCGACTAAATCTACTGTTGATAAAGTCAACGAAAATCTTATGATATTTAGTAAACTAGACTAAAACTAAAACAATTCAGATGACTCAAACCAAATGGCATTTAAGTCAAGACTATGACTAAAACTAAATCAAAATTTGCTGTAATTATTACCTTTATTACACTCTAAATTGTAATGTAAACACATGCATTTTTGTAAAGCTGCTTTATACACATAAATGTGAATTGAATTGTTCAGTGGCGCTAAAAGGTTAATTGTCTATCGCAATTTAAAATAACGTACTACCTACACTAAACCCTAGTGTAAACCTAACCCAGTGTTAACAAAAGCAAACGTGAGATGAAGCAACGGTGCCGTTTTGGCTTGATTCTTTGACATCTTTGAGCTGTTATTGTGATTCGTGTTTAGCGGGACTTGTACTGAAGTGCTTCACATCGCAAGTGCAGTGCTGGACCAGGCGAGCTAACAAGCAAGTTTACTACATCCGAAAAGCCAAACGTATCGAGCTGGTTATGTGGTTCAAACGTCTAAGTGTATTAGTTTACAAATCATGCGTTTTGAGGTCATGACATTTTGCCAGGAGCCGTGTAAAAATAAGTCTTTGATAATCTGTTCCTTTAATAATAATTTGTGTGAAACTGAAAAGGAATAAAATGTGCTGCTGTTTTACTGATACTATTGGTCGTTTCAACTGGAAACTGCAGTGAATTGTATATATTTTTGGGACTTTTCAAAAATGTACAGAGGCAAAAAAAATCCCCCAGTGAGCCGATGTTGATTCTTTTTAGCAAACATGAGACTTGAAGTTCTTCTTGTTGAGCAGATATTTTGTTGAGCTTGCTACTCTTTCAAAATTGTCCTTTCTCGTATTTATGGCTGGAGTCCTTTGAAAGTTATTGGAAAGTTTTTCAAGGATCTTTTGAGCCATCATGGTAAGGTGTTGTTGTGCCCTTGGAGAAATGCTGGCCGGTTGGGCTTTTCATCACTTCTCCATTTGGATGCTCACTGACTGTTTAATGGAGTCCAAGAACCTAGAAATGACTTCGGAACCCTTTCCAAACTGATACATCTCCACTTTTTTCCTCAGCTGTTTTTGAATCTCCTGTAACACAGCACTGTGTACCTGGGGTGGCTTCTTCTTTATTTAAAGCTCCAATATATACGTGTGTGTGATTTAAACTCAACAGGGCTGATTCGAGTAAAGTCTACCTGTGTTTGTGCTCTTCAGAATATCCTACCAAAATATTGTCAATTTCTCTTTCAATTTAATTCTTTTTTTTTTTCAGAGCAGCAATATGATTAGAAGCCACCAAAAAGTATTTGTAATCTTAAGGCACATTTATTTCAATGTTATTGCATTAAATCAAACTAAGTGGCTTTTATTCTAGATGTATATTTTAATAAATTGGTAACACTTTACATAAGGTTAATTAGTTAACATCACCTAAGAATGAACAATACTTCTTCAGCATTTATTAATCTTAGTTAATATTAACTTCAACGTTTACTAATACATTATTAAAATCAAAGGTTGTATTTGTTAACATTAGTTAATGCACTGTAAACTAACATAAACAAACAATGAACAGCTGGACTTTTATTAATTGCTCATTGTTAGTTCATGTTAGTTAATACATTAACTAATGTTAACTAATGAACCTTATTGTAAAGTGTTAATAAATTAAACAATCAGTCAGGTGTTGTTGTTTTTTTTAGACATTTTCTGCACAAACTCACCATGCGTTTCATTCAAAGTTGAATTTAAAGGATTCATATTCGATTTCTTTCATTTCTGACCATAACAGCATTCCATTGCCTGATGCTTGAAGTGTGTCTTATAAGTAAACACAATCTCTGTTAGCTTTGGAGGTGTCAACAAAGACTCCTAGCAAACACATTGTGGAAGATTAATGATGCTGCGAAAGGTTAGCATTTGTTCTGCAGGTGTACAATTATCAACAGAGATCATGTATTGTTTTACACCTGCTGCTGCAAATGTTTGCTAAATAGGTTTGCTATCATGTACAGTTGGAACGCTGATTTGATGCTTTTGATTTGCTTCTTGTTGATTGTTAATCATCTCCCTGGGGGCCGCCATGTTTGCTTGACATCATACATCCGCATCATGGAGTTTCCACAGTTCCAAGTCTGACTTCAAGTACCATTTATTTTTCAAGTCAGCTTAATTAAGTTAGTTCTGAGACAAACGTTTTTAAATTGCAGATGTCCTTAGTTTGATAATTAGGGGTCCAAGCACAGATGGTGCTGGAACCCTATTGTGTTTGTACTGATCTTCTCCTTCTTCTTCTTCTTCTTCTTCTTCTTCTTCTTCTTCTTCTTCTTCTTCTTCTTCTTCTTCTTCTTCTTCTTCTTCTTCTTTTTCTCTTTCTCCTCCTTCTTCTCCCCCTTCTCATTCTCCTCCTCCTCCTTCTCCTTCTTCTCCTCCTTCTCCTCCTCCTCCTTCTCCTTCTACTCCTTCTCCTTCTTCTCCTCCTCCTTCTTCTCCCCATTCTCATTCTCCTCCTCCTCCTTCTCCTTCTTCTCCTCCTTCTCCTCCTTCTCCTTCTTCTTCTCCTCCTTCTTCTCCCCATTCTCATTCTCCTCCTCCTCCTTCTCCTTCTTCTCCTCCTTCTCCTCCTTCTCCTTCTCCTTCTCCTTCTTCTCCTCCTTCTCCTCCTCCTCCTCCCCCTTCTCCTTCTTCTCCTTCTCCTTCTTCTCCTCCTTCTCCTCCTTCTTCTCCTTCTTCTCCCCTTCTCCTCCTTCTCCTCCTCCTCCTCCTTCTTCTCCTCCTCCTCCTTCTTCTCCTCCTTCTCCTTCTCCCCCTCCTTCTCCTTCTCTTCCTCCTTCTCCCCCTTCTCCTTCTCCTCCTCCTTCTCCTTCTCCCCCTCCTCCTCCTTCTTCTCCTCCTCCTCCTCCTCCTTCTCCTCCTCTTCCTCATTCTCTTCCTCCTTCTTCTCGTCCTTCACCTCCTCATTCTCTTCTTCCTCCTCCTCCTCCTTCACATTCTCCTTCACCTTCTCCTCCTCATTCTTTTCCTCTTTCTCCTCCTCCTTCACCTCCTCATTCTCTTCCTCCTCCTCCTTCTCCTCTTCCTCCTCCTTCTTCTCCTTCTTCTCCTCCTCCACCCCTTCCTCCCTCTCCTCCTCCTCATTCTCTTCCTCCTTCTCCTCCTCCTTCACCTCCTCATTCTCTTCCTCCTCCTCCTTCACATTCTCTTCCTTCTTCTCCTCCTTCTCCTCCTCCTCCTCCTTCTCCTCCTTCTCCTTCTTCTCCTCTTCCACCCCCTCCTCCCTCTCCTCCTCCCCATTCTCTTCCTCCTTCTCCTTCTCCTCCCCCTTCACCTTCTCCTCCTCATTCTCTTCCTCCTTCTCCTCCTTCACCTTCACCTTCTCCTCCTCATTCTCTTCATCCTTCTCCTCATTCTTCTCGTCCTCATTCTCTTACTTCTACTCACCCTTCTCCTCCTCCTTCTCCTCCTCATTCTCTTCCTCCTCCTTCTTTCACATTCTCCTCCTCCTTCACCTTCTCCTCCTCTTTCTCTTCCTCCTTCTCCTCCTCCTCATTCTCTTCCTCCTTCTCCCCCTTCTCCTTCTCCTCCTCCTCCTTCTCCTTCTCCTTCTCCCACTCCTCCTCCTTCTTCTCCTCCTCCTCTTCCTCATTCTCTTCCTCCTTCTCCTTCTCGTCCTTCTCCTTCACCTCCTCATTCTCTTCCTCCTCCTCCTCCTTCACATTCTCCTTCACCTTCTCCTCCTCATTCTCTTCCTCCTTCTCCTCCTCCTTCACCTCCTTATTCTCTTCCTCCTTCTCCTCCTCCCTCACCTCCTCATTCTCTTCCTCCTTCTCCTCCTCCTCCTCCTTCTCCTTCTTCTCCTCCTCCACCCCCTCCTCTCTCTCCTCCTTCTCAATCTCTTCCTCCTTCTCCTTCTTCCTTCTTCCTCCTATAGAATCAATTCTGAATGAGCATGTGAACGCCGTCAGCGGTAATCACAGGTTCGCGTTTAAAAGTCTGATCATTTCGACGGAGGTGAATCAATCAAAGTTAAATTTAGCTGGAAATAACATTATTCAAGAACCGCTATAATGCCAAAACAATCTGTTACCTTAAATTATATGTTTATCTCTGTAAAGCTGCTTTGAAACAATCCATTGTTAAAAGCGCTATATAAATGAAGATGACTTGACTTGACTTGACTTCTCCTCCTCCTTCTCCTCCTTCTCCTCCTTCTCCTCCTCCTCCTCCTTCTCCTCCTCCTTCACCTCCTCATTCTCTTCCTCCTCCTCCTTCACATTCTCCTCCTCCTTCACACTCTCCTCCTCCTTCTCCTCCTCCTCCTTCTCCCCCTTCTTCTCCTCCTCCACCCCCTCCTCCCTCTCCTCCTCCTCATTCTCTTTCTCCTTCTCCTCCTCCTTCACCCCCTCATTCTCTTCCTCCTCCTCCTTCACATTCTCCTCCTCCTTCTCCTCCTCATTCTCTTCCTCCTTCTCCTCCTCCTCCTTCACCTCCTCATTCTCTTCCTCCTCCTCTAAAAGTGTATGGGCATCAAAGGCCGTATATCGTGAAGACTCCAAAGTCGGTCCTATCTTTTCCAAAATAGGCTACCATAACCAGAATGTCACACTTTTCAGTGAAGATTCAAGATGGACTTTCCTGTAAAAACCACATCATAACATACATTTTAATTAAATCGCTAATCATTCACACGGGCCATTAGTGCTCAAACTCTGATGTTTGCTGTTTGCGGCTATAGTCTTCTCTATTATGCAATATGTGTGTATATATATGTATATATATATATATATATATATATATATATATATATATATATATATATATATATATATATATATATATATATACTTTTTGGGGCCACTGTATACTGACAAACACACATTTCAGGGAAGGGACCGAACAAGACCCCTTCCACCCGCATCCTGACAGCAGGAGATTAATGATAATGTGTCCACTGAAACAGTCGGGCTCCCAACAGTACAGTATGACATTTCAGTTATGCAAGACTGGTAAGGTTAAAATAGAGCCATCAGAAAGAACGATTGGTTTGGAAATAGCTTCATCCCAATCCCCGCTGTTTCGCTTTCTTCATAGCGGAGACGTCGAGATTGCTGAACTTCGAAAGACCTTATTAGCACACAATGGAAACTGTTTCAACATTAATGTGAGAGAAGTGACAATAGGGTTTTTAGTACGGTCTCTTAAACACCAACTCAGGGCCCAATTACTGACAAAACCGAAGCTGACTCACTGACAGCAGGGCATTATGGGCCAGCTAATACTAGAGCTGTTGACGTGAAGCTCGTGGCTGACACTGAAAACCTGATACTCTAATGTATAGCACTCGCTGAAACCCGCCACATTATGCAGGAACGCTGCTGCTAATGTGCTGCTTTTGACACATGGGATATTGAAAGCCTAATTTCAAGAATTACGTTGAATTGCTTTATTAAATTGCTGGAATCTAAAACAAAGCCTTTTTTTATTATAAACTCTGATGCCTTCAGAATATGTTCATTAGCTTAACGTATTTGTATCCTGGGTGATAATCTATTTTATGCCTTTTGATAACTGTCTATATATTGATTATGCATTGGTCTAAAATTGATTATTAATTTCAGAAGAGCATTATTTCAACCTAACACTGTTTATTCAAAATGTTTGAAAGTTCCATGAAATTAAATGAAGGCAATACAAAAATATATATTTAATAGTTTTCATGTACTGTATATGCACCAATATAGCAATCAAAAAAATATATTTTTTTTTTAAAGAAGCCTCTTCTTCTCACAGAGGCTGCATTTATTGGATCAAAAATACAGTAAAATGGTAATTTTGTGAAATATTATATTGTTTAAATTTGTTTTTATATTTAAGTACATATTTTAAAATGTATTTTATTCCTGTGATCAAAGCTGAATTTTCAGCATCATTACTCCAGTCTTCAGTGTCACATGATCCTTCAGAAATCATTATAATATGCTTATTTCTTCTTATTATTATTAATGTTGAAAACAGTCATGCTGCTTCATATTTTGGTGGAAACTGTGATAAAAAATGTTGTCAAGATTCTTTAATGAATATAAAGTTCAAAAGAAGCATTTTATTTGAGACCGAAATCTTTTGTGACAATATAAAGGTCTTTACTGTCACTTTTGATCAATTTAGTGCTTGCTGACACAGAATCGTACTGACGCCAATCTTTTGAACGATACGTATTTTTACTAAAACTTTTACTATTCAATACACGAAAATGCTATTTAGATGGGGTGAGCGGAGCACAACCTAGCGTGGGGCTAGTTATAACACACTTGTTTTAAATACTTCCACGCATGCTAGCATGACGGACCTTAGTGTATTTACTAGTTGCCATATCAAGAAAAAAAATTGTGCCAAAATTCAGAAATCTTTGAAAGATATCACTGAACATTTATTTAACCATATCAAAAGTAAATTTCTTATGGTAATCTTACTTATGTCTTTTGTGTGTATTTAAAACTAGACAAATCTGGTATTATTTGAATCTTATATCTGTTATTTAACAGTTGACATAGTACTTTAATGGTGATCTAACCAGCAGAAGACACTCGCTGGGGACACTAACACTGCGTTACAATGTGCCCCTATTAGAACTACACTCAGAGCCGATCCTGACCTCCCTGGGGCCCTAAAGCAAAAATCTGTTAAGGGGCCCTGACCCATGAGCCAAGTAAACCGTTTGCCATTGCCACACAGTCACACCTGACACCCCAGTTCTCCCACTACAATCCTCCCTCGTTTAGTTAGTACTAATGAAAATGTAATTCCTGATATCAGAAATAGACATATTTTATATTAATATCAATAATTCACATTTTATTGATACAAAATTATTACATTATTGATATCAAAAATGCATCTTGTGAATTAATAAAAGCTAAAATGGCTTGCCATTGCATGTCACTGCGTTTTAAATGATAAAAGCAATAATTGATACTTAATGGTTATTATTTACTGAGGGATGTGCATCCACATTGACCAGTATGTCCAGCCAATCAACATTTTAAATGCAATATAGTCAATGTCAATAGATTGCTTTCCATTTTGCTTTATTGCCGAGTTGTAACTAAACTGACTGGGAGACTAGATAATCATTGTCTTGTTTGAGAGCGCCTAATGAGGAGTGCCATCACGCCCATATTTTACTGGTAACTGGTCCCCATAGATGTTTTACTGGAAAGTGCGCGTTTCATTTCGTGCACGCGCATATGAACTCATGTTAACGCGCGATGCGGTTATCTTTTCCGAGCTGTAGTTTATAAACAAACACCGTTGCCGTTTGTATTATCAAACGTAATCTCATGAAAGTGCGTATCTATACCACGAATTTAATTTCTCGTGCTATACGCCAAAAAATTTTTTTGTGTGCATATGCTACGCACTGTAAATCTCTTGGGTAGGATTAGGGGTGTGGAGTGTGTGCATATTACACGCCAAAAAGTGCGTATCATATGCACGCGAAAACTGCGTAGGCCTATCATATGCACGCAAAAACGATTTTTGGCGTATAAATGGCACGAGAAATTCGTGGTATAGATACGCGCTTTCATGAGACCGGGCTGGTTACAGACAGACAGAGAGTGCACATCAACTTAACTTTACTGTTCTTTGCTGACATCAAACTTGGAGAGGAGAGAACACTGGTCTGCCTGATCGCTGTTCCCACAATTCACCCACATGGTGTTTTTCTCTAAGTCTCTCTTTTCGTGACCAGAAGGATAGTTCCGCTTAATTATCTCATCGATGTTGTAAACTTTGATTGACACGCGCATTAAAAGCAAAAAGCCATTAGGTTGTGCCCCGCTCTCCACTACTTCCAGGAACATTTTTGATTGTGGATGCAAACAACAAAGTGACTCGTGGAAATAATTTAAAATTTACTCACTCTAATGTTGATGTTGTTACTGAAGTTTAAATCAAGGGACGATATGAAAACATTTAAAAGTCATGGATCTTAAAGTTAGTATGGTTAGTAACTTGAACACTCAAATGAATAGTGCAATAAAATAATATAAAAATAAATATATTTTTTTAGTAAGATACAAGCGAGATTGTTTCCTAAAGATGAATTAATTTGATTCTTTAATTTTATGCTTTTGATCATCTTAAATTAGTAAGTCTGAAAGTGTACAAACGTAATTCACAATGGCAGTGTGTTACATCAGTCACTGGAACAACAGCTCCATTAATCCCCATCACAGTGACTGTCACATGTACACACTCACTCTTTCTCCTTAATCAAAGAGATAATTAGGAGATAATTAGAGGGTTGGAAATTTGGGCACGGAAAAGAAAAAACAGACAAAACTGTTTTACTTCCTCCATCAGAGGCCAGATTGAGGAGCAATCTGTCTGGGAGGCAGACTCCTCATGTCAGGGGAACTGGGAAGGTGTGGAGGGGGTGTGTGGGTTCACCTCCACACGACAGAGAAAACAACTTGTTTGAGGGAATGAAGGGATGATACCATGAGGGAGAGAGAGAGTATTATAATGGTAGGCCTATTGTAAAAAAAATAGTAATGCCAAACAATGTGTTAAAGTAGTTCCAGCTATTTAATTGACACAAAAAAACTAAACAAATGAACTGGTTGCTTTACAAGTCAATCAGACATGTTGCTGGTTCAGACAAGTGGATGGTTCTCTACTTGAAAAAGTTGATCAAAACCTGGCCATACGAAACTAAGTTCATTGTAACTATCACAAGTGTAGCAACAGCGAGACAGAATTGTCAGTAACAGTGGAGGAGGATTCATAAACTCAGTCTATTGAGTCATAATTTAGTCCATTAGAGCACAATCTACTATATTAAATCATAATTTAGTCCATTTGAAGGAGTCGCTCGCGTTAGATTGTTGTTATCTCAAATGGAGAGCCTTGAATTTTTATTCAGACTTTCTTGTTCTTCAAATCCAGACACACTCTCTCGTATCAGACGGCATTTCCGTTTCTCATTATTCTCATGCTGAACGCAACAGCTCGGCCCTTTTGTCTGGTCAGTTGCCCTTCATGCTGGGGAAGGACATTAAAAATGAGATTTGGAGGCCCTTTATCACTGCTGGACGGCCCGCCGGAGGCACGGCGAGCGAGGAGGCCGGTGAAATATAGCGCATCTCTCTGCTGTGGAGACTCTAACCACGCTTTTATATGGGTATTGATTCACTGGCTCTTCTCTTTATGAAAAATACACTTTTTTTTGTTATCTGTTTCAGCGAGTTATTAAAGAGGAAATTGAGTTATAATTCTGATGGATTTTTGGGGCATGTTTGGTCCCATTTTGCACTTTTTCTTATTTTGGTCTCTTTTTCTCTCCGTTCCACCTCATCCATTCCTTTACATGTCTTTATTCACAGTTATTCTGCATGTGTCATGTGGTTAAGTAATGCAAGCTTCTTGATTAATGGACATTTGTGGCATCTCAACTCACATTTAATGCGTAATTTAAAGTGATGGATGAAGTACACAAGTACCCTAATGAAATACTCTAATAAAAGTATAAGCACTCATCCTTTTTCATTTTACTTAAGAAAAAGTACAAAAGTAGGCTACTTTATTTAATGTACTGTAGTCTTAAAAGTAAAAGAATACCGTTTGATGAACCATGTTTATATTTATTTTGTAATTTTATAGTATAAGCATACAATATACAGATGTCACATGGGGCAAAATGTATTAACATTTTAAGAAGAATTATGTATGTAAACACTAGTTTTATATTATTTGAGACTGCTATGACAGTGATGAAGATGCATGGGCATTAATTTGGGTTATTTTAACATTATTTATAGTTTTTACCTAAAGTAACCTATACTCCGTACAGACGGTAACAGGCAAACGGTAAACCACACCCTTTTACATCAGATTTTGTTCACAAATATATGATCGTCTTTACCTAAATATTATTTTCATTTACAATAATCAATGCAAAAATTCTCCATTTTCCATTAGTCTCTTATCGAAACACCCTTTAAAGCAAACCAAACTCACACTATGATTACAAGTTAAAACCCGCAGTAATAATGATGATTATGCAGTGTAGATGACCTCAAGCTGTTTGCGGTAAGGTTTATTGTGGGTTTTATTATTGCCCATAACGCTATGTAAAAAAATAGGTGCTTATGGCTTCATTGATTGATTTTGTGCATCATTGCACTCTGAAAATGCTTCAGACTGCAATTCATAAAACAGTGCAGTTATAATACATGTTGGATTCTCAGTGTCACCACAGCGGGCGCTATATTGATTATATTGCTAACTTTCGGTAACCTTTCATTTTAGTTCAAATACTGAACTTTGAAGTAAATAGTTTGAAGAGAATTCTGCTGAGCAATTTAGTCAAAGTCTACATATTTATCAAACTTGTTTTTAACGTAAGAACAGGCCATTTGTAACTTGAATGTGCAAGACTTCTGGAGTTTGAGGCTTCCAGTTATTTTAGATACTTGATACTGCAAATTGACATGTTATCATATTGTTTTATGGTAAACACAAATAGGTTTACCATTTACTGTGCTTTGGTAATCTTCTATAGCCTGGTTAAAACCAGACCATTCTCAGTTGTAACTGAGTTATGGTCTGGCAAAGCGTCATAGACAAATCATTTCCAGAGGGGCGTCACCAACGGACGTCGCGGATAGACCTAAAACCAATCAGAGCGATGAGGGAGATGACGTATGCAGAGTGGCGGAGAAACTTCTCCGTGTTGTTCTTTGCTCGGTTTTTAACAAAAAGGAAACGTTCAAATCACTTAAAACAGACGCGGTAGCTGATTCGAACGAGTGATGTTCGACGGCGGCATCCATCTTTGTAATGTAGGCTACAAAATCTACTTCAAAATCCCAGCGCTGTCGTCATCGTGTAAAGCCCGCCCCAACGTTTCTGATTCGACGGATTGGAAATGGGCTTGAATGAAAATGGGCTTTGCCAGACTAACTTTCAGAGCAAATCTAAATTTGCCGGAAGTTGTCTGGGTTTTCCCAGGCTAAATCTTCTAGTTATTGAGCTAAAACAGCAAATCAATCTGAAGTCTCACACATTCACAAGAAATAGCGATAGGAACCGAACCGTTCACGAATGAGTTAATTGCTTTTTAGGTGTTATAAAATCAGGACTTTACATTGGTTATTTTAGTTCCATGAAAAACTAAAAATGCTTATTCAAACTTGGAAAACATTATATACAAGAGAGCAAAGAATGTTTTCTATCACTGAAGCGGTTATGCACTCTTACAAAAACTTCAGTTACAATTACTAAAGTTGTCTAAACTGCTAAGTTAATCTCTTACATCATATCTGCACTTTGTTGTATATGATAAGAGAATTTGCGAGAGTGCAGAATTCAGTCAGTAAGTGTGTGCAGACTGTGCACTGAACACAACTTTTTCATCTAATCTAAATTACTCTGATTGGCCATTGCATTAATAAGCTCAACAGAAATGTGTGTGATTGGTTATAAGGCTCAACACTAGAGAAAAAAAACATGTAAAGGGAAATCTAATGCAACGGGTGAGCAGATCTTAATGTAATGCTCTAATCAACACTTTTCATTCATTTTCACATTTTACTTTAGGCACAACAGCCGTAATAGATTTAGTTACCTGAACCTAGCATGCTACGGACAAGCCCAATGAAAAATACTCCCTGGAGACCCCTAGAGTGGGGTCCAAAGGTTATCAACACACACAAACATTCTAGCGAGTATAAGTTGTTTCTGCGGAAAGATGTGTAAGAACCAACGTGGTCTTAAAATCCATCAGGCCAGAATAAAATGCTCAGAGTGGGAAAATAAGTTCCAGGGCACAGGTACTAAACCTGGATAGATGCAGGAGGAGCCTGGCGAGGAATCACCCCACAGAGCCCAGTCGCTCCATGCACCTGAGCCTCCCGAGACTTGCAGAGTAGTAGTACAATGGATAAAGGTGACGTGGACAGCCGACTTAAAAACATGATGGACATAATCATCAGTTATGGCTCTGAGAGGTTTGGCCACATTGAGAAAGGATAAACTAAGCCCACCATTTATGCCATGAACCAAAGAGCCACCAAAATGGATCAACTGCGGCAGGAGCTTCGAAACCCAAAGAAGCAGTATAAGTCTGCCTCTGAAGAAAAAAAGCCAGCAATAGCCAACTTAGGAGAGATCTTGAGGATTTTTTCCAAACAGCAACTGTTTGTCTCCAAGCAGCTGTTTGGAAAAACCAAAAGGGTTTTTGATAAGCTTGGCTCTCTCTCTTTCCCTTCTCCTGTGCTGCTCTGCTCTTCGGAGGGCCATAAGCCTTTTCCTCACGATCTCTCATGAGTGGCCGCCTCGTGTCCGAAGAAGGAGGTAGATCGTTTTCTCCATGAGACTCTGGGCGATGCAATGGGGGAGCTAGAGCTTAAACCCAATAATATTCTCCAAGTTTTAAAGGAGGTTGAGGAGGTCATCAAGCTGTGCTCAGCCTCCGCTCCAGGCCCGAGTGGAGTATCCTACATCATTTATAGGCATTTCCCCAAGCTTCGCCAAAACCTGAGGAAGATCTTGAGGGTAATTTGAAATAGAGGAAAAGTAGCGGACAATTGAAGGTGTGCTGAGGGAGTTTGGATTCACAAAGAAGAAAACTCAAGGGATCTCAACCAATTCCGTCAATCTTGCTGTTGATGTAGCGTTGAAGGAAAGTTGTTTTTCGGCATTGTTTCCTCCTTTCTCCTCAAGAACAGCTACTTTCACCCTTAAGTGCAGAAAAGGGGGATTCCAGGATTTTTAGAGTGTCTGGAGGATTCCAGAGTAGTTCATCAGAGAAGCCTTTGAAAACAGAGGCGACCTAGTTGTTCTGTGGTCGAACTTAGCAAATGCTTATGGGTCAATATCACATAGGCTGGTTGAGTTGCCTTGATCTTGGATTATTAAAGCAAATTTAGGTTGAGGGTCACATCTGAGTCAGAAAAATCAAGCTGGCACAGTCTTGAGAAAGGATTAATAACAGGTTGCACCATTTTGTTGGTTCATTTTGCTCTTGCTATGAATGTGGTGGTCAAATAAGCCGAGGTAGAGTGCAGGGGCCCCTTGACAAAGTCTGGTGTATGACAGTCCCAGATAAGAGCATTCATGGATGACTTGACAATTACAACAATGTCTGTCGCAGGGAACAGGTGGATTCTGTAAGTCCTAGAGAAACTTGGAAGAATGAAAGAGGCAAATGTATTGCCGGAGCAAAGGCTGTAAGCCATACTGTGAGCCCATAGAGGTTGGTTGGAGGGGCTTCGCAGGACGATCACTTGGCAAAGTCTTCAGCTGGCTCAGGATTACGAGGGTGGTAAAGAGAACAGCCATCAAATCAGTATGTGCAGCTGCAGAAAAAGCCACTAGGTGGCTTTCGATCAGGAGGGCTGATCCATAAACAGTTGCTACTGGGGCGCAGGTTGGGACCTGACTAACCCCAGCCGGGTCACCCGGGAGAGGGTGTCTGATGTTAAAAGACACGAAACACCCGATGACCCCAGGGAACATCACTGATGATGCGTCCCAGATGTATCTTCCATACATACATATATAGTTTAACCGTGCAGGGGCCTTTTTTCCACCTTATCTTGAATTTGGGGCATTTTTGTTCATTTTGGTGGCACTTTTGGCCCATTCCACCAATCATTTCCAACCCTGCTCTACCGCCCCCTTCAGTATAGAGGTTGGTTACTGCAAGAGTGCAGGTATGTACTTAATGTGTTTGCGGATTTGCGTAAAGCAATGGTCGCCAACCCGTCGATCGCTTTGTTGTGGTGCAACTTTTTTTCAAGAGATGCAACGGGCGAATAAATCGGAAACAGCCGTTTTGAGCTCCAAACACACAATCGACAACTGGGCGGTTTTTAGTTTCACTTTGGATGCTCTCTATTCCAGACTTGCACACAAACTGCATTGCAATCGTTTCCCGAAATGGCATTTGAGTGAAAATATTATGAACAGGAATTTAACATAGGCCAGAGATGGGACAAAGAGACGGACGCAAAGAGAGCGCAGACTCGCAGCAAAGAAAATACCAGACACAGCAAGATCACCGTTTGTGATGCTTGAAATATAGGAGGAAAAATATAAATGTTGAATTGGGGTGGGGATTTATAAGAATGTATCTCTGAAGGAAACGGACTGTCTTTAGAATTGTTTCAATGGCATTGTCTTTTCCTCTTACCTCCTAATAAAGTCGTGTGTATAAGCGCAGCTGCTTTTTTACAGCGGCACCCAAAGAAACGCTTCTTTACCATGAGCACCACCTGCTGTCAAGAGTCAATTTGCATTTTCATTGTCCGTCTGTTTTTGTTTTATGCAGGTGTCTTATGTAACAATTTCACAAAGCTAAAGTCAGACCATTCTTTATTTGCTCTAAGTCTTGAAATCATGCAATCTAATTTAAATCAAAAACAACATTCTACATGTGCATGTCTTTGTTTGGATTGTGATTAAAATGCAGCGATTGACTCTAATTTCAAATGGCTCAAATGGTTCAGATTGGACTGTTATAGAGCAAATTAACAATTTTGGTTAAAGAAGAAGAAAAAAAACGGCACCTGGTATCGGAATTAGCCGATTTGCTTCTATAGGTAGATCTTGCCTTTCATCAAGGCCGAGGTCAGGGATCTTGGGCTTAAAAAGATTGGTGACCACTGGAGTAAAGTATGTTTCTGGCCTTGCGTTACCACATTCTTGTTATAGTTCTGGATAGTATCATGATGACCAGAGTTTAACTCGCCTACAAAGGTATCAGGGAGAGAGAGTGTATCCTGTCAGCGAGAGGTAACGTTTGCGCAGCCTTTGTGTTTGGGCTGATGAGCTGGGCGTTTTCTGCACTGGAAGCGGCTGTGAAAGTAATGCTTGGTAAAGGGTTTTGCCATCAGGAGAGGAGATAAGGTGTTCTCTCACTTTCTGTATTTCTCCCCTTCTCTGGCTGCAGCGCTTTTAAGTGGTTCAGCCTTTGAAGTGGAGGCAATTGGTTCTTGCTGCATCTATTGCCATGGAAACGATTTGACTCTGCCATTCACAAAGAGCCCACTGTAATATAAGAGCATCTTTGGAAGTCAGTCGGGGTCCGTCCTGTAAGTGTGAGAGGTGTGCGAGTCTACTTTTAGGGCTGAACAATATTGAAAAAAACTGACATAGTGATTTTGTTTGTCTGCAATATATATTGTGATTTGAAAAAATACAGGAAGCATCACCAGATAAGTTGAATAGCTATATTTGGAAAGATTTTGCGATTTTGTTGGGGAGTGCAACTGCTTAGAAAATAAAAAAGTATTTTTAAAAGTGTAAAATCGTTTATAGGTTAAACGATTTGGGAAAAAACTTGAACAATTTGGATGTTCATACATGGGCTTACAAGAACCAACTCAAACCAAACAGAGTTTTTTTAAATATATATATATATATATATATACATTTCCACTTGAGTTTTCATAGGCCACATTTACACTATGTTTGACCAATTCAACATAAAATAATAATAATTATGATTTTATTGTGAGTATTATTAAATATAATAAAATATGAAATATATTGTAATAACACTATTGTACAGTCAAATAAAAAAATGTTTTAATAAAATAAATGTTTTAATCTTTAATTGTCGTCAAATAACATATATTTAATTAAATATGTTATTTGACGAAAACCCATCATATATATACAGTATATATATATATATATATATATATATATATATATATATATATATATATATATATATATATATATATATATATATATTATATATATATATATATTAGTGCAGCCCTTTTTTGTATGTTTTGTGGAAGGGTGAAAGTCATCCATCTCTATTTCTTGCTGTCAGTTTCTTTGTCATAAACATGTCCCTCTGATATCTGTGGAGGTTTTCTAACAAACTCAAATCACCTCATGATGTCATATTCCCACTAAAGGTGCTTCCGACTTTTTGTTTCTGTATATCTCTGGCACTCGAAAGCCTTCAAGTATATTTTCCTCTCAGGCAGGCCCGTGTGTGCGCCGCCAAAGTGCACGCGTTTGTTCTGTACCTATTTCCTCCAGAAATAATCTCATTTCGAAGCTGGCTAGTGTTTGGCAGTTCCTACTCTCTCATCCCAGGAGCCTCTCGCTCTTCGCTGTCTTTCGGCAGCAGAAGGATTTGATTTGATAAAAACACAGCAGAAACATCCTCCGTGCTCGTTTGTTTACCTCCACTGACTCGGATCCTACTTCAAAGTCAGTGGAGACAACATTGGGAGCTGGGGAACTAGTGTGAATGTGTGTGATCTCGCCCTGTCAGTGGTTCTGTTCTGTTTGTGTGTGTTAGAGATTAACTGATGGCCATGGACAGGCTTTCTGGAGCTTCGCTGGTGTTAGTCAGGAGGGAGATGTGGGTGTAATTGAGGTCATTTGTCAAAGTCTTGACCTTGTCTAGACTGGCCGCTGTCTTTTGAAAAAACATAATGTTATTTTTTTATATAGAAAAGAAGGAATTGATGTGTACCAGGCCAGAGGCCCATGTAAATGTCACAATTATGTTGTGTCTTGTCTGCACCTGTCCTTGTTAATCCCTGATTAGTTAATCTTCCTTCACCTGTGTCTAGTTAGTTTCCTGATTTCACATTTTACACTTGGCATTAACATGCGATCACTGTGATCCGATCAAGCAGATCGGATCATTAGCCAATCAGGACATGGCGCGTTTACATTTGTTCACATTGAGTGAACTCTGTATCTGGATCACCGATCGGATTTCTGTTTCCTGCTTAATATTTAAATTAGGTCTGTGGCATGACAGATTAAGATCTCATGACTTACTGTGATTGTACAGGCGATCGCCTCGTTCAGATAATGTTGCACAATTAAAATGAAAAATGACACACATAGTATCATGTAAGTCTAAATAAACTGTTTTAAAGATTGACGTTATCGTGAAGTTGTATTGCTTTCCTCTCAATTACAAAGTAAACACAACAAAAATAACAGCGGTGAGAAAACAGCAGTTAAGAAAGCATCTGATCATAGCGATATGGACATATTTGCACAAGCTCTACAATCCGGCTCTCCAGTCAAGTCACGTCATGTTTATTTATATAGCTCTTCATAGAGTAGATTGCTTTAAAGCAGCAGCTTTACAATATTAAACATGACAAAACAATGTCAGTGTTTCTTTCAATTAGAATTTACTATAAAGTGCTTCTCCAGTCTGACCTCGAATCTACAGAAGAAATTGACGAATTAGACGGAAGAAGTTTTCCAAGTCAAAGAAGGCGGAGCTTCATAGCCACACCCACCTATTTCATAATCGCCACGGACCAATGGTACACGATGTTTACCAGCGGGAGCAAGCCTTTCTAGAAAGTTCGCTTTGGCAAGCTGTTTCAGACTCCCGAAACAAACGCAAAATGTACACCGTTTTGGACTGATTTTGTTCAAAATTAAGTCACATCAGATCACTTGATGTTTATCGGGGCCTTAATGTTATTATTGCATTGAACATGCTGAAATTTGCTGGTGGAGCTGAGATGTTAAAGACTCTCTGAAATACTTTCACAAGGAGTTTTATTTTCAGTAATAGTGTATTTCATTTTGAAACAGGAAGTTGAAATAACATACATTAATATGTTGTCTGTTTTTAAGTAGCGTATAGATTTTAGTTCCCAACAAAGAGGCGCAACAGTCCCATGATTTCTATGACAATCGTATTTATAATTTAGTTGGTGGGGACATAGCATTTTATTGGTCAAAAAATTCACCCTTGTTAACAAGATGATTTATTTTTGTCAACTTTTAGGAGTATACTAACATATAGATGGCTCAGATCTAATAGACATGGACCGAATGTCACAAAAACCTATTGATTTCATGGGGTCTATAAAGGTTAAAATCCCGCATGGGACAATCAACCTTCTACTGATAGCGATCACAGTTGTGCCCTTGAGCACCTCAGGTTCCTCCAGGGGGAATGTCCTTGAGACTAAACCTGGAAGCGGTCTCTAGAGCAGAGGTTTTCAATTCAAGAGTCTAAGAGGTCCGGTGTCTAGGTTTCCTTTCCAACGGAGGTCCGGACAATACGTTTTGGAATAGTTGCATATTTATATATATATATTATACATTTCCTTCTGGGCAGGAAAAAAAATCCTAAAAAGTCATCAAAGATGACGACATTTGGTCCCATGAGCCAAAGCAGTGGCGTCTAAAAGTTGAAATATATATGCACAGTCAGGTTCTCTACCAGTATTTGGAGTTTTTACTCTCTTTCCACCAAAGCATTTTGAGAGCCGGTTTGGAGCCGGGCCTGCTCTCGAACCAGTTCTTTGTGTTTCGACAGCCAAAGAACCGGTTCTCGGCCAGGAAAATCGGTTCCAAAGCGGCACCAACTCTTTGCCGGACTAGAACCGTTCATGTTTACGGCGGGGTTATTGTGACCAACAACACGACGGGAATGGGAAAGCTAAGACGTATGGCGACGTACACGGTGATGTAACGACGTCGTTCGCTGGGCTCTCTAGTCAGTGGGAAAACCAACAGGTTCTGAGAAGGTTTGCAAGTTAAACCAACTTTGAACCAGCACCAGTTCCAAACCAGTTCTTTTTTGGTATATGTGGTATATGTGGAACTATAGGCGTTTTAGCCTATACATATATATATATATATATGTGTGTGTGTGTGTGTGTTTTATTATGTGAGTGATTCCTAATATGCAGTACATTTCATCACCTCATCAAAAAAGTTTTATTGTGCTGGATTAAATAGAAAATATACACTACCATATAAAAGTTTGGGGTATGCAAGAAAGCACCAGAGAACATATTACTGAAACTCTGAATAAACCTTTTATAGAAATTCCCCCTTAAATCACACTCAAGTATATTTCTTTTTAAAACAGTTCAAACGGTCGAGCAGAACATGAATGAGCCATGTCTTATCTGTGGGAACTGGTTAATCTTGTCTCTTTGTTTCTCCTCATGCAGTCTGATTTACACGAGTCATCTCTGCCTGAATGAGTATTAACGGGTCTATTGGGTCATTACTGATCCGCTGTAGCGTCGCCCTGTAATCGCATGCTTTCTCTTTATCTCTCACATTCTCTTTTCATAATTCGGTCTTCGCCACCAGCAGAGCTCTGTCATACAGCTGTGTCATCAGGTTTACCTGTGTGAGACTCCCCGGACTCTACTGGCTTCAGGAGCCCAAACCTTCCTCTTAATCTTCTCATGGTGTCTTTCTTTGCTATCACAAAAGAACAGCATGCAGGGCAGCTTCCCACTGACCAGATACACATCTGGTTTGGTTATCGACAGGTAAACACCTGTCATGCTAATCACGCGTCTTGCTCATAAAGTGCTCCTTAAAGAGTCATTTGAAGGGTAAATTCACCTCAGCATTACATCTATCATCAGTAGCGTAGCGCAAATCCACGGGCCCACCCTGTTTACATTTAAACCATGAAGGCGAGTCAGTGAAGTCAGAGAAGCCCGAAACCCCGTCAATTATTCACTACAGAAAGTGAAAACATCTGACGCTGCATCAACGGTTCATATTCTTTCCGAGACGCTGAGAGCTGAATCTACTTTAACGTGCTGATAACGGTATAAAACTGTCTTCATTTATTTCCTAATATTTCTCTTGTGGCCCATAAGTAGTGAAAAAAATTAGAAGAGAAGTTTCTCGTTTTAAACAAGTTGTTTTTGAAATGAGGACTAAGCTAATGTAGCTATAATCTTATATTTTCCGCGCAGCTCGTCAGTTATGGGGTGATGCGCTATAACGTGATTGCGGTGAAATTGAATTGTAGCTAATAGCCTATTCATTTAATAATAAAAGTAATAGCTAATTATAATTTATTAGGTCAGCTGATGCTGATCATCATCTATCGGCACAACCTGGCACGGGAACTGAACCTTTCCGCGGGGCCTTCCAACAAGCGGGGCCCCGCCGCACCCGTCCGCTACGCCACTGTCTATCCTTGATTCAGTCACAGACTCAGACTGGAACGATCAAAAACTATACATAACACTATCATTCAAAACTATCGTTTCGGTAATACTTTTTTATATATTTTGAAAAAAAGTCTCTTATGATTATCAAGGGTGCATTTATTTCATCAAAGCAAGTAAAACAGTAAGCTAATATTGTCAATTATTACAATTTAAAATAACTGTTTTCTATTTAAATGTTGTAAATGTAATTTGGGTAACACTTTATTTTGTGATTTGCTTACTACAGTAATAACAGTAAATTATGCACAATTACAATGTACATAGGTAATTAAAAATACTCAGTTACTTATTTGAGTATTTTATTTATTCCTGGTGGCAAAGCTGTATTTTCAGCATCATTACTCCAGTCTTCAGTGTCACGTGATCCTTCAGAAATCACTCTAATATGCTGATTTGATGATCAAGACACATTTATGATTATTAACAGGTGAAAACAGTTGTGCTGCTTCATTTTTTTGTGGAAACCCTGATACATTTTTTTCAGTTTTTTTTTTATTTTTATAAATTCGAAAGAACAGCATTTATTTGAAATAGAAATATTTTGTAACATCTTTAATATCACTTTTGATCAGTGTGATGCAGTTTAATTCACTTCTACATAAAAAAAAATAATTGATTCATAAAGGCTCAAATCATTAGGAGCATTCCTAGTAATAGTGATACTAACAGTTTGTAGACTTTTCTAATATACTATTTTTTATATTCAAATTGAATTGGAAACTTTTTATCATTCCTTCAGCATTTATATTTGTTACTTTTCACATGCTCTTTTTGGATAGATTTGATTATTTTACTTTTGTCCCAGACCAACTTAATGAAAATCCATCATAAGAATATAAATTATTACTTTTAAAAGAAAACTAAACAAGAACTGAAGAGAAATAACTATATTTAGCCGCAGTGTGTACGTCAGTTTTTTCAAATGAGCAAATGTCCCTCTGGTGTGTAACGCTGCGAGCTGAACCTCTGCCGGGTGTTTTGGACCGTGACTGCAGAGAGATTTGATTGGAGAACAGGAGAAGGCGTTTGACTGTCTTCTTATGCATGCTCTTTATTGGAAATGTCATGGGTTCACGGGGCGTGGGGGGAGGGGTGCGGGGGGTATTGATTATCTACATAATTAAGTATTCTTTAAGTACTTGGCTTTTGATTGGGCTTTCACATGCTAATGCTGGCCGCTTGTCTCAGACCGCAGAACAATCAGAGCTTGATTTGTTGGGATAAGGTGATGTTAATGGAGTATGGCGGAGTTGCAAGGGTGACCTCTTGCATTTTAGCCAGTTTCCATAAATGAGGAGGGCAATGCAACAAAGGGCTGTCAGATGTGAGGTGTCAGACACACACGACCTTGGCCCCGGCTCCAGGCTATCAAAGGTTATGAAACTGCAGGCCAGAGATGATAGAGACTAGTTTATGAGCCTGTGTCAGCGGTCCCAGCGTTCTCTCGTGAGTGTAAAATCTGCATCCAAGAGCTCAACGGGACACATTTTGATAAGAGAAGTGATGCAAAAACCTGCGGGTTTAGTTTGGTGATATTAAAATATGTTTTCTATTCACTGGTTTTGAAGGGGTAATTTAGGACTGGTCTTAATTTAGTCTACAATTTACTCGTGCCATTCGTCATTTGATACAGAATATGAAACATTTTATATGAAGCAGCAGAGAGGAGCAGCAACTGGCTGTGGTTGAGATGGAAAGATTCTGGCTGGCTGTGTATGGGCCGCCACGCTACGGTTTCGTAGAATTCTTGAAAACTTGAAGAGTCTGTTGGTTTATTTGTATAGGTTGTATAGTATACAGTCATTACGTTCCTGTGGATATTGCGTGAATGACGGGTGGTTGGGCAGATATTGTGTTGCGGTAGGTAGTATGCCATACGGAACCGTTGCCACTGAAACTGCATTAACGCACCAGTGGGGCTCGACAGCCTTAGTCAAACGGGATTGCGCGTATGGTTAGGCTGCGGAGAGATTGTGAGATTGTGGTTAGGTCTCAGCAGCAGGAGGGATGTAGAGGTCAGTAAGCTGGGCTGAGTTGAGTAGGGGACGGAGGGGGGTGACTGGGACGCCAGAGTCACTGTCGAGCCCTCTTGAGGTGTCGTGGGCTAGTCGACGAAACACTGAGGACGGAAGGTGCCCACTTGAAGACCCTAGAGATGTCCCCTACTCGGCTCAATCCAGACGGTTGTTGTGCTGGTCCACTAGGGAGACCACACTGTAGTTCCAGCCGTCGTGTGTGCTGACGCGCCAAGTACACTGCAGTCGTTAACGCCGGACAGAAGGGGAGTCACACCACCATATGGAAAGAAGCGTAAATGGGTGAAGCATAGTTTACTGTAAAGCTACGTCTTAGTGTTGCTTATCTTGGCGAAAGCCAAGTACAAATCAGCATGAAGTTTTAACATCTACTCTCGTGTAATGGAAATCATTATAACGTGTACTCTTATTTTAAAGCGTCATTAATGTAAAAAATCTAAATACTAAAAAAAAGATCAGGGTTATTATCAAGTCTTTGATTGAATCTGTAAATAAAAGCAAAATAACTGAGAAAAATGAGAATTAGTCCTCAGATATCATGTCTTTTATTTTATGTCTAAATATCTAGCATTAATTGGATCTCAAACAGTTTCATTAAAAGTAGTTATCACTCCACCACCTGCGTGACATCATTAACCGACGTGGTTGAACGACAAATTTGTGACAGTACGGTTTTCGGGAAACAGTCGTGACTAGCTAGTTGATTTCTTCAACGACGTATCGTACTACGGTAGTTCAGCAGCGAGTTACGTCGTTGTTCGGGAAACACACCCCTGGAAGGTTACACAGCAATGTCACCCTGACTACATTAATATTCATGAGTGAAGTCATGAATGTGTCACTGCATCACACACAGCCCACCTCCATCAGCACCTGTTTACTATATCTGTTTTTTCCAAATCAGATATGAAAAACTCTTCTTTATGGCCGGGTCTGTAAAACTCAGCCCTTCCCATTCATTATTTTTATATCTAAAGGTGATGTTATTTTTGATCGATGTCCTCAAGGCAAGCTAAACCAAGAAAATCTTCTTACAGTTCAAAGTAGGAACAATAGATCGCATTTAAGATCGAAATCACACAGGGAGTAAAGCAAGCCAGAATGTGTCTGCGTCTCCTCTCTTCGTCCCTGAAATGAAAAAGTGTGTGTTCCTCTGGTCATTTCTGCTCAGCTGTAGCACATTTAGCTCATAGACAGACTCAAGGGTCATGAGTGAGTCTTGTAGAAGGTGATATAAGAGGTGGATCACTGAATCCAGACTTCCTCAGTCCCGTCCCGTCTCACATGTGACACTCTTTAGAGTCGAGGCAGATTACCATGCATCCATAACTCGCATAATGAGAGTCCGTGCTGGTGAATTCACAATTTATGTAACCTCATTTACTCACCCTCGTGTCATTCCAATCACTTGTGACTCGCTTTCTTTTGTTTAACGCAACATTAGACGTTCTGAAGAATTTCCGTGCTTATGAAAGCATGCAATGAACATCTATCAACTATCAAACTCCAAAAAGAACAAACACTATAACAAGCTTTGTGTGGTAAAGGAATGTATGAAAAGCAAGTGACATAGTTTGTACTGTTATTTTAAACTGTCATAATTGTAAAATCGTAATACTACATAATACTTGTTTTCTTTAAAAAATCATGAACTTGTATTAACTAACATTAATGAACAATAAGCAAAACATTTGGTAAAGTATTCATTAATCTTTGTTAATGTTAGCTAATAAAAACACAACTTATTTATTAATTCATGTTAGCTCAAGGCCATTAAATAACATTAACAGAGACAACTATTAGTTTTAATAATGTATTAGTATAAATAGAATTTAACATGAACTGAGATTAATAAAGACTTTAGAAGTATTTTTCATTGTTTGTTCACGTTAACATATGTGGTTAACTATAAAACATGGAACATTATTGTAAAGTGTTAACTAAAATAATTTCATTCATGGAATTATTAAATAATAAATCCATGAATTATTATTTAAACGGTCATAATAGTTACTACAACATTCGCTAATCGCTCAAACCAATGCATAACAATAGAGTGTAAATAGCCATAATGACTATTAAATTGTAAATAATTTTGGATAATTTCTAATTGTGAATTGATATTAAACAATTGATACCCATACGACAGTATTGTGTGATAAACAGGCTAACGTGTATAGACTATGTGAAATGCCATTCGCAACTCATTGACTGAATCCATCATGAAAAGATTATATTGTAAAAAAGCCATTACATCCCAGAATGTTATTAAAATAATAGTTCACTCAAAAGTGAAATTATGTCATCATTTATGAATCCAAAACTGATTACTTCCTTTCTTCTGTAGAACACAAAAGATGATGTTGAGAATCAGTGTTTTTTGTTGTTTTGTCCATGTAAAAGTCAATGGCCTCCAATTTTGTTTGGCTCCCAGCGTTCAAAATTTCCTCTTTTGTTTTTCGCAACAGAAAGTCATTTAGAGTTTGGAATGGCAGTAAGGCGAGTAAATGATAACAGAATTGATTTTTGGTCGGATTATTCCTTCTATCCCATAGCAAGTTTTTGATTTTGATTAAATATTACAAAAGATTGTTTTTCTTTGGAGTAAAGTTTACTGATCAATCGTGCGGAATAAGATGCGCATTAAACAAGGGAAAGGCTCAGTGTAGGTTTCATGTTGAATTCAAGTCTTTTCCTCCAATTAAATCTCTCAAATCTCATTTGCATATCCACATGTACACTCACCTAAAAGATTATTAGGAACACCTGTTCAATTTCTTATTAATGCAATTATCCAATCAACCAATCACATGGCAGTTGCTTCAATGCATTTAGGGGTGTGGTCCTGGTCAAGACAATCTCCTGAACTCCAAACTAAATGTCAGAATGGGAAAGAAAGGTGATTTAAGCAATTTTGAGCGTGGCATGGTTGTTGGTGCCAGACGGGCCGTTCTGAGTATTTCACAATCTGCTCAGTTACTGGGATTTTTTAAGGTTTACAAAGAATGCTGTGAAAAGGGAAAAACATCCAGTATGCGGCAGTCCTGTGGGCGAAAATGCCTTGTTGATGCTAGAGGTCAGAGGAGAATGGGCCGACTGATTCAAGCTGATAGAAGAGCAACTTCGACTGAAATAACCACTCGTTACAACCGAGGTATGCAGCAAAGCATGTGTGAAGCCACAACACGCACAACCTTGAGGCGGATGGGCTACAACAGCAGAAGACCCCACCGGGTACCACTCATCTCCACTACAAATAGGACAAAGAGGCTACAATTTGCAAGAGCTCACCAAAATTGGACAGTTGAAGACTGGAAAAATGTTGCCTGGTCTGATGAGTCTCGATTTCTGTTGAGACATTCAGATGGTAGAGTCAGAATTTGGCGTAAACAGAATGAGAACATGGATCCATCATGCCTTGTTACCACTGTGCAGGCTGGTGGTGGTGGTGTAATGGTGTGGGGGATGTTTTCTTGGCACACTTTAGGCCCCTTAGTGCCAATTGGGCATCGTTTAAATGCCACGGCCTACCTGAGCATTGTTTCTGACCATGTCCATCCCTTTATGGCCACCATGTACCCATCCTCTGATGGCTACTTCCAGCAGGATAATGCACCATGTCACAAAGCTCGAATCATTTCAAATTGGTTTCTTGAACATGACAATGAGTTCACTGCACTAAAATGGCCCCACAGTCACCAGATCTCAACCCAATAGAGCATCTTAGGGATGTGGTGGAATGGGAGCTTCGTGCCCTGATTGTGCATCCCACAAATCTCCATCAACTGCAAGATGCTATCCTATCAATATGGGCCAACATTTCTAAAGAATGCTTTCCGCACCTTGTTGAATCAATGCCACGTAGAATTAAGGCAATTCTGAAGGCGAAAGGGGGTCAAACACAGTATTAGTATGGTGTTCCTAATAATCCTTTAGGTGAGTGTAGATGTATTGCAGTACACTCACATACAGAAATATACGGTATATAAAGCAGATCTCAACTTGATTGTTTAAATTGTCGCAAAATGCAAATCTAACTTTATCCGTATCTCTAATCAGCTAGGCATGAATATATTTAACATCACGGTTTTCTGTAAAGCTGCTTTGAAAAAGTGTGTATTGTGAAAAGCGCTGTACAACTGAAATCGACTCGACCATTAAGTTTGATGTCAAAAACACGAATTCGAACATGGCTCAGAATTCACGATTTCTCGTGTTGCGTTTCATGGAAGAAAGAAAGTCAGAAGGGTTTAGAACGACATCAGGATGATTAAATAATTGTAAAAAAAAAAAATCGTTTTGCATGAACTGCCCTCTTAATATGCAGTAAAAGGTGCGCCCATGGTCACGTTGCGAACATCCATTGGCTCATTATCTCCTGTGGAGGGGAGTGTTATTGTACTTGTAACACGAGCTTTTATCAGCATTGCAGTGTGCTAGAAGCATAAGATCCACATTAAGTAGCTAACTAACCCCTGCGGTTGGATTCATTTTAGAGTTGCCGTGGACCCGCTGGTTTCATTTCCTAAAACATTTCTTGAGCGTGACTCAAACAGCTGTGTCGGTCAGCGGGAGGCACTATACATTAAGACGCCTCCCTGCTGGCAAACTGCGAATAGTAATTAAGCTATGAAAGTGGCTAAATGAGGCTTTAACAGTCGTGCCAGGCTTATGATGCCGTCTTTGTAACTCTGTGTGTGTGTGTGTGTGTGCGTCAAACATCTTTCGGTACAGATCAAAAAGAAGGGTGGGAGTTAAACTTTGATCTTTCTGCTTTTGTTTGCATCTTTTGATCCCTCCCGAACGGTCCGTACACAGGAGAATCTGTTTGAGCTCTGAGGATCTGAAGTGCTCTATAGTTCCACTAGTCAAATTGTCATGACACCGCACGTTTACACGCCGGACAAAAGATGTCTGTTTCGAGGCAAAGGCAGTCATTAGCGTGTGTCTGTATAGATTTCATCATGTCGTAATACATTTTCTTTTGCAAGCGAAATTGAATTGTACAACACAGCACAACTGATCAATTGAATTGCACGGGAGACTAAACAGATATTGACCAGCCAAGCATGAGATGTAAAGGCTTTTTTTGCTGTTTCTTTAGCAGACATTTGATCATTGTTGTGCATGGCAGATGGCGGATCCTCCAGCATGACAAAATAAAATCAATGGAAGTTTCTTTGTCTCGCTGTGTGACTTTTCCCCTCATTGCAGTATATCACTTCAACTTTCATTTGCCATTTCAGGTTTTATTATGCTGCATGATTCTAAGTTGACCATGTCAAATGAATGGTACTGTATTAACATCTCCATATAACTGCTTTTTCCTGATGCTACTTCTTAGAGCCGCTTCTTTTCTGATACGCTAACTTGCCCTGCAGGACTAATCAGACACCTCTTTTTTTTGTGGCATTATGCAATGGCACTTCATGAATCCTCAAGTATACGGATCCCCTTGTAAGGAACCACTTCTTTAAAATATAAAGGCAGCTAATACAGGATATATGAATGTATAAAGATTAGGGGTGTAACGGAACACAGAAGTCACAGTTCGGTACATACCTCGGATTTGACATTTGACAAAAGACATGATGTGCACATGCGTAGCCAATTTCACATGCATAAAACCTAATTCACGTGCGCAAAATAAAAAAAAAGATGAATTCACAAAAAGCAATTCACGTGCGTAAAATAAAAGTATGTGTTCATAAAATACGTTTTACAAACTGCACAGAAAGTTTTGAATGTTTAAAACTTACGAGTTTATCGTTGAATCTGAATGTGTAAATCATCATTTGTTTGTGAATCGCCTTGGATTTGTGTGTGTATTTTTGAGACTTTCCTGGAGGCGCTCATCTCCCACCCGGGTCATTCGTACTCTTTAACCAATCAGATTTAAGCTTATCAATCGACCAGTCATGATCGCGTGAGGGCGTGCCTACCTGGATGTTACATCATCACCTTTTGACCCCAGTTCAAGTCATGGCTGTGCTATGTGCAGTTAAACGGTTAATTTCTGTGTTTTCTGAAGTTGAAGAAGTTATTATAAGAAATTTTGCGCCAGTTTCCCAGGAAGTGATGATTTTGTCCTCTTCAACACATGATGCTTTATTCGCAAATGTTTTATGCGATATTCCGATATTAGTTAAATTGATTACTTTTGATCGATGTAATGCGTCCTTTTTGAATGAAAGTTTTAAAAATAAAATTGTACTGACACCAAGCTTTTGACCGGTAGTGTATATTAAATGGAAAAGAGCTGTTAGACTCGTTGATAATAACTCCTTATGTGTTCCACCTGCATGTGCCCTCTTTATTGTATAGATAATGTGGGTATGGGATTCAAACTGTGTGAGAGTATTTCTAGCTGATGTGCGCTAACAGCTGTGCCACAGCTCTGACCTTAGGTAACTCCACAGGAGATATGCTAGTCAAACTGGTCTCTTTCCATATGTCTCTCTCTCTGTGTGTGTGTGTGTGTGTCTGTCCTGAAAAGTTCACCTCTCAGTATGCTACACTCCTTCATTGCCATGGTAACAACATGTCATCCCTCTGTATTCTTTATCTTTAATTATTTTTAGACAAATGTGAGCCTTTTTTCCCTTTTATAATTCTAATATTTGCTGGCAGCCTGCGAGTCCCCCAGTGGGTCCAGTGCGATTAGTGCGCGCGCCCCCATTTGCATGAGAAAAGTGAGCCGGCGTTTGCGCTAGCAGCCCTGGAGGAGGATTAGCAACATGAGCATTCTGCAGTCCACAGGACGGTGTGTGCGTTCGAGACTTCAACTCTGCTACAGGTTTCTACTGTGTGACCTTTACAACTTTGTACATTTTCTTGTTGTGGAAATTTCACTGTAATATGTGGCTATTTGCTTCTATCCCATCATACTGGAGACACATTAGAATGAAGGTGTAAATGCAATTTACTAATATTACTGATACTGGGTAGGGATTGTATGTTGTAACAGGGGAATGTTTTTAGGGAAACCAGCGAATGTCTTACTTATAGGCTTCATCCGAAAGCTGAAAAATGCTGCCTTCAGAGGATGCTTTCCAAGGTGTAGCGGACGTAGGCCAGTGAGAGCTGTGTGTATAAACCTCACTCCCCTGATCTCAAGAGTCGCTCTAGCAACTGACGCTAGAGGCGGCAGTCTTTAGCCTCCTTGTTAGTGCTCCCACCTCCCATGCAGAGGTTCAATATCGCTCGGAGCAGATTGAGTAGAACCGGTTACATTTTGTGCCTTGACCCGGATGAGAGTGAGGTTTAGGGGGTGATTGTGACGGACGTATGTATGCCAGTAAGAGCTAAGCGTGTAAACCTCTGATCTCAAGATCAACTGACGCTAGAGTAGTGTTGTCAAAAGTACCAACTTCGGTACCAAGTCGGTCCTGAAATTGTAAAATTGTGGCGCTTTGAGCGCTGTTGAGTGGAATCGTAAACACCTCTGATTGTCCATTGTGTTCACACGCCCATCGGATATGTTTCTGATTGGCTACAATGATCAACGCACAGGAGCGTTTGAAAGCACAAACGCCCCCGTGTGTATCTGTGTAAGTGCTCAGGGAAGAGTGTCATTGATGTATATTACAACGTTTTTGAAGTGCTGATCATTTCAGCCCATCAAAGTCATGATGATTTGATGAACGCTTGAACACAATTGGCAATCAGAGGTGTTTGCGATTCCTCTCAACAGCGCTCAAAGCGTCACATTTTTTAAATTTCAGTACCGACTTGTTACTTACGACAACACTACGTTAGCGGCTGCGGTCTGTAGCGTCTTGTTAGCGCTCCTACCTCCCATGCTGCAGACCCCGGTTCAAGTCTTGCTAGCTGCTGGTCAAGTAGGACCGGTAACAAAGGCATGTTCGAATCCAATATTAGCTTCACTCCTGTCACAGAATGGGCAAGACAAAAAGGTGTGAGGACTCAATTGCAGGAGAAAATTATACTTTAATTATAAAATAAACAAACACAAAGCAAAACCCACAAGGGGGAAAACACAATGGAAGAAAATAAAAATAAAACAACAACAACAGAACCTGAACAGAAGATGACGGGAGACATTAAACAACGATCCGACAAAGACTGCAAACAAGAGGAGACTTAAGAAGGGGACTAATCAAGAGGGGACAGGTGGAAGAACTCAAACAATAATCAGGTAACGAGGGGGAGGGATCAGACAACGACAAGAGCACATGGCCCAAAATAACAAAACACCCATGTGCAGCACCAGACAGGACAGGCATGTGACAACTTCCTGTCTCCTGAGATACCTTCATCTGATGGATGTTTGAAGGCAGCATAGATGTATTCTTCACTGCCTTTGATATCCCACAATGCTGTGCGTTCCATTCCGCGACAGTTGAGCTAAAAAAAATAATGCCATTTGAAAGTTGCAGTTGGTAATCAAAAAATCAAACATTTTTGACCAAATTTTTCCACTTTTGATGTAATTTCTAGCAATAAATTGGTATTGAAGTAATTTAAATATCCGTTTAGTTTTCACCAAAGCTTGCTTTATTTTACTGTAGATCATTAAACCGTTACGCTGCCTCAGAGGTCTGTCAGAAATCAGTTTCTTTTCACCTTTGTGCACCAACGCTCCCTGCCAAGTCATTGCCTGATTAGGCAGCGAGGCAACAAGTCACTGCCTAAGCCTTCGGACGCAAGCCATAGATGTGTCTGCACTTTTTTAAATGGGAAAGAAGAAACACAATTTAAGACAATTTCAAAGGGTCAGTTCACCCAATAATGAAAATTCTGTTATCATATAATCAGGTCGTTCCAAATCCCATACGACTTTTGTTCATGTTTGAAACACACACAATGTTGATATTTTAATTAAACCTGAGAGATTTCTGTCCCACCATGGAAAGTCCATTCCACTAAAAGCCTGTTACACACCAAACCGATATCAAAGAATTCACAGCGACAAACTATTTCGTCACCGAGCATCGTCCACGTCCGGGCTAAAGATCACAACCAATGGCCAATTAGCATGTACATTTAGCGTCTGCATGAGAGGAAATAACTGTGTATACCAGTAGGTGGCTGTAGTCTGTATGTGTCAATCAGAAAGGGAAGCCGGTATTGCTACCTCCCATTTAAACAGTAGCACAATTCAATAGCGAAAAATGCTACCTATGTATTGTGCTACAAGCATCATATTCGTGTGGTTTGAGGCTTTATTAACATCCATATCTACCCCTACCCTAAACCTACCCTTAAAACAATGCAAATGTAGTTGGTAGCACAATCTGATGGGTAGCATTATTTGTCAACTCAACTCAACTCAACTCAAATCAACTTTTATTTATAAAGCACTTTCAAAACCAATTAAAATGGACCAAAGTGCTGTCCACAAGTAATAAATATTTAAAAAATACACAGAAATATAAAATTACATTAAGACACGACACCGAGACAATCAATCCACAAATCACTTACAGTTGCTATACTCACACCCAGAAAATCAAGCCACAAAACACTCACAATTCTCAGACCTAATCAAACGCCAAAAGCTTGATGAAATAAATAAGTCTTCAAGTCCTTTCTAAAAATATCCATGCTTGACGAGGATTTTAGAGATAATGGCAACACATTTCAAAGTGCAGGAGGCGCAACAGAGAAGGCGCGATCTCCACTACGCCTCAAGCGAGACCGTGGGATGGTTGGAAGCATGTTCTGAGAGGAGCGTAGATGACGTTGAGACTGATAAGGGATTATCATGTCCTTTATATATTCAGGACCTAGATCATGCAGTGCTTTAAAAACAAACATTAACACCTTAAATTGTATTCTGTATTTAACACGTAGCCAGTGAAGAGATATCCAGTGGTGTAAAGTAACGAATTACAAATACTCTCGTTACTGTAATTGAGTAGTTTTTTTTAGGAATTGTACTTTTTTAAGTAGTTTAAGAACAGTGTACTTTTACTTTTACTTGAGTACATTTTAAGTGCTGTATCGGTACTTTTACTGCGCTATTTTCCCTGAACCTGCCGTCGCTACATTTATATTAATATTTATTTTTATAATAAGTCATCTTGTGACTCCATGCGTGATTCCCGTCAAATCAAATCGCGCGCGGAAAACTTTGCATCAAACCAGCATCAACAGACTTCGAGACACCTGGCGCCAATTTATTTTGTTCACGAAGTGACTTTCGGAGTGGATCTTGAGCCTGGAGGAAGTTCATGCATTTGTGTCTTCATATAGGCACAAAAACAGCGCAAGCGTCACACCTCACACGTGCTTCAGTGTGTGTGTGTGTGTGTGGTAAATGAAACTGCGCATCGGCTGCACCATTCATTCACACAGAACATGCAGGATTCGCATTTAAATTGTCTTTGTGGTTTAATATTCACACTATATCGCGATTTGATTTCAAGTGTACTGAACTGCTTTCTATTTTTCTTCAAAAAATTGACAAATTCCGTGAAATTCCGAGTTATAAATTCCTTTTTTATGACTGGATTTTGTCAGCATTTTAGGGGGGGCGGGGGTCGTCCAAAACAATGGTAGGGGAAACGCTGTATTTTTAGTGCTAGCAGTCAAAAATAAAACTGTTGGAGAAATATTGAAATACTGTTTCTTTTTTTCTATGAATCTGTGATAAAAGAGTAAGCTACATTTTCAATTTGCAGGCTATAAGGTGGACTAACATTCATAGCATAATACTCACTACTCACTACTCTTGAGTACTTTTAAAAGGGCTACTTTTTACTCCTACTTTGAGTAGTTTTTAGGACCGGTACTTTTACTCTACTCTCACTACATTTTTTGACAAGTAACAGTACTTTTACTTGAGTATGCTTTTTCAGTACTCTTTCCACCACTGGAGATATCAATACAGGTGCTATATGATCCCATTTTCTGGTATTTGTTAAAAATCTCGCTGCAGCATTATGGACACGCTAAAAGATGAGTAACCAGTGAATCACTTATGCCTAGATAAAGAGCATTACAATAATCTAACCGGGTTAAAACGAAGGCATGTAAAACAATATCTAAGTCCTTATATAAAAGGATTGGTTTCAGCTTAGACAGTTTTCTCAAGTGAAAGAAAGAGGATTTCACAACGCTGTTAACTTGGCGATCAAAGCGCATTTCAGAATCAAAAAATACTCCAAGATTCTTCACAAAACTATACATATTGTTGGACCATAGTCCACAATTCCCAGCCAGACCCTTGCCAAGCTCCTTGTTCCCGAACATAATAAACTCAGTCTTATCCTTATTTAACTGTAAAAAATTATTTGCTAACCATCCCTTTACCTCAGTCAAGCACTTATAAAAATTAGTAAAAGATGTACAGCCATCACACTCAAGAGGAAAGTACCGTTGTAAATCATCAGCATACAAGTGGTAATTAAAATTATGCTGCTTAAAAATGGACTCCAAGGGTAGCATGTACAATGAAAATAGAGTCGGACCAAGACATTAAGAGCGCAGAACCAGGCATTGTCATTGTCAGAACCAGGCATTAAGAGCGCAGATATACAAACCGCAAACAAAACAATGCTTGCTTACCATTTTTAATATGAATCATGTATATGATTCATATTTGAATTTGAATCACATATTTGTTTATTGTAATGCTCATGCAACATGAAAATGTACAATTGGTAGAGCCTTCTCTGTGTCCACTTTTTGGCGTTTGCTCACTTTCGTCACTTTCACTATTCTTTTCGTGCACTGGTTTGCTAATCCAAACAGCCAATCAGAGTGATCCGTCTCACTGACTGCCCGACTTCAATACAACATGCTCAGTTGGCCAAAAAATTCAGATGGGGTCAGACAAGTGAACAATGCAGAACACAACGCAAAAACTAAGATGACATCCTTGTTTCCTTCTGCTTCCCCCGTCATGTTTAGGTGAACTAACCATTTAAGGGCATTTTCACACCTAGATCATTTGTTTTGTTCCAAAACAGAGACTTAATTTTGGTTCACTTTCACAAGGCAACATTTCAAACCGTACCAAAATGCGTTTATGCAAGTCACGTGCGAGTAAAAGTGTCCTCTTAGTGGTCAGAGTTTCTTCTGCGTCATCCATCAAGATGATTGAAAAGTTCACTCCACAAGCTCATTGTGGCTTATTTGTAACTGTCAACAGATACACACGCAAACACTACACATTCCCGCATTATTATATAACTAATGGAATGCAGGAAGCAAGGCTTCGTCGGGACAGCATTCTTGCAATGGACGGAGAAGAGCAATTACACAACATTTTAAGATTTTTTCAACTGCAATAACTAATGTGCTCACTCCCAGAATCAGACACTGCTGATTTTTATATAACACATTTGTCGTTATGAATTATGATGCCGCTTGGTTCATTGGTCCGTTGGGTTGGATTGCTTTCACACCTCACACCGAACCGCCCCAGAGTTCGTCTGCAATCGGGCCGAGACCTCCTCGTCCAGGCGATCTCGGAGCAATTGGTTTGGTGTGGATCCGAGAGCGATTGCCGTGTTCACATATGCCTAAGAGAGAAATTGCTCCAAATTCTGAAACAAACGCTCCAAACGAGCCAGGTGTGAAATCACCATAAGATTAACAATTCAAAAGCCTTTGAATATTAAAGTAAATAACTGAAGATTAAAATTGATGTTCTGGGTTTAAATTCTTTTGTGGCTGTGAAGATGTTACTTAGTGGCCACAAATAAACCCCGACAACTTCCATATTTTCTCTATCTATTCGCACAAAAGCAAATTGGTGGGGAGCAGATCGTCTGTGATTCCTTCTGGCCGTTTTGATAAGCATGTGTTTTGTACTGTTTGCACTCAGATGCTATCAGCCTTTGTATCTACATTCATCTTTTTAGAGATCACATTTAAAGTTCCACTCTGCTTAGGTTTACAGAGAAGTCCAAGGATCTGTGTTTGTGTGTGTGTGTGTGTGTGTGTGTGTGTGTGTGTGCGTGTGCGTGTGCGTGTGTGTGTGTGTGTGTGTGTGTGTGTGTGTGCGTGTGTGTGTGTGTGTGTGTGTGTGTGTGTGTGTGTGAGTGTGAGTGCCGTCACATTCAGATTAGAGTAGTCATTAGTCTCCGAAGAGATAATTGGTGTGTAGCAAGAATCTTTTCCCTGCAAAACGTTTCCCTACAAAAGGGACCAGATCATTACACCACGGTTGTTAGAGGAGAGGATTGGACTGCCACTTTGGGGTCAGACCCCTGCCTAAGCTCACACACATTCATCTTCACTCATTTGCCTTCCATAATTATCCTGTGTGGATTTAACGGCGAGTTTTTTTTTTTTTCTGCGGGCCAGGAATACGCAGGACCTCTTTGGCTCGGTTCCCCATTAAGGTGCTTCTCGTCTCCTCCTGAGATTAGGTGGCTGGAATGAAAGGCGTCCCCTCTCAGAGCGTGACCCTGGGGTGGATGTTGGGTGCGCATCAGCATTGCAAGCGCTGGGCGTCCTGAAGAGGACCGCTCATTAGCGTTTGTGTGCGCCTGCCTACGGGATATGGAGCGTAATGTATGTTAATACATGCACTTGTCAACTCTTGTTGCATTTTGATGAGGAACGTCCTGCTGAAATGACCAGCATATACTGTATGTTGTGTTTCGGATGGTGGCGTGCGAAACGGGCTTCATGGCTAGCTTGACGCGTAAGACTTCAAAGTAGCGAGACTAGAAAGCTCATAGGTCAACCAGCTTCACCAGCTATGTTTTGCTATGGGTCAGTGATAAATAAGTGGCTATGAGGGGGACATTTTTTTTATTTAAAACAAATTAAAACTTATGTTGAATTCATATTGATAACGTTGTGGCTGTAGGAACAAAGAGTCTTGATGAAATAAACAAGGAATACTCGATCGCAGAAGAACAACCATGTTAACTTAGACAATACTGGAAACCGAAAAGAAAGAACTCAAGGCTTAAACAAATCAAGGAGAACAGAAACGGGTGTGTTAAACTAATTAACAGCCAGAGTAACTAGAACTCAGGCAAACCAGAACAGACCACACAGAGCGAAAACCGGACTTAACAGAATTTACATGATACACGTGATTTAGAAAATTTGAATACCATTTTTAACAAAAGTTTAATGACTCAAAGAATGTCATGTGGTATAACCATCAATTAAAACGTATGTACATATTTTACTTTACACCTTGAATACAAATGATTATTTTTAATAGGGTGAATTGCCCTAATGTGGGACACTGCCTAATGTGGGACACCTAAGATTTAGTGTTTGTAGGTCCCCCATAAATGCATGGATGACAGTGAAACTATGGGTTAGACAAAGCTGTGGTGTCATGTGATCAAAATCACATGACCTATCAAATGTCCAATCATATTTGAGGGTGGAGCAATCATCAAAAAGGAGACACCTTGTGTAAAGACCATCCGAAGGTTAATGACATAGAGTTTTAACAAATTTGATGTTAAGGAGTTAAATAGATTTTAAACAAAGCAATCCTGCTACTTTTTAGCCTAATATGCTTATGAAATGTTTGTCCATCAAAACATAGTGTAACTTTATGTGTATAAACTATATATTTTATATTTTTATCAAATTTCCTAGTGTCCCACATTAGGAAATGTAGTTTCCAAATCCGGGACAGTATGATCAGCCTAATGTGGGACAGTACTTCAATGAGTCAAAAATGTGTGGTGGGGCATTTTTTAAACATTTATTTTTTATTTTTTTAATAAAAATATGAATAATGTTTATATTAGACAAATCTTAACTAAAGAAAAAAATTTTCACCCAAGGCATTGATGAAATGGAAACAGGATTTCCATGACCTTTTTTCAGAATCTGTGGTCAGATATTAATAAATATGTAATTCCTAATAAATAAGTCAAAGAAACTCACTTTAAAATAATAAATAGATATTATCCATTGTAATGATTTTATCAGTAAGTTTAAAGAAGGGGTTTCTTCATTATGCTGTTTTGGTAACGAGGAAACAGAAACAATTGTACATTTATTTTTTGTTTGTAATTATACCAAATTATTTTGGTCCAAAGTTTATCTGTTTATTTTTTAGGTGTTTTACAAATGCATCACTATAACTGATATAATGGTCTTGTTTATGGATTGTGATACTGATTTACTGGAAATGGATAATATAACTAAAGATTTTGTTATTTAACATGTTTCATTCATTCATAACAAAGCCAATTACTAACTAAGATTTAAGAGAGAATCTAAAATAAAATAAGATTTTACTATTCTACATGTATCAATGAGATATTTGGTATTTTATCATAGATTTTTCAGTGTCCCACATTGGGGAAACAACTGTCCCACATTAGGGAGCTGCAGATTATTTCAGACAACTTGCAATAAGAGCACTAATATGTCTATAATTTCTCTTATGAATAGGTTATCTGAATTTTCTCTTTTGATGTGATTAGGACACATACTGGGGTTTTTAAAATGGTATTAGGTGTGGATTTAATGTTTTGGTTACACATCGCAATATGTCACAGAAATCTGAAGTGCAAAAAATGTCCCACATTAGGGCAATTCACCCTAATTAGAAATAGAAATGTTTTTTTTACAACTATAATTAAATAATAATTCATAAATTATATTAATTTGGGATCATAATGCATTTTGTGAAATAACCTTACCTTGGAAATAAATGTTAAATTCATTAAAAATGTATAATCGGATATTTGAAAAGACTTATTGACCCTGACTTTTTGCGAATTTCATCCTGTTAATGAGGCATTTTTCTTCATTATAATATCATGAAAAGGGTTGTTTGAGACTAAAAGGGTTATTAGAGACTAAAACTAAAACCATAAAATAAAATATAAAACAAAACTTACACTTATTTTATTTCAGCTAGTTGCCAAAGCAACGTCTCATTTTCAATTAGTTTAACTTTATTTAGTTTAACTAAAATTAAAATTAATAAAAACTAGACATTAAAAAAAAACCTAATAAATGTCATAAAAGTGACAAAAAAGACAACAAAAAAACCTATTCAAATCTAAAATCTCAATGATACTAAAACAACACTAATCAGGACAGTCTCTGACACATTTACTTTCATGCCCACAATAAATTATCAATGAACATTAATTTTTTTTTTTTTTTAGAAATTACAAAATGCGTTCATTGAGGTGTATTTGTCATTGTCAATTGCCTTTTTAATGTATTTTTCAATAAATGAATAGATTTACACAAAAAAGAGTATCATATCATTGACCTGGATTGACCACTAAAAAAGCAAAACTAACTACATAACTATACAGCAGCCTGGGATTTCAAGCTGGTGTAAAGGCCCATTCATACCAGAAGTAAAATTTTCTAAATGAAAATTCACTCATAATTGAATCACTCTCTTGTCCTTTTTAGACATTTCATGACTTTATTTCTTCTGTGCAACACAAAAAGAAGATATTAAAAAAAAAAAAATGTCCACACAGTCAAATGGGTCCCAATGTTTGAACCCCAAAACTGTTTTCTTCAATGTTCCACAGAAGAAATACACGAATTTAGGTTTGGAATAACATGAGGGTGAGTAAATGATGATAGATGTTTTTAGTTTTGGGCAAACTATCTACTGTACACATCTGTTTCAGCCCATGCTAATGTTCCTGTTTTCTGTGTCTGTCTCCAGCCGGCTGTCCTGATTCACTCATTAGAGAGGTTCATCATTTCCGAGTCCTGGGAGATGAGCAGGTAGGTTAGGTCTCATGCACACACACACACACACACACACACACACACACCTTCTCAGCAACCTTCCCTGTCCTGATCACGGCTCATGAGAAATCCACGCTCATCCTGATCATCAGATGGTCACATGCGAGAGGCTCTTATTGGCTGTTCGATGCCATTCACTAAGCCCTGCGCTCGCAACAAGACCTCGCCACCGTGCCGTCTCACCAGCCGTCCTCGCGGGGTGAAAGGATCTTCTCAACCATTTTCCTCATTCCTCCTCCTTAGGGATGTTTCTGCAGTCGCTTCAGAACATGCTGTCCTGACATCTGTGTGCATCTTGTTCCTCTCACTCTCTCTGTCCTGTTGGGACGCCCAGCTCGCGGGCCAGATGTCACAACCAAATGTATGCCGGATGAACACTGAGTTGTTTTTATACCAATACGTTTACCATCCGAATTTAATTTCAGGGATCATAACATAATAAGAATTTGATCAGCAGCTTGTTGAAGCCTACTGCATCATATCTGATACACACTAAATGATCAACATAATCAAAACTTTGCTGAAAAACCTGTTGTACACAATCTACTACATGCATCCTGTTACACCTTTTAGCAAGTAAAAGCGTCCACCTTCAGCTTGTGGTTCGCGTGTCTATTTGCTGTGAAATCTTTACTGATTTTTACGTAAATGCTAGAATAACTTTTATATTGGTAGCAATATTTCAAGATGAACACTTACTGGACTGAAGCAACTTAGGTTTACTTGATTATACATACATATATATTTTTTCATGTTATAATATGAGTATCAAATATGGTCCATCAGGCTTTTGAGGAAGGTTTATTTGGCCATCTCTCAATCATCATTGGATTGCATTGCGTTATATGTTTTTCCCCCACAATAAAAACTACAGAGCTTTGATCTAAGCATAAAACTAATCATGTAAATATCATCTTACTAAGACATTATTAAAAGATATAAAGTGACATTTATATGCATCTTATGTAAGTATTCTGCTGGACTGTTAAACATCTCAATGATTACAAGCTATCAGAATTTCATTTGACTTTTTTTCCATATAAATACAGTCAACTGCATATTTTTGCTCGGTTTTTTTTTTTTTAGAAGCCTGATGAATAAAATATGATACTCAACAAAAACACAAATGCATTTAATGCATTTTTTTCCATTTAATAAACTTCCATTTAAAAATAAATAATAAAAAAAATAAATAGATAGACTATTATTTTATATGCCAGGTCTTACGGGGTAAACAAATAATTTCAGTAAAATGCTAAATAAATGTGTCTTGTGACTCATTTTTATTGAAAAGTGTACAATCATCCAGTGTTTGAACTTGTGTTTGACTTCTCTTTTTTTTTTTTTACAAGAATCTTTAACACACTTGAAGGGATAGTTCAACCTAAAATAAAACTTCTGACATCATTTACTCACCCTCATGTCATTCCACATTGGTATGACATTATTTCTTCTGTGGATCATAAAATAATATATTTTGAAAAATTATGAAAAATATTTTTGTTCATAAAATGGAAGTCAAAGTCGTTTGGTTTCTTATTTTATTTCTGCTGAAGAAAGATAGAGGTTTGGAATGACATTTTTGGGGATCAGCTATCCGTTTCTAACATTACGAGCTGTGTTTTAGCCTCGGTCCCTCTCTGTCTTCCAGTACGAGCGCTACCAGCGCTACGCAGCGGAGGAGTGTGTTCTTCAGATGGGGGGAGTTCTGTGTCCCGCTCCCGGATGTGGTGCCGGGCTGATTCCTGTGGATGATGGAAGGAGAGTCTCCTGCGAGTCAGGAAATGGACTCGGCTGTGGGGTAAGATCTTCTGATCATCACTTCACTGACCTCACAACAGCTTTAACTGTAAGTTACAGAGACAACTGTCAGAATGGGTGGATGCGCGCCAGCTCCTTTTACACCCGTGTCCGGAGGAGTGGAACATGCAAATTCCACTCGCTTATTTTCATTGGCCGTTTCTTAAATCATCAGAGGTGATTGTGGCTCCCAAGAATGACCCCTAGGGCCAGATTTACTAAACAGGGCAAACTAGCGAGCCATTCAGCGCAGCGCAGATGTGAGTGTAAAGTTCAGCACGTGATCTACTGACGACACGCAAATAAAAGAACACAGACACAGCCGGATCATTTATGACCAACACAGTCTACCAGTTAGTGTCTCGTTTAAGACCAGACACTAACTTTTTTGGGGCAGTAGATAATGCGGCAAATACCAGTAAAGTGACTAGCGCAAACCTTAGTAAATCAGCTTGCATGATTCATTTAAATACTCTCCTCACATACATTTTGCGTCTGAAAGGAAAAATCCTACAAATGTATATGCAATAAAGTCAGCCGCAAAAATATCCCTGTCCACACCTTTTCGCTAATTTTTCACTGCGTGTCTTTAGTAAATCCTGACAGTGTTTTTTTAATGCCAGAAGAGGGTTTGTGCTGACGCAAGCCGGTAGTAAATCTGGCCCTATAGTGCCAGTCATTGACATCACGTCTAAGTGACTGACAGATAGGGAACGGGAGGTTTGAAACTGTTTTTGAGACTGTCTTGTTAAGTTTTAAAGAGAGTTGTTTTTAGAGAAAAAAATACAACAATGGTGTTGACTAATGAATTTACACATGGTTTGTCTTATTAAAAACACCACATAGACATATAAACAACGTTTAAAAACTTTTCACTACAGGGAGTCTTTAAAGAATGCTTCATGCCAAAAAGGTTCTATGTAAGAGAAAGGTCTTCAATGATTGCACAATGCGTTCATGTATAACAGGTTATTTCAATTTTTAAGAGCTGTTCAGTTAAAAAAATGTAATTAAAAAAAATAATTATAACTTAATCTATCAAATGATCCCATGACGGGAACCCCTGAGGATCTGTATGTGAAGTGTCTGACAGAACCCTTTAGACATGATTCACAGCAGCGCCATCTTTGATTTCTATCTGAAATGAATGCGAGTCTGTGAGGGACAGACATATCTCTTCAGTGGCCTGTGCTGTTATTGAATGTGTTTTTTGATTGTTCTGCTGATTAAACACTGCAAAAAAAAATTTTTTTTGAAGAAATAAGTGATATAGAAGCTTTATACAGCTTTATACAGCAAATGACACTGAAAAGACAGTAAGTCTATCTCTCACAGCCTCACTTTCATACGTCATGGCGCTGCTCTGAATAAGGTCTATATAGAGCTTTTCTTCTAAGAGTGTAGCGGCTCAGAAATGACACGCTTTAACTTATACATTGTGCTGCCCGTAATTATGCAGTTATCTATCAAACAATACAGTCTCATGTGATACAGACATAACAGTCAGCCTGAAATGACAACGATTGCATTCTTAGAAACCTTTGAGCGAGTATATCCCATGTTTAGGATGGCATTCCTGTGTGAGACGACAGTTTTTTCATCCCTGCCCTCTATCGCTTGCGTACTCCACTCGTCCAATCACGGCACGATTAAGATGTAATTATCACACAATTTGCATGATGTTTTCTAATTAGCCAGTCGATTAAAGATTAGGGTGCAGTTCAGCTGCCATTAGCACTGACTGATTGCATGTTTGCAAACAAAAACATCATCATTCCAGTGGGAGGAAACCCTGTATCTGCGCTTCTCTGTCTCTGTCTCTGTGCGACTGGTGACCTGCGTCACAGAGCCATGCCTCAGACCCTTCTGCTGACATGGACAGGGCTTTGAGCTGGAGATGAGCATTAGACCAGGCTACATTTGCTTGAGGATTATTATTATTTTTGTGTATGTTTCAGTGTTCATCCAAACAAGCACAAATTTAGTGTTGAACACCAACAAAACATGGTTTTAAGACACAAACTTGGTATAGCAGGATTGCAAATCAATGCATCTAGTGGTGGGTAAACAGTATTTTCTAAAGTTGAAACACTTTCGCACTCATTCGTTTTTGCAAAAAAAAAAAAATTTAAAGGTGCATTGCGCAAAATTTCATGTTAAAAATACCCGTTTTTCTAACCCATTCATGCTTAAACAATTGCCTGATGGGCTGAATGAGCCCTTCTCTGATCACTGCGATTGCCTCTATTATATCTGCAAACTTGACGCTTTTCGGGGACAATCGCCGTTTTCTTGGTCAATTGGGTCATTTACGTGAGTCGCGTAGAATCGCGAGATTTTTTTATTGGGGGTGGGGGTGCGCGCGCGATCGAACTGTGTGTGTGTAAGCACACTCTTCACATACATGTCGAAAGAGCGGATGTTGACAGGTTAAAGAAAACACTCTGTAAAACGCTACAAATGAAAGTGGAAGTAAACGCATTATAATAAAACAACAGCCCCCGATAGATCGGTCATCTTCCTCTTTGCGCAAGCATTCTTTCTCACTCTCACTGAGCGTGCGTGCTCACATAACAACATCACGCATACAATAACGTCCGCCATAGAAGAAGTCATCGGCATAACAACATGTCATGAACACTACTTAACACTAGGTGGCCGTTACAGAGTTCCATCTTTTGGACATTCAACTGGAAGTGCTAAAAGGCTAACTCGTTTCTGGGTTTTGGCAAGGAAAATAGGTCATCTCAGCAGCACAACATTGTAAAACAAAATAAAATAAAACAAAAAATCCTGTATTGGGCAACCAGTAGTTTCTAAAGTTGAAGCTCCTTCTGACTGATACGCTTTTGCGAAACAACAAATTGAACTTCATTTTATTAAGACTTTTAAAAATAAAATAAGAAACCAAAACAAAGAAAATTAGACTTTATGTATAAATCTCTATGAATCCTAATGCGATCTCATATAACCACATTGGTGAAGTTTTAGCTGTTATAGATAACATGACATGGTTTTGAGCTGTAGATGGGCATTAGACTGAGATATATTTGCCTGAGAATCAAACCCTCATCCTTCCCTTGGGGTCATTTTTTCCCTTAAGAAATGTAATATTCATCGGAGTGGTCAAATACCTTAGGACTTTTGTCGCACTTAAACCACAAATACACATAAAACTAAATTGAGTTTATTTGGTTGTAATAAAAATAGTAACAAATCCGTTCCTCGCGGGTCAGTTTGACCCCCTTAGGTCAAAATCTCACCCAAAAAAGCATACAAAAATGAAATATAAGCTTTTCTGAACGACAACAACAAAAAAAGTTTACTTTTAGGGCTCCGGGTCATTTTGACCCGCGGGGGAAGGATTTGTTACATGATGCGAGGTTAGGATGAGGATTACTTCGATATTTTGTGTTTCTTTTTTCATCCAAACAAATAAAAAAATAGTTCTGATCTCTGCAAAAACACACAAAGCATGGGGTTTTAAACACAATTTTGGTAACAGAATAACAAAAGGAAAACCGTCCTGTGTTGGGCAGTGTCACAGTTGCAGCAAGGAGAGTAGTGAGGGAGGATCTGTTCGCAGCCGTCACTTTATTTAACAAAATACATGCAGGAGCACTGCAGTTCCATACTGGAACGCAGGAGATTCACAACCAACTAAACATAGACGAGAACGGAAAACTAACATCAATGAGGGCTGTAAATGCACAGAGAAACCAAATAGCTAAACAAGGAGCAGGTGGATCAACTCAATCAAACAATGAGTAACCATAGCAACTAACAAAAGCATGCTAAGAAACCATGGAAACTAAAAAGAAACACTGCATACAATGATTTACAAATTAAAAGTCCAGGACTACAAAACGGAAACCAAACTGAACGTAACAGGCAATCAGCATTTTTTTTTTCTGATAAATTTTCACAATTTTCACTTTCAATTTCACTTTATATTTAAAGTGCCCCTATTATGCTTTTTTGAATATTACCTTTCATGCAGTGTGCAATATAGCTGTTTGTGAATGCAAAAGGTCTGCAAAGTTTTAAAGATCAAAATGCACAACAAATAAACTTATTCATTCTGAACTGCCAAAAACGAGTCGTCAGTAATTCCAGCCTGTTACAAATCTATGTAACAATGTAACAAATTTGCATAATGTCAGCTTATGGTGTTCATTGGCTGCCCGCGAACAACGTCTACTTTGTCCCTCAAACACTGTAGTTGTAGCTGAGACTGTAAGAGTTTGGTTCATGTTGTCGACAAGTTGAGAAGACGCTTTTTCAGCGCTGGGAATCCACTTTCCTGCACTTATAAAAAATGAGGACTCGCGCTGGAATTCGCCTTTGGCTAAGCCCCGCCCCCCTTAGTTACTGTTGCTACGTCCGACAAACAAACTTCATCTGGGCTCTGGTATCAACATGGCTTATGCTGTGACAGCTCTTCCTGCTGAAATGTTATCAAACTTTTATAAAGCAGCAAATAAAGTGTCCGATAGAAGTAGGCAAAAGCGGCTGCAATATACGCTCGAAGGCTATATTCACGACAGGTGAAACGCAAGGAACAACAAGTAAAGGCATCCAAATAGAGGCAAAAGCATACCGGTCATAGTCTGGGACTAACAATATCAAGGAGCAACACTGTTCATGCAAAGCTGGGTAGGTCTCTATTCACTTCTATAATCGTTATTACAAAGCAAACGGACTACGCGAGTATAACGTTGTATTTATTAGCAGCGTGTGCTAGACGACACTTGTCAGGATTTGACTTCGGTTTTGGGAAGGGAAAAAAACGCACACCTCCCTCCAACCTCTCTGGGAAACACGCATCTGTGTTACAAATGCCCCAGGCACAACGTTTAACCATATTTTTGATAAAACTACGACGGTAATAGCCTGCCGAGACCAAAAATATGAGACGCCTGTGTTAAAGTCAATGGAGCGCTGTGAAAAAGTGTCGGACCTCTGTGGAGCTCGTTCTTGGCTGCGCTGTGATTGGTCAATCTACATTCTAGGGTGTGGCTTAGCCAAAGGCGAATTGATACGGACGCTATCGTTACTGTTTGTATGACTGTGTATCCAGCGCTGAGGAAGAGCCGGAGTTGACATTCAGAGTAATGCGCGTTTTGTTTCCGACACGTGCTGTATGCGGTCGACCAATCACAGCAGCCTGGGCCATCTGACCAATCAGAGCAGAGTCTGCTCTCATTAAGGAGGAGTTTAGAGAGACTGAATCTTTGAATTAACCGTTTCAGACTCTTTGAGAAATGAGGTGTTGCTGCAATGTACATTTTAAGAAAATGAAAGTGTTTTTTGACCTTGGATGCATGTAAATCAATTGTAGAAGAAACCAAAACAAAATTAGGAACCTTTCAAATAAGATAACTGGGTACTTCAAGACTTTCAAATTGAAGTGAATTTGATAGCAGGTATCATCCTGTGGTGGGAAAGGTTTTAATATTTGTAATTTCTTCTGATATATTTTTGCTAGTGCAGAGATCACATTGGCTAATGGTTACGTGGTGTAGCTTTAGCTGTGATTTAGTCCATTTTTGTGTTTCTTAATAAGTTTGAATTTGGAGAGCTTGTCCCTTATCTTCTAACCACAACAACTTCTACAGTGTGTGTGTGAGAGCGAGCGAGCGAGCGAGTGTGTGTCCGGTTTCTGCTGTGGTCAGAGCTGCGTCTGTGAGCTGCAGATAAAGGCTTTATTGGAGGTGGTGTTAATGAACCGTTGGCAACAGCACACACACATATACCAACGATGGCACATAAAAACACAGACAGGTTTTTACACGCTCTGGACCTGAGGGACACTTCGCAACCTACCTGTCCTACTTCCCTTACAGGAAAATCAATATATCCCCTCTCTATATCTTCTCTTCCGTTTTATTCGGCCTTCCTCTCTTTTGTTTGGGGGTTTAGGTGCCCTGTTTCAGCAGTGTATGTTGAAAACTAGAGTTGATCTCGATGTAGTCAGTTTCAGTTTTTTAGTGTGTGTGAGTTCGCCAGTCTCTAGTGATGGAGAAAGATCTGCTGCTTGCAGCTTTAATTCAAATTGTTATTTTCCTTCACAATAGAAATAGGTCAATTTAACTGTATCGTGCATTATATTTGTGTGTGTGTGTGTGCGTGCATGTTTGTTTTATCAGAAATTTTAAATTAGAATGTTATTGATGTCTGATGAATGGTTTTTAGTCATTTAATGTTTAAAATAATTCTAAAACAATTACAAAGTGTTTCAAACTTTTTTTCAGGCATTTTTGGTTTGCGGGGGAAAAAGGGAATGCAAAATGAAGACATTTAAAATAATAATAATAAAAAAATAAAATACAAATAATAATAAAAAAATAAAATACAAATAATAATAATGTGATCTGAAATGGAAAAATAATGGACTGAAAAAAGTTGATCTAAAACAATTTTCACCCAGAAATTCCTAACGAATTTCATACATATTGGTTACATATTCGGTTTTTTGAACAATTTATTTTATTTGATTTAAAAAGTGTTATTATAGGATCATTGAGATACTATTATAGTTATATATATATATATATTTTATTTTTTTTATTTTTAATCAGATTTTGTTTGGTTTTTATTTAATTTAAAACAGTTAAGTATTAATGGTTATATATTTATATATTTTATTATTATTTATTAGTTTTTATTTTAAGTTTTTATTTTTTTTCATCAAGTTAAACAACATGAATATGAAAAAATGTTGCCTTGGCAGTTCAGTTATAATTATAACCATACGGGGGAAATCACAGTGTATCACCTTTCGTTTGTTTGCGCCTTTAAAAAAAATGTAACACTTAGATTTAAATATTCAAGAAAGATTTAATTTTCACTCATCTTTTCAACTTTGTTGAAAAATATCAAAACTTTGACTGTGTTTTAAAGTTTCAAGCCCTGATTTGTGCCGTAATTGTAGGAAATGTCAGATAGATGAAGTCTGTTGTTAAAATGGCATGTTTATGGATGGTTGCAGAGTGAGAAACTGTTCTGTACAATCTGTCTGTTCTCTCATTGTGTGTGTGGCTCTGCTCTGAGCGCTGGGGACAGTGAGCCTGGTGTCAGAAAGATGCTATTATTGCACTGAAGCCATACATTTGGGTCAGGACTGTGAGCGTGTGTGTGTGTGTGTGTGAGAGAGAGAGAGAGAGAGAGAGAGAGAGAGAGAGAGAGAGAGAGAGAGAGAGAGAGAGAGAGAGAGAGAGAGAGAGAGAGAGAGAGAGAGAGAGATCAGTCTGGCAGGTGATCAGAGAAGTCTCTCTCTCTAAGAGCTCTTTCACCGTTTCACTCTGACGTTCTTATTTAACACACATCAGGCTGCCACTGTCAGATCCTGTCTAAGTCTACACACACACACACACACAAGTGCAAACAGAGTTGACTGCATTTATAAACGCTGGAGCCCAGATCAAAGCATCCTATAGTGCCCACAATGCTTTGTTCGTGTGCAGTGTGTATAAGTGACAAAGTTTATTACAAAATGTGCTCTATAAGTCTGTTATGGAATGGCATATTTGCAGATACAACTTTTTCCTGTGGCATTTCTGTCTTTGCTGATTAATATTTTTGTGGAAAGTCTATCATTGAAAAGTATGTCCAATTGTTAGTGTTTTCCCCAGCATTTTTTGCTGATTTTAAATGTAAAAAAAAAAGATAAATCCTGAGATTTTTTATTAAATTCATTGTATAAAATCGTGGTTATGTTCAAGACATTTTAATTCGGCTGGATTTTTTTTTTTTTTTTTGTCGTAGAATTACTGTAATCTTTTTAAAATCTCTATCCGGTTATGAATGATTGAAAAAGTCATGAAAAATAATTAGTCAGAAGGTTTAGGATCCCAGAATTAGCTCAGATATTCAATAAACAAAAGCAAGAGCGATGAGCAGCTTCATGACTGGCAGATGTTCTGGATATGCTGAGGATTCTGGGAGTTATTGAACACGTCACCTGGTGAAATGCTTATTAGCGACGAGAACTGACTTGACAATTCAAATATCCCATTCCTCGAAAAGTAAAGAAACCGACACACTTTGTCCAGGACTGCAAAGTGGCATTAATTTCACACTAAGAAGGGTTTTACACACTGTTCCGCGTCAAACGCACGGTATCACACACACTCCGGAGAAATGAGTGTGCTGGAGAAAGACGCCAGCGACCAGGGTAATAAACATGAAGGGTGTTCGCGTCTGAGAGGGAACAAATGATAGCCGGGGTGAAAAAAAAAGTAGAAAGAAAGTGGCTGTCGAAAGAACTCTGTTTTCTCATCATTACTGGAGAGAGGGAAAACAAAGAAGCATCTGTCTCTAGACCTTGAGAGGAGGATCTGTCACGAGCAGCTGGAATTATAATGCAAAAAGATGATGTGATGTTCCCGACTTCACAGTCTGATCTCGGAAGAAATAACACGAGAGATCAGTGGAGCTTCAGAAGAGGAAGAGGAGGGCATGGAGAAACACTGCCCTCTTGTGTGGACTCCCGATGCTGCATCAATACGCATTTGTGCTATTTGCGTCATAACTGGTATTGTAAACATAATGATAATTCAAACAGACCGGGGCCAAAGTGTCTGCAAGTATTAGGGAATTAAACCTGTGATAAATGGCTTACATCTAGTCAGTGCTGTTAACTAAAACAATTTAAAGATATTTGCTAATTCTGATCAAATATAATATAAACATTATGGGGGGCGGAAACTAGAAATATTGCCTTGGCAACTAACTGAAGAAAAAATGTAAGTACTAAAAATGACTAAAACTGAAATAAAGAATGAAGTAAATCTATTTTTTTTTAACTAATAAAAATGGCAAAAGCAATAACATTCCTCAACTTTTAATATTACCTAAATTACATCAACTTTTAACAAAAAAAAAAAAAAAATATATATATATATATATATATATATATATATATATATATATATATAAAGATTCAAGCTAATTCAAATTATGAATACATACTATAACATACTGTGTATATATTACTAAAATACTAACACGGCTTTTAGTTGTCTCTGCACATTATTCTGGAATAGTTTACATTATTTTACCATTATAAAAATCACCCGCTTCACGTGTTATATGTTGGTTATGTTTCCAGTTAACCAAAAGCATCAAATCAGCATATTATAATGATTTCTGAAGGATCATGTGACACTGAAGACTGGAGTAATGATGCGTAAAATTCAGATTGATCACAAAAAAAATATGTTCAGATAGAAAACAGTCACACACACACACACATATAATACTATCCCACAATGCAGTTAAATTGGCCTATTTCTATTGTAAAGGAAAATAACTATTTTAATACTAAAAATACTAATAATTACTGATCAATATGAGAGCTGTGGCATAAAGTGATTTTCTGTTTGTGTCAGTTGGTGTTTTGCAGGGACTGTAAGGACGAGTATCACGAGGGCTCCTGCACACACACGAAGGCCACAGCAACAGGACGTGCCCTACGGGTGAGAACCACACACTTTTAATATTACTTCATCACATATGCATGAGCACAGTTCAATTTATGTTGGCCAGATATCATCAGTCATCTCTCTTTTGGGTTGAGCAGCCTGAGATTATAGTCATAAGAGTCTCAGTGCAGGACAATGCCTGCAAGCCGTTCACAAATCACCTGATTCATGAAAGAGCCGTAGAAGAGGAGGAATCTAAAGCTCAACTCTGCCGTGCTGTGTGTGTGTTTCAGGGTTATATTGTAGATGAAGAAGCGGCTCGTCTTGCCCGCTGGGATCAGGCCTCACAGGACACTATAGCCCAAACCACTCACCCCTGCCCCAAATGCCAAGTTCCCGTGGAAAAGAACGGTACGGATGGGACCTTTTCCCTTTCTCTAGTCTCTCAGGGGCTTTTCAGAACACAGTACTACCATACTGCTCTTACTATTACTATTACTTACTACTTACAGTGCTGGGTAGTCACTGATTATATGTAATCTGGATTACGTAATCAGATTCCAAAAATTAAAACGGCATTAAATGGATTATAATCAGATTAAATTACCTAAAATGTGTAATGTAATAGACTGTTTCTAATTATAATTTCTGTCATGTAATTTGTAATCAGTATCAGACTACACTTTATAAGTAATCCCAGCACTGATAATGCAATAGCGTCATATTTAATTTCTGACAGGAATGGATACGAGCTGTGAGAGATAGAAGTGCTGTGTGTTCATCGGTTCGGACTGTTGTTTAACAACATACCGATTGTTTAGCTAATCTTTCCGTAAACAAAAACTCCATGAAATGTTATGACTTGTGAGTCGTGAAAATGATGTGATCTAGGACGGTTATTCAGTGCATGCTATTGTAAGAAACTGTACTTCTATCCCCCATTATTGATTAAAAAAATAAGCATTTTCATTTTACATTATGCATTTTAATATGGAAAGGACTTTTTTGTTTTGAATTTTTGTTCCACACAGATTTTAATTTCTTTTGAAATCAAACAATAATTTGTGAACCACCTGCAGTCCTGCTACGGACGCCTAGGGGTCGCAAACCCGCTCTTAAAGAGCCCTAAGCTAAATTATTATTATCCACAGTGTGTAGTATACAGAGCACACTGCATTAAAATACTGTATCTCACAATGGAATTTTTTATATACACTCACCAGACACTTTTATTAGGTACACCTTGCTAGTGCCGTGTTGGACCCACTCTTGCGTTCAGAACTGTCTTAATTTGCGTGGCACAGATTCAGAAGCTTCTGGAAACATTCCTCAGAGATTCTGGTCCATATTGTCATGATCACATCACACAGTTGCTGCAGATTTGCCAGATCTGAACATCCATGATGTGAATCTCCCGTTCCTCCACATCCCAAAGCTGCTCTAGTGGATTGAGATCTGGTGACTGTGGAGGCCGGTTGAGTGAAGTGAACATGTTCAAGAAACCGGTTTGAGATGATTTGAGCTTTGTAACATGTGCGTTTTCCTGCTGGAAGCCATTAGAAGACTGTACACTGTGGTTATGAAGAGATGGACATGATCAGCAACAATACTCAGGTGCGCTGTGGTGTTTAAACGGTGCTTCATTGGTACTCAGGAGCCCAAAGTGTGCCAAGAAAATACCATTACACCACCAGCCACAGCCTGAACCGCTGATGCAAGGCAGGATGGATTCATGCTTTCATGTAGTTTATGCCAAATTCGGACCCGAGCATCTGAATGTTGCAGCAGAAACCGAGACTCATCAGATCAGGCAACATTTTTCCAATCTTATATGAGCCCGTGTGAACTGTAGCCTCAGTTTCCTGTTCTCATCTCACAGGAGTGTCACCGGCGTGTCTTCTGCTGCTGTAGCTCTTCTGCTTCAAGGTTGGACATGTTGTGTGTTCAGAGATGCTCTTCTGCAGACATCGGTTGAGATGAGTGTGTATTTGAGTTACTGTTGCCTTTCTGTAAGCTTGAACCAGTCTGGCCATCTCTGACCTCTGACATAAGGCATTTTCTCCCACAGAACTGATGCTCACTGTATATTTTCTCTTTTACGGATCATTCCCTGTAAACCCTAGAGATGGTTGTGTGTGAAAATCCCAGTAGATCATCAGTTTCTGAAATACACACACCTGCCCGTCTGGCACCAATAACCATGCCACGTTCAAAGTCACTTAAATCCCCTTTCTTCCTCATTCTGACGCTCAGTTTGAACTTCAACAGATCGTCTTGACCGTGTCAACATGCCTAAATGAATTGAGTTGTTGTTGTCATGTGATTGGCTGATAAGATATGTGTGTTAACGGGCAGTTGAACAGGTGTACCTAATAAAGTGGCCGGTGAGTGTTTATAAATATATACACAAATGGTCAATTCAGCAAATTGCGTCTTTAACGCCAGAAATATAAATGGTTATATAAATATATATATGGTCATGTGAGCATATTATTGTATGAAATGTTTTGCATTATATACTGAATACTGTTTCACATTTTAAAAATAGGTTGGTTATCTTTGTTTTTATCTTTACACTTGAAGAGTGTATCATAATGATGCTGTTATCTCCTTCAGTGCAGATAATGCCCCTCTCGGTGTGTGTTGTCATGATCTCCCTCAGGTGGCTGTATGCACATGGTGTGTCCGCGTCCACAGTGCAGGTTTGAGTGGTGCTGGGTCTGTCGTGTGGAGTGGAACAGGGAATGTATGGGAAACCACTGGTTCGGATGAAGACTTGTTTTGGAAACGCTCTGAAACTCAACCAATGGGAAACCTTTCAGGACACTGTTAAATCATTATCACTGCTGTGAGGTACATATCATGACATGCAAAGGTAGTTGTGGTAACCACAAATATTTTGAGTGAGATGGAAAAAAATTCTAGTGTTATTAAAATGTTTGAATGAAATCCTGAGTCGTGTTTTTTTTATTTATTTTTCTCATTCAATTCCAACATATTTAATTTGCTAATGGGAGTGTTGCTGTATTTCTGACTACACTCAATCAAATCCAATCAAATCAAAAGCTTTATTACAGACTCAAGGTCCAAATCAAGGTCAATAACCACAATGAAAGTTATTCTAACCTGATCAATCTAACATTCAAAATCTAGCAGTGGTATACACTATCGTCCAACGGTTTGGGTATTTAAATAAATAAATAAATATAAGCATAATCAACATAAACAACAGTGACAGTTTCAATTATATCATAAGCAGTCTACCAATTAAAACTCTTCCCTATTTCAATATGTTTTAAAATGTAATTTATTCCTGTGATCAATCTTAAGTTTTCAGCATCATTACGTGATCTTTCAGAAATCATTATAATATGCTAATTTGATGCTCAAGAAACATTTTCTGATTATGATCAGTTACGAAAAAAGACGTGCTGAATAAAAGCCAATTTTTAATAAATAAAAAACTACTGAACAGCAGCTTTCGATGTGTATTATGTTCTTCAAGACACTATTATTTTATATTTTTACTTATTTATTTAAACGTTATTTAGTTTTTGAGCTCTGACCAAGATTCAGTTGTGTTATGATTCCTTTTCAAATTGGAAATATCTGTTTTCATTGTATGTTTGTTATTATTTTTGTCTATTTGCATTCAATCTTCCATTGCTGATGTAATTTGACATCGGTCAATGCATGATGTCATCGCATTCCTGGCATGTCAATCACTTACGGCTCCAGTGTCCCACTATTGTTCTCACATAATGAGTATCAGCAGGGCCGGATTATGAACCGAACCGACGGGGGCCACAGAGAAACTGAACACCACGGCCTTCAAACGCTACAGGCCGAGGCTGAATGATACATATGCTTGATAATAAATAGTTTGGACTACCTAAAATTGACTATTTTACCTAATAGACTATTTAACCTAACAGACAGATATGTCTGTGCTTCGTAATGTTATGCTTACTAGAGTTCTGTTTTGTTAGCTTAGCAAAATGCTAACAACAAAGTATTGAAGAAATCAATTGTAATGTATTTGCTGGTAATATAGAGCAAATCCAAACCCTAATGTAGTGTCCAAACAAGCCTGCCTGTGTGTTATCTGGTTTATATGGTGATTAGATGCCCTTGCATGATGGTCATTATCTGTTAAAACTGCACACTCCGTTCTGGTGCCATAAACATAATCCTGTGCTTGTGTTGCCCTGCGACCTCTAGTTAAACATGAGATAAATGTTAGTTCGTCAAGATTTATTACAGGCAGGGTGTAACTGAGTGTCTAACACACATGTGCTTTACGACTCACAGTATTGGTAACTGAGAAACAAATCATGTGAAGACAAACACAGCCTGTTAGTCAAGAGCGATATGCAACTGGCGTGAAGCTGCGCATTTTCTGCCACATTACACTTCTGCTGAGTTCATGTTTGGGGCTGTAACTTCACTCTTTTAGCATCTTAAGGAGATCCTCAGGTGTTCTCGGCTGAATACAGGAGAAGAATGAAGAGATTTGGTCGAGCTGGACCCGATGGGCCTGATAACATTGAGCTTGAACTGACTGATGGAGTCTCTGGTCAGGTGAGGAAACTGACATATTATTTCCCATCTACTGAACTGTTGAAATCAGCACAACTCACATTTTAAACTGTTGTGTTCTCTGGTGATGTTTTTTTTTTTTACTTTACTTATGATTTTTGTATCTTTGGCTGTAGTCAATCTTTGCTCCTCCGGTATCCGTGACCTCAGTTAAAGATGTGGGACGGTCAGTCGCTTACCTGGCGTCATATACAAGAGGCCGCTGGAAACATGCTGCCCGCAGGCCTGTGAGGAAGAAACACACAGGTATTTACAGTATATATATATATATATATATATATATATATATATATATATATATATATATATATATATATATATATACACAATAAAGGGTTTTCCAGCTTTTTACCTGCTTTGTACAATGTGGTTTTGAAGAAGGTTGTGATAATGTGATCTTTAACAGTGATGGAACTTTTATTTGATTAGGATTACCCTTAGAAAAAGCTACTGTAGTTGCACCGTAGTGCATTGATGTATAATGTTGTACTTTGAAATATACCATTTGCTGAATTAATGTACCATGTTTTTTTTTTTTGTTTTTTTTTTTGGTATTCCATGAAGTATTGTCATTTTCAGATACCACAGTATAATATTTTATATTATATTTATTAGTGCTATATATCTTTGTACACCAAAGAAAACCATGACATTATCATGGCACACAGTATACGTACATTTTAAAAATTACACCATCGATCAAGAATTTGGAATAATTACGTCAAGTTTCTTCTACTGGCCAAGGCTGTATTTATTTGATCGAAAATATTGTGAAATATTATTACAATTTGAAAGAACTGTTTTCTATTTTAATACAATTTGCAAGATGCAAAACTGAATTTTCAGCATAATTACTCCAGTCTTCAGTGTCACATGATCCTTCAGAAATCATTGTAATATGATGATTTGATGCACAAAACATAAAGAAATTTTGAATAATAATTATTTTTAACATAAGAATAATAATAAAAATGGCCACGGAACCAAAATTCCAAAATACCATGGAACATAAAAAAAGAAAAGAAAAGAAAAAAAAACCTATGGTACTTTTGTTTTCGACATAATATCAATCCTAAATCTAAATGATTGTGTGTTTTTAGAGGAATATGTAGGCAACAAGTACAAGGGTCTGGCAACAGATGAAGACGCTGTGGATGGACTGAAGAATACGAAGATCCAGCTGAATAAAAGGCTTCTGGATCACTTTCGAGTTCTGGCGGCCAGCAATAAAGACACAGACGAGGTAACATGACGCAAATGCTCCACTTTCCTGAACTTCGGGAGACATGGTGTCGTATTTGTCAGTGTCACACAGTGATATTGATTCTTGCTTTAGGTGGACCTGCAGTTGCTGAATGATGTCCTCACACATGGAGCCGACCCAAACTCAGCAGACAAATACGGGCAAACGGCCCTGCATGAGGTTAATGTTTGACTCCTTATGTAAGACATATATGCCATAAATGATAATTCTGGGATGTAAATGTTCAGCTGATGCTTGTATTGAAATATTGAGAATATAAGTCACGCCTTGGCTATGAACAGCTGTAAAGCATTCACAGATGTTTGTGTTTCTAGATATCTCGGGCGTGGAACGTGGACGTGATGCGTTTTTTCCTGGAAAGAGGGGCTGATTTTCAGAGGGCCGATGCCTTTGGAGTGACGCCTCTTCATGTGGCGGCAGCTCTGGATTATGAGGAGATGATGAACTTCCTGTTAGAAAGAGGAGGTGTGTGTCTATCAGGACTCACTAAAATTCAGAATTTGTCTATCAGGAATTTAAGATAAAATTGTGATTTAAAAAAAAAATTGGCCATAACATATAGGGTTTTGAAAGGAAAATGAACTTAAATTCAAACACGTTTAAAGAAAAGACAAGTCACATATATACTGCATTGAAAAGTTTGCGGTCAGTAAAAGGTTATTTTTTTGTTGTTGTTGAAGAAATGAATAGTACCTTTATTCAGCAGGTTCACATGAAATTGTTCAAAAGTGACAGCAAAGACATTTATGATAAATGCATTCAATTAAATGCTGTTCTTTTGCAATTTCCTGGAAAATGTGTTTTCCACAAAGTTATGAAGCATCACGACTGTTTTCAACATTGATAATAATCGGAAATGTTTATTGAGCGTCGAATCATCACATTAGAATGATTTCTGCACTGTAAAAAATAATCCTGTAAAAAAACGGTAAACTACTGGCGGCCGTGGTTGCCAGCATCATACCGTAACAATACGGTGTGTTACTGTTTTTGTGTTACAGTATATAGCTGTTAAATTAAAGTTTTATACTGTAGCTGACAATACAGTATTTAGCTGTTAATTTTAAAAACAGTAACACACCGTATTTTTACTGGATGATTCTGGCAACCACAGCTGCCAGTAGTTAACCGTTTTTTTTTTTTTAACAGTGTGAAGGATCATGTGACACTGAAAGAATTCAGCTTTGACCACAGTAATAAATACATTTTTTAACATACAGTATATCAAAAATTCACAATGTTACTGTTTTTACCGTATTTTTGATCAAATAAATGCAGCTTTGGTGAGACTTCTCTCTAAAATGAATTAAATAAATAGATGATAACTTTTGTACGGTAATGTGTATGTTGTCTCTGAATGTTTCATCGTAACGGCAGCTGACATTGAAGCTCGCACGCTGAAAGACAAGCAGACTCCGCTGCACTTCGCTGCTAAGAATGATGCAGTTGGTGGAGTTAGGATGTTACTGCAGAACGGGGCGGACATCGCTGCTCGAGACTATAAACAGAGGACGCCTCTACAGCTGGCTGCAAACTTCGGTATGGCTTTTATTTGCAGTTCACGTGCACAGATAGACCCGAGTGGGGCTCAAACACCTGACCTTTTGGTCTTTGACTAGACAAGTCAGTAGTGTAGCCACGAGGTCAGACCTAATGCATGTCCTCAAGCTCTAACAGTGGACAGTCGAAGGAGTCTCTTCTGTTTTGACTTCTGCATCCAAGGGTATGATGAGAGCTGTTACTGTATGTACAGATCGGAGTGAGACGGCACGTTTGCTGCTGGGGTTTGGCGCCGACGCTGGAGTGCAGGACTCTGACGGACAGCTCTGCATTACTGCCATGATCACTAAAATGAGTCCTGTGGTGAGTACTCAAGGACTGCTATGGTTACAGTACAAGATAATCAACATTCGTACATTAGTAGATGATTCCAAAGTGCCTGTCGAATGAAAACAATACTAGAAAGGGCCATTAATCCAAGATGGATACAATACAAGTATTGCTGCTAAATTTGTGGAAATACCAAAGTAATGCAATACAAGTGCAAACGTTTTTCAAGGTTTGTCTGGAGATTGCAATCATGTGGCATAATGAAGTCTAGTGAAATTCATTCATCGTTTAAAAAAAACATTCAATGAAATTATATTTTTTAATAATAACTGAAATATAATATAATATAATTTGACATTTTATATTTATGTCAGTGCTTATAAAAAAGGCAAGCTTCACATTCCTGTTTTTAAACTAGTAAAAAATACACTTCTACGTTTGGAGTCTTTAAATGAATACTTTCATTCAGCAAAGATTCATTACACTGATTAAAAGCGACAGTAAAACATTCTAAAACAAAAAATATTTCTATTTCAAATAAATGCTGTTCTTTTGAACAAATATCTATTCATCAAATAATCCTGAAAAAAATGGATCATGGTTTGATCCACTGAAAAAATATGAAGCAGCGCAATTGTCTTCAACATTTATAATAATCAGAAATGTTCCTATAAGAATGATTTCTGAAGGATCATGTGACACTGAAGACTTAAGACGGAAAAATCAACTACATACATTTTAAAATCATTAAACATAAAAAAACATATTCAAATAGAAAAGTTGTTTTGAATTGCATCATATTTTACAATATTACTGTATTTTTTTTAACAAATTAATCGTACCGACCCCAAACTTTTGAACGGTAGTGTACTATTCTCAGTGATCCTCATCTTGGTGTCGACAGGCTGATCAGGCAATGAATCAGTTCCTTATGAAAGACCGAATGGCCCGACAAAAGTTCTACTACCTTCATCTTCTGGAGCCAAAGCCGGCTGACAAGACAAACCCAAAAGTTTCTGATCCGTCATCACCGGTACACATCTTTAAACATATTTCATATAAAGTTCCTCGATACAGGTGTTGCTGCATTGGGTTATGAGAGCTGTCTCTGTCCACAGCTGGAGATTATTGTCAATGAAGGTAAACTGGACCTCATCATGCACCCTGTAGTGCTCAAACTCATCACGGTCAAGTGGAACTTATATGGCAGGTAAACCGTGTCAAAGTCCAGCGCTGATGCGTGGAGAAACGTGGGCTGAGATTCGCATCACATTAAATGTGTTCCTACAGGACGGGCGCCTGGATACTCCTGCTTTTCAACTTCCTGTTTATCGTGTCCTGGACAACAGTAGCCATATCTGTGTCAGTTCGTCCAAATGGAGATCGCTACAAGCTTCCTGAGGTCAGACTAACTACAGTTTATAGTCCGGGAACATTTTATTTCAATGGTCCACTTTAGACATTCTACTTACTCTAAGTAACATACTTGTCTCATTAGAGTATTAGTAGACTGTTAGGTTAGGGTTCGGGTTAGTAGTGTAAGTTGACATGTAGTTGCAAATTTACTTATAGTTAGTAGAATGTCTAAAGTGGACAATCAAAATAAAGTGTAACCTTTTCCTAATAGATCAGTACTTTTGATACGTACAGTAGGTGCCAAAAATGATGGCCTTGCCTAGGAAAATTTACACCCTTTATTCAAAGATTAATACAAATTTGTTAAAGATTTTTGTAAACATATTGTGTAGTTGTGCTTGGAGACAATTTGTAATAATGTAATGAATCACGCCAAATTGTGTGGTCATAATGTTTGCCCGGCTGGCGAAAATAGTCAGTGTATGCTTTTTTCCTGTGAGCTTTTCGCTTTTCCATACTTTTTTTTTTTTTTTTTACAGCTAAATAAAACCTGTTGCTTTTCCCCCCCAAAATAGTTTTGTCAGATAAAACACCGGAACCAAATTTAGTGTTTTAAAAATAAAACGATAACATATTTCCCTCATATTTTGAATTTGTAGGGTCATTTAAATCAGTTATTCCCTCTGGACATGACGTGTGGCCTTTACTGTAGGCTATAGACCCCATGAAACCGCCTGACGAACACAGTTTTCTTTCCTTGCGCTGATGTTCCGGGACATATTCAACATGATGTAGAACACGCAATGCAAACAGCTGTACGAGCGCTGGATTGCTTATAAACACACACGCACACACATACACTCATCGTACATGCTCTGCTGTTGGTAGGACTGGTGGCGTGTGTTGCTGGTGGTCTTGGCACTGGTGCTGACGGTGACCGCGGTGTACAGGGAAGTGATGGAGATCGTGAGGTCTGGGAGGAAACTGAAGCACTGGCAGGGCTGGACTGTGCAGAAGATCAACGAGGACTTGAGCTGCTCTCACCCCATGTGGCCCGAGGTAACATGAGGAACCCACACAGGTCTCGTTCAAGAGAGAAAGGTCTAATAAGCTTATGGACTGACCTCACAATCTGAATTCAAACCTTATGATGTTTAAATGCATCCCAGGTTTTGGCATGTATTTAGAAGGGTTGGTTCACCCAGAAATGGAAATTCGGTCGTCATTTACCCGCCTTCACGTCAAGCATATCTGAGCTTCCTTTTACCATATTTGATCAATATTTGTATGTGAAGAAAATGTTAAGGTTCGTCAGTACAAAGCAGTCATTTCTCTCTAGAAAACTTGGATTAAACCTAACCACTCAATTCATATGGGTTACTTTTATGAGGTGTTTATGACATTTTGAAGGTTTGGTTGAATGAGGTGACAGTAATCTATCAGGTTTCTTAAAAAAAAATCTTAGTTTGTGTTTCAAAGATGATGCAAAGTTAGGAACGACATGACAGTGAGATGATGACAGAATTTCATCATTTTGGGGTAAACCAACCCATTAAAAAGAGGTATTCTCATACTAAAGACTATATTTCATCTAAATGTAAGCTGTATTCACATAGTCTGTGGCATTCTGTCAATTACCAAGGTTTATTTTTATTTTTTATCAGCCTTCAAAATCTTTTACAGAATGGGTCCTTTGGTCTTTTACGCTGATGCACTTGCAATGGTTGTCTATGCAGGGGCAAATCATTGGAATATGTGTTAAAATACATACAACACAAAATATATATTTTTTTTAAATGTAAAACTTAAACATTATATGTGTAAAGGAGCTTTGGCTAATGTGCTGATTAGGTGATTGTGCTCGCCCCAGGGTGTCAATCAAAACACATCACAGGATTCAGAATCTTCTCATCTTTACTTACTTAGTGTGCATGTATATGTGTATGGTCTGAAATAAACAAATGAATAACATTACAATAAGTAATTACAGTATTCAAACATAAGAATATACATGTCATTCTACATCCATTACAAATATCAGGGTTTGAAATGCACTACCGAAATTAACCACTAGATGTCGTATAAAGCGCATATAATGCGGATCGCGAATTCCACGTGAATCTGAGAAAACACTGAGGCTGTGTCCGAAATCTCCTCGAAACCACTACTCCCTAACCCCTATGTAGGGGGTAGGGAATAGAGCACTATATAGTGAGCTACCAGCATAATAGAAACACCGCTTTCGGACACTACTCGATCGTCTCTCGGCGCCGTTGATTACGGCATTACTGTCGCACTATTTAAACACGCCATCATCTGTCAGCTGGTGCCGAGCCAGCTCTGGGCTAAATAGATTTTTTTTATATAAATACATTACATCATATTGAGCTTATTTCTCCAAAATTGTAAAATTAAAAGTAATTTCTGGCCGTTTCTGTTATAATGCGTTACTCCACACATGATTATAACTTATAAACATAAATAAAATTAATACACATATTTCATATATTTTCATTTTCGCGCCACACCGTTTTCACTTGCCTGTCGACATTAGAAGAAAACAGATCTACGTTATCAAATATCTTGCTCATAATACTCTTAATAAAACAGCTTTTAGACTCTGTGGAGATGCCACTCAATATTTATCTTTTTTGTTTGTTTGTTCTCGTGATTCAGAAGATTTCGCGGATTTGCAAAAGAAACAGGATTTCTAGACAGAAAACGAACATAACTTACATTTGTATGACAAATTCGTATTGTTGTCGCGCTGCTCTCCTTGACGTCTATCAGCCTTTTTTACGATCAGCGCAATGCATGATGGTATGTAGGGCTTGGGTTAGTGACCAGTGACCATCGGTTGTACACTACTTTTCAAAATGCATTCTGGGATACATTGAGTGGACTATATAGGGTATAATAATCATCACTATACATTCGGACAGCACTACAAAAAGGCGAGCTCACTATATAGTCCACTATATAGTGAGTAATGGGAGATTTCGGACACAGCCTGAGTCATCATATCATTTCAAATTTAACGAATACTATTAACTTGATACTCATTAAAGTGTTAACATTGTACCAAGTAACCACAAACAAAGTATACAAAAATAAATTACTTCAGTAACTTAAATAACTTCTTATCTATTATATTTATGACAGTCCGACTTTGACGTGAGGCCAGTATCACTAAACAATAAACAGCTCGATAATTTACATCAAGTAAACAGTAATGTGGCAGATAACTATTACTAAAGCACGATTAAGTAAATAGACTTACATTTTCTCATGAACGCACACACAGAAGATAAACACTGAAGGTTAATATACAGGAAGATATAATGCGCGTTCTTCTCTTAAAGGGATAGTTCGGCCAAAAATGATATTTAAACCATGCATTACTCACCCTCAAGCCGTTCGAGATGCATATGTCAATCTTGTTTCAGACGAACACATTTTCAGTTATTTTAGAAAATGTCTTAGACCCTTCAGTGGATATAATGTGAAGCAATGGGGTCCACCTCCTTCAAGTCCCAAAATGTGCATACATCCTTCACAAAAGTAATCCATCCGGCTCCAGGGGGATAAACGAAGGCCTTCTGAGGGTAATCCGTGCGGTTTTGTCGTAAAAATATACATATTTAAAACTTTATAAATGAAAATATCTGACTTCCGGCAACGATCGACACGCGTGCGTTCACGCGCTTTCGTGTTTTGTTTTGCTCTGCTCTCTGGCTGCGCTGGCGCGTTCGTTCTACGTCACAACAGTTCCTACGCTACGTCTTACCTCGTACGCCGACTTCCATCACCCGTGAACGCGCGTCGATCGTTGCCGGAAGTCAGATATTTTCATTTATAAAGTTTTAAATATGTATACTTTTAGGACAAAACCGCACGGATTACCCTCAGAAGGCCTTCGTTTATCCCCCTGGAGCCGGATGGATTACTTTTGTGAAGGATGTATTCACATTTTGGGACTTGAAGGAGGTGGACCCCATTGCTTCACATTATATCCACTGAAGGGTCTAAGACGTTTTCAAAAATAACTGAAAATGTGTTCGTCTGAAACAAGATTGACAGATGCATCTCAAACGGCTTGAGGGTGAGTAATGCATGGTTTAAATATCATTTTTGGCCGAACTATCCCTTTAACTCCACTTGCCAACTGATCGGGAAGTTTCTAACTCGCCACCTAACGTCATCTCAGCGTCACCAATAAGTCCTTCGCTGATTGGTTAGATCTCCTCAACAATATGTGTCCACATTTTGTGATGAAATTGTACTGCCTTGTCTGTACAATGTAAATAAAAAATAATCCACATTATGAAATAAATAAATAGCCATTTTTGATCATATTTACCAGGGGTGCCAATAATTCAGACCACAACTGTAAAGCGATTGAGTCTCTTCAGAAAATTTGGACTCAATTCATATGGATTCGTTTTAATGATCTCTTTATGACATTTGAGGCGTCAAAGTGGTAGCTGTCAATGGAGGGACAGAAATGTCAGATTTCATTAAAAAATATTTTCATTTGTGTTCTGAAGATGAACGAAAGTCTCACGGGTTTGAAACGACATGAGTGTGAATAAATGATGACAGCCTTTTCATTTTTGGCTGAACTAACCATTTAACCATTAAACCTTCTGCATTGCTTTCCCCCGTAGAATTCCATTGTAAGTGCATTATTGTAAGCACAATTTGTGTTTGTTTTTACAAACTGAGTCAAAATCATTTTCAGTGTAAATGATGCTATGGCCTAACTTATTTTCAACTCAGAATGTTCATTTAAAGTTGACTGTGGTGTACAGTTAGGGTTGCCAACTGTCCAGAATTAGCCGGGACGTCCCGATTATTGGGTCTAATTTATTTGTCCCGTACGGGACCTCTCTTGTCCCGTTTATTGAGTGCTACGCTGATCTGACTGATACAACAGCAACACGACACTTGAGAATGACCACGACACCGGTCATCATCCAGTCACGCGCATCCGACCATACAAATAAACTATAAATTGAGAATGAATTATCTTATCTATCTAGATATAAATTATTTATAAATATCCCGCATACTGATGCCCGTAAGTGAGTTCAAATCTTCTGGAATCTAGAGCTGCGCATGCGAGACGGAACATGTGCGCCAGCGCCAAACCGTGTATCGCGCCCACGGCAGAGAGGGAGAGAGCGAGAGACCTTGCCTGTGAGATAACCCCCCCCCACCACCACCGATCGCCAAAATATAGTAATAATTATCTCGCATTTTTCTTTTCGGAAGTTGGCAACCCTATGTACAGTATAAATTCATTTCTCATAAACAAACAATAATAAAATACAGAATTGTAATAATGAATGTTTTGCTTTATAATACAGGAACGCAATTACTTAGAAGGCCAAATTAGGTATATTCGAAACCTGAAAGGAACCTACACTCAAGACCCCTGGTAAAGTACTCAGAATAAGCCAGTGTAGAATGGGAAAGAGTGAATATACTAAGTATGCTGATGTGTCGCCCACAGGAATATCTTTGATTGGCTAGTGTATTTGCTGCTGCTGGCCGTTCTGGGCATCCACCTGACAGACATATTTCTAGTGTCTGACGCACTTCGACAGAACAGTCTTCGCCTCTTCGCAGTGTCCATTATTTTCCTGTGGTTAAGGCTAATGAAGCATGTCCGAGCTTTTCGGTATGTACTGTTTAAGTAACTTTGGGATCTTGACCTCCACCGGCTCTTGCAGGTCAAGACTATTTGATTTTAGAGAAACTGATTATGATTTCCAAAAATCGAATAACCCATATTATGAACACATATTTCCTTGTCGAGTGAAATGAAAAATGAAAATGTAATTTGGAATGTTAATAAAAACATTTCAACTAATGCACGATTATCCAATTGTACACCGCCGGTCAAAAGTTTGGAATGATTAAGATTTGTTTATGTTTTTGAAAGAAGTCTCTTCTGCTCACTAAGGCTGATTTTATTTGATGAAAAATGCATGGAAATTGTGAAATATTATTACAATCTAAAATAACTGTTTTCTATTAGAATATATTTTCATTTGTGATTTATTCCTGTGATTTCTGAAGGATCATGTGACACCGAAGACTGGAGTAATGGTGCTGAAAATTCAGCTTTGCATCAATAAATAACATTTTAAAAATATATTAACAGAAAATAGTTATTTTAAATTGTAATAATATTTCACAATATTACTGTTTTCATTTTTAAAATGGTTAAAGGGGTCATGACATGTTTTTTTGTTTTGTTTTGTTATGTTCCCTTATGTGCAATTATAGTATTACTATAGTTTTTTGTACAAAAAAAAAATAAAAAATGTAGTGATTTATGACCTTTTCCCACCCTGTTTCTCCCCCTCTGATTCAAACAGTCTGTTTTGGAGGTGTTTCCCCTTTAAGAGTTCAGTGTTAACGCCCACTGTTATGATTGGCTAACGTCAGTGCTGCTTATGCATAAATTATTAACGTTAATCATTTTGTATCACATGAAGGCTACACAATTCTCCGCCACGTGAAACTTCGGTCTTCCGATCTTTTACCATCGTGTCAATTCTCAATTGATTTTGATTCATATGCGCGAGGGAGAGAGAGAGGGAGAGCAAGACAGTTTGAAGGCGCGCGCGCGGCCGTGGCTCTCTCTCTCTCTCTCTCTCTCTCTCTCTCTCTCAGTAACATGCGCCATGTCACACTCATCTACGTCACTCACCGAACAAATGAGGCTTTGACGGGCTGCATATGCTGCAAATAAACTGCATCCAACTGCTTTCCCTGACGTCTGGATCGTTCGGCAGCGTATTCAAACATGTTCTTTGTCCACAGCCAGGAACAGCACATCTGCGTGGCGTATACAGACCCCCTCGCTGCCATAGACAGTAAAAGAAATGGACACAGCGACCACATTGATTTCAACGGAGAAGACCTGAAGCCCGATTATTGCACTTCCTGTCTGATGTCTGAGCGAGTGCGCAGGCTCAAACTGAGCGTGACGACAGTCTGATTGTTGAAAATCTTCTAGTAGCTGTGCCAAGATAAATCTGAATCACCTAATTCCTCAAAAACGTTGTTGAAGTATTTTGTCCCGTTGCTTTTATGGACTCTCTATTTATGGGCTTCTCCCTTGACTTTGTGCCTTCATGTCCCCCCGATTGCCTCATAGACAGTAAAAGATTGCTGCGAGCTTCTCCTCCTGTCTATACGGTAATGTCTCTATTGTGCGACAGAAAGTCCCGTGGTTATGACGCAATCTTTAGCCTATTTTTACAAAAACGGCTTCTACGGGGTCGTAACGTAAGATACAAAGTAATGGAGCATTTTATACATTGTCGTGTTTCTTTAGAAATAAATAATCGACAAATTAGGCCTTTGGACGCCTCAGATGTAAAGTTATTCGCTGTAAAAGTGACGCCAAAATGAATGGGAGTCAATGGGATGCTAACAGCAGGTGAAGTTCTGCTACAATGGCGGCTCCCGCGAGGCTTCAACTTCCGGCTGATGGATTACCGCCTTGCTCGCTGCACGTCAACGCATGCGATGATGTCAAATAAGGCGTAGTTGTCTTGCGCTGGAGGCGGTCATATGCAAACGACTGGTACGTAATTTCGTACCGTGACGTCACTAAGTTCAAAGGATCTAGAACGAGCTGTATTTAGAGCTTGATTAAATAAATGGTTCGTTTATAATGGGGAGGACGTCTTAAGCTATGAAACTTGCAGGAGGTTTTAATGGTACAAAGACCTCTTAAATACCAAAAGATCAAGGCAAATTTGGTCTCATGTCATGACCCCTTTAAATCATAAATTCTCCACTGCTCAATTCAGTTTTAAATGATGTATGCGTAAAATAAACAGTTTTTTTAAAGGGGGTCATGAAGCGTCTATAATAGTGGTGATCTGAGAAAAGCCTCGAGAACGTCTGCTCTGTAGGAACACCTGGTCAGTGGCAGAGAGTTGCCATAGATACTTCAGATATAATGACAACACCTTTACGGTCTTCTGGATGCTACGGGACAGAGCGCCTGAAGCCGAACTGAACCACCTGCTCAGTGGCCCAAACAACAGTGCTTGCATATCTCAGGTTTCTCTGAGACTCCACCGGTGGCCTCCTGTTTGTGAGCTAGGTAACCATGGGAATATATGTGTGGGTGGGGGGATAACAAGTGCTAACAGTTAAGGACCCAGAACCAGATATGGCATAAGAAGACCAGGAGTCGTGAGGTTCAATCAAATAGAGAAAAATTTACTGAAGAATAGTTTGCCGTTTCATCGGTAGAGCCAAGCGTCAGTTCGCAGGCCAGACTCGGTCACTTCTTCTAAATGCTACTGCAGTATTTCCTCATGATGGAATATCATTTCTAGCCTGGCTAACGTCAGACCACGTCTCATTGACATTGAGACGTGGTCTGGGAACCATATGTTCATTTTCTCATATTTGAGGCGTGGTTTACGAATGCCCAGAGCCGTTTATTGGGTGCTACGAATGTCTATCAAATACGCCTGTACGTAGCTCACAGCCAATCGTTTCAATTATACCAGATGACGTATGTAGAGCGAAAGACGAGGAAGAAGACGATGGGTCAGATATTTATTTGCGTTCTAAACTACTTATAACAATATCTAAGGCAACATCGAAAGGTAACTTCGCGTCTGCTGCCATGTTGGATCCATAGGTATAAACAAACTGCTTCGTCGTCATCGTCTTGCTGCTCCCTCCCCGTTCTGTGATTGGTCCCCTCGCTGAGGTGAAAATTTGGTGTCCATGGTATCCAGACTGCCTAGCATCGTAAATAAAATTGCGCTGCGCAAAGGCAGTATGGGGTTATATCTGTCGGTTATATACCCAGGCTATATCATTTCACTTTTCAAGCAATAAATTTGCCACTTTTTACCCATTGTTTCCATAGGGATTGCAAAAATAACTCAGTAAATACTAAGACATGAACCAAATTAACCAGCTCCAACATAACTCACAATATTAAAAATACTTTGTTAAAAAAAAATTTTTTCAACATGTTTCTTGAGCAGCAAATCAGCATATTAGAATGATTTCTGAAGGATCATGTGACACTGAAGACTGGAGTAATGATGCTGCTGATCACAGGAATAAATAAATGGCCTTTTAATATATATATATATATACCAGCTATTTTAAATTGTAATAATATTTCACAATACTTATGTTTTTTACTGTATCAAATAAGTGCAGCTTTGGTGAGCAGAAGTGATTTCTTTCAAAGACATTATGATATCTTAGAGACTCCAAACTTTCGAAGAGTAGTGTACTATTATAAAGGGAATGGAACTTTGCAAAAGACGTAATTGAGTAAAAAATTACTGTACAATTTGTCTATGGTGTCAATTAAAGGGATAGTTCGCCAAACACAACAATTGTGCCATTTACTCACCCTCATGTTGTTCCAAACCTATACATTTCTTTGTTCTGAAGGAAACACATCGATATTTTGAAGAGCGACATTGACTTTATTTTTCACTTCTGAAAACTGATCTTTGCACTCTATTAGCCAACACCGTGACACATGATTGTACTCCAGGTAAATGTCTGATGTTATTCTCTAGAGCTATGGGTCCCTTCATTGTCATGCTGGGGAAGATTGCAGGAGACGTGCTGCGTTTCCTCTTTCTCTATATAGAGATCTACATTCCATATGCCTGTGCTTTCTGGATCATATTTGGAGGTACTGTCACAAAGACTTGCAGTATAGTTAAAGACATGATGCATGAGACATAAACGTTTCCTCTATTGCTCTCAGGTTTAGCTGAGGTGCCCAGTATGGAGACGGTTCCTGAGCTGCTCTACAGCCTGTACCGCATCACCCTGGTGGATGAGTATGAGTTTGATGCCATGTTGGATGTGGACGCAGTGATGGCCTACCTTCTCTGCGGAACATTTCTGGCCCTGTCTGCTATTCTCTGTGTTAATTTACTGATTGCTCTGCTTTCTGACACCTTCCAAAGGTATTAGTAAGTCATATGTACTTTTATGATACGCATGTTAGGGGTGTAACGAAAAACGATATATCAATATGAATAGATGCCAGCAAATGAAACACGCATTTCATGTTTTAAATAAAGGATGAAGATATACATTTTCCTAGGCCGGCCACTACTGTATATATTTTAAGATGCATTGAAACTTTCATGTAAGACCCTATTGAAACTATGTTAGCTACATCTGCACGCAATGTCGATCATTCTACGCATTTTCGTCAAAGTGCGCATTCTCTTTTAATCTGTTCAAACACCACAATTGTGATGCAGCAACCTAGATGTCAAATTGTCACTGACAATTTTTCTGTTCGGGATGGTTGGGGGGTGGGGATGTCCCCCTCAGTCTGTGTATGATCGCTTTCCAGTCGGCGATTGCGTTCCGAGTGGTGGAGTTGGAAGTGGTCCTTTTCGGAGGGTTGTGGGTGGGGATGTCCTTCTTGTTTTTGTTCGTGATCCGTTCGGGAGGGTTGGGGATGTCCCCCTCATTTTTGTTCGCGATTGTGTTCTGAAATCCCCCGTTAAATCCACTCAGCCGGCAGGATTCCCACCATCCGTGCCCGCTGTAGCGTAGCAGCTTGTTAGTGTTCGCAATCGTGTTCCGAGTGGTTGAGTTGGAAGTGGTCCGTTCGGGAGGGTTGGGGATGTCTCCCTCGATTTTGTTCATGATTGCGTTCGGGGGGGTGGGGATGGGGGGTTGTTGGTAGTGGTCCGTTCGGGAGGGTTGGGGATGTCCCCCTCAATTTTGTTCGTTATTACGTTCCGGGTGGTGGAGTTGGAAGTAGTCCATTTGCGAGGGTTGCGGGTGGGGATGTCCTTTTTGTTTTTCTTCGTGATTGCATTTCGGGTGGGGGCGTGTAGGTAGTTGGAAGTGGTCCGTTCGGGACGGTTGGGTAGTAGGGATGTTCCTGTCGGTCCATTCACAATTGTGTTCCGGGGATGAGGGCGACATTCGGTGCGGGGCCACCCCTCTGTCCATTTGGCACGGTGCCTCATGTGGTCACACCAGTTGCACTGCACCGCCCTAGGGACGGCCCTAATCCTCAAACAATTGACGATCTCATGTGAGATTTGATAGAAGAAAATTGTTTGTGGAAGTCCCAAATGGGATAAAGGATTTGCAGTTTTCAAAGAGTTCTTGTGCAAATGCAACTGGTTGTGTAAAATAGGCACACACTATTGTTATATTTATATATTGATTGCATGCCCCTGGATCTAATCAAATTTGTAATCTTTGGCACCATGTTTTGAGCTATCTGCAAATTCTGTATTGCTGGCTAAGAGAATCGATGCTAGATCATTTCGCAATAAAATGTTAGATTAACAGCCCTAACATTTATTGTGCATTTTGGGCTCGATGGATATGCCTTTTGCTGAACGCTTATGTTTGCAGGGTCTATGACAACGCGCTGGCCAATGCGGTGATGCAACAAGCAGCGATCATTCTGCAGATAGAGGAATCCATGTCTTGTCTGAGACGTTTCTATGACAACGAGCACATCCACCGCCATTGCGCCCCGCTTGGAGAATTCTTTGATGATGATGTCACCACTAACCCAGATCAGCATGCAGAGATGAAGAAGCTCACAGAACAGATCAAGGTTTCTACGTTAACAACTACTGGAAGTTATATTTTAAATGTCTTTTCTTATATCACAGAATAACTGAAACTTTGCATGCTCTGCAGGATACTTTAGATAAATATCTGAACATCCAAAGAGAGACAATCTCACCTCAGTACGCAGATGCCAGAGATGTCACAAGGTTGGTAGATTGAACATCTTGGAACTTATTGGGCTTAGATTGTTGCATTTTTCATGTTACCATCTTTATTACATGTATTGTGACAAGTGATGTTCCTGGAAAGGCTGCCTAACATACGTATGTTGTTTTTGTTTTAACAGAAGGAGAAGCGTTGCACCTCCAGAGAGAGAAGAACATCTCAAGACTCTTCAAAGACTTCAGAAAGACCAGCAGAAGCAGAGTCAGGACCTGAGTGAGCTGAAGGCTGAAGTGAAGGAGCTCCACAGTTTGCTGCTGAATCTGATCCAGCCCCGGACAAACTCAACATCATGTAAGAGACTTATTCTGCACTTTTTATGGAAGTCTGTGGGGCAAACATGCTGTTCATTTTTTTTTTTTTTTTTTTTTTTTTATTTAAAAGGGACAATGCACATCAATTGACATTTTTGTTTACACTCAAAATGTAAATGCGCCAGAGTTAGCAGAAAAGCTCATTTTAATCTGTAGTCCCTTGGCAGGTCAACACATCATCATATTACATTACTATTGCAGAAATGCACATTGCAAGTGCATTTCTGCCCATTTTTACTGGTTTTAATGAGGTAGTCATTGAATCTAAGTTATTGTCTTTGCATGGTTAATGACAAAGTGCAACTTAGGTTCATGATCCAGAATATTCCTTTAAGTAATGTTACTGGTGTTTCTGCAGCCACTGATGAGGATAAGACACACTCAGAGACAAAGCAACTTTAAACCGGATAGCAAAACCTCTGAAACTGATCAATGAACTACTGAAATCAACACCAGATCCATCAGGAGCAAGACTTGGAAAGGATTTCTGTGCAGCAAGTCATACATGATTTCGTGACCAACATTTATTTTATTATTAAGTTATGCATTGTACCAAGTTACTGTAACAATATAGGTTTGCATCTGTGTATATTAAAGTGACTTTATCTTAATTATTAAGGTTTTATTTAAATATTAAATGTGAGAGAAGACCACGACTTAAAAGGAATTGTTCACTCATGCATTTTTTCCCCCATTATTTACTCACCCTCATGCCATTCAAAACTCACATGCTGTTAATACACACACTGCCAGTCAAAAGGAATTTGGAATTATTATGATTTTTTTAATGTTTTTGAAAGAAGTCTCTTCTGCTCACCAAGGCTGCATGTATTTGATCAAAATACAGTAAAACAGTAATATTGTAAAATATTATTACAATTTCAAATAATTTTTTTCTATGTTAATATATTGTAAAATGTAATTTAGGCCTATTGCCTATTGATTAAAGCTGAATTTTCAGCATCATTACTCCAGTCTTCAGTGTCACATGATTGTTTCTTGAGCTGCAAATCTGTATATTAGAATGATTTCTGAAGGATCATCAGACACGGAAGATTGAAGAAATGATGCGGAAAAAATCTGCTTTGATCACAGGAATAAATGATTTTCTTTAAATTGTTATCTTACATTGTTATAATATTTCACCAGGAGGAACATAAAGAACATGTAATTATTATTAATATTCACTAATAATCTTACTGTGTTCAGATTAAAAAATGTGATGTCATGCCAGGTTTGGCATCACTGATAGATCTGGCCTATGGGTGATTGGAAAATAACTGCATAATGATTTGTAAAAAATGCACTGGAACTGCCTTCACATCATGAGCACCTCTATGAAACCTTAAAATACTTCCTAAATAGGAAGTTTATTAGAGAAATAACAGCATACAGTGTTTGGAAGGACAACTAATTTCCTTTGGAAACACCATGCTTCCAAGGAGAAGGAGTGGCTGGCTACTATCGTGACTTGTCACCAAGGCAACAGCAGGGACACAGACCACAGACCGCACTTTTCCATTACTCAGCAGAAAAGTTTTCCAGGTTTGTGACGGAAGTAGGGCTTATTTCCGGTTCCCTCACTGGCACTGCTGGTTCTGCTGCTGCTGGGCACTGAAGGAAAGATGGCGGCGGCCGAGACTGATCGCGATGCTCCGTCCGCTCTGTGTAGCGAATTCCTCAATTTCTCCGCAAAGGACACCGCTGCGGTAGGCGACAGTTTTATAAAGACTCTGCAAATGCCCTATCCTGATGAATTATATATATTAGTTGGCGGAAATCGGTGCGAGGGCGAGGAATTTTCTGTTTTTCTCGCTCCTCATCTCGGGTTGTTTTGATGAGTGTTGTCCTGCTAGCGCGCTAACAAGCTAGCCTGTGAAATGTTCACACCTCAAGCTCCAAAACACGCATTTAACACTCCGTTTACACATGTATTTCTGTAATATATCTGCACGTTACAAATGCTTAAATCTCTCGCATTTGGTGTTTAACTTATGGCTTTGCTTAAAAAGAAATGTGCTTTTAAAGAGATCTGTCAAGAGTTGGATAAAAACAACATTGGCTTTGTTCATTATCTTTACGTTTTTGCGTTCTTCTAATAACATTGTTTCCCGGACAGGTCTTTTGACACGCTGTTTAAATGGATTTAGACAAGCAAACTGATCCTGTCTATTTGTGTAGATTTTCTGCATTCCTGTAAAAAACAGTATAATGAGCTGTATTTCTTTCGCTGAACAGCAGGTGTTGAAGAATGCTGTGGTTATCAAACTAAACAGTAATACATTTGAGATATTCCAGTTACGTGTGTTTGTTTTTTCTTTTTGCATATCGGCTTACCCACTTATTACCATGCCACGTCTGTCTGATAAACACAAGTAGGTTTGTTTTTACAATGTAGCACAGACGGTGGCTTTTCGAAACCACATACAATACCTCAGTTTGTCGTGGTTTGTATTGTCCGATAGACTGAACGACAGCAGTGCACATTATCCTGACTATAGACTCTATTAATCACCATGTGCATGAAAACATGGATCATTTTGTGTTATAGGTCTATAGCGATAAAACTACAATCTGATTGGCAATCTCAAATCAACTCATGCATATGGTGAATTGTCTGAAAGGGATGCTGGATTGTTTGGCTATTTGCTCTCTAGCACTGAATCCAGGTTAGTTGGTCGATGTAGACAGTCACAGAGACTGCCAAGTTCCGCTTACTGTGCATATGTAATCCCTGTGTTTCCTTTTAGCATGTGATTGTGGCACATCCCTGCTGTTGGACATCAGCTAGGTTGTTATTACTGTATTTTCTTTAGGAACAAATTATGTCAGAATTGCATACTATAGTTACAAAACCTAGTGAGCTTCCTACACGGATGGCTGTCTTCTAATCTAAGGCATGCTTCATTTTTTGTGCAAATTAGTATACGTGGATACATGGATATGCAAATGAGCCCCGCCTCCACTCACTCATAAAGGCTCGTCTGCAAGTAGATGTATCAGAATGGTAATGCGTTTTATGAATCGCTCTCTACAACGTCAGACACATAACTGAAATTAACATGATTAGCCTCCTCGACTATGTTATTGTTATTAAATAGCTAATATTGTGTTGTTTGTACACAAACCATGTTCCCGATTATCGTCTCAGAGTCAGACAGCTGCCTTAAAAAAAACAGCATCCGTACAAACATTTTGAACAACTTAGAACATCAGTGGAGAAAGGCATATAGTTCCTCATTGCATCGCAATAAACATCATATTCATAATTCACCTGCTATATTGCTAAATGTACCTGATTGTTCATATCAACAGGAAAATATAGCGGAAAAACCAGGGTTCTCATGAGACTTCCTCTGCTTTTTTATATTTAAAAATCTGTAATTTACATGTAAAAAGTCACTGAGTGGCTGATTTGAAAAGTTAGTAATAAAAAAATAAAAAAGTTAAACATTACATAGTGTTTTGCGTAAGACTTATAATACAGATTATTTGACATACTGTATCAGATTGTTTTGTTGTTATTACTGTCAAAGACCACTGATTCAATTGCACATTTAAATACGGTTGTCAAACTAGAAACTTTGCAATATGTAGTTAGCAGTAAAAAAAAAAAAAAAAAATATATGTATATATATATACAGCGAGCGAGCAAAGATCGCTGCCATTATAATCTAGAGATGCACCAGCTACCAAAATGTTTCGGCTGAAATGGTTTTGAAGGGCTGAATCAGTGACCGAAACAGATGTTTATTTAGCGCTTCTCTGATGATACGTTTTGACTGTTCAGCGTCTATTTCGTGCACACAACGTGGATAAATTACAACAGTTAAACATGCCAGCTGTGTGGACACTTGCTCTGGATCGACAATATTTTAATTTCTTGATTTTAATCAGTATATGGTTTTTAAATCTAAAATCGTTTAGTCTGTGCTGCTTTCTGGTGATGCGTGAACAAAACTTAACTAAACATTTGTAGCGTGCCTGCCATCCGATAATTGCAAAAAGCTGTGTTACTTTTAATATGAAGCAAAGTCTCAGCTTAAAAATTCGCTGTATTTTATTATGAAATTCAAACAATAGTCATTTTGGTGCTCTTTAACACGGTTTGACAGATCACTGTAATGCCTCAGTTCAAGCGCACATTAACCAATCATCTCATCTCTAGTGTTGGGTACCATTCACATTTTAAAGCAGCACTATGCAGTTTTTTTTTTTACATTATCTGAATAGCTTCGGAGTTAGTGCAATGGTTATATGACTATTTTCGGGTTGAATGTTGCGTCTCGCGTATAGGCTACTTGGGGGAGGGATATATGCCTCGCGCTCAGCACACATGAAGCTGCCGCAAAGCACTGGCAAAAGTAGCCTAATGATTATGGATGTGTCGGGAAACAATTAGGAAGGAGATATTTTAATTGTTTATTAATGAACAAGTGTTTACTAATGGTGTGTTCACTGTTCACACCGAACGCGAATTTAATTATTTGCGCGAGTAGATTACATACAAAGTCAATGCAAAGACATGAATAGACGCATCAGCCGCGTAACTTGTGTTTTTCCGCCACAGCCAATCATGCTGGATGCTTATTGTTTCACTGACGTTGAGGAGATTAACCACTTAGGTACTGAAATTTGGTACCGAAAAACAAGACATGTTTTGATACTCGGTAGTATCGAAGCAATTCGGTCGGTACCTAAAAAGTACCGAACTCGGTACCCAGCCCTATCAGGAAGTGTCGCGTGATATCAGATCTCGCGATGTAACGAATTGCGTTACGGCAAGAAAGATCTGCTAAAATGAGCATCAAACAGAAATAACCCGGCGCCGTATAAATGTGGTGTTCGAGGCGCATACAATACAGACTGCTGACAGTTCAGCAGGGCGCAGCTCTTAAAGGGGCCACACATTATTTCCAGTCGTTACAGCTTCCATCCTACTGAACAGGTACCGGTATACAGGGGGAGGGGATCAGGCCGTGAGTGCAGAGACATCTCTGCGTGAGTGCTATTTACGACAGTGCAAGTACTCCACAGCGACTCTAGGGGTCACAGTTTGACAAAAACGGAAATCCTGCATAGTGCTGCTTTAACCGGTAATTAGGTAACGGTACCTTTTTTTTTTACCTCATGTTTACGTCAATAACTGTAAAGAAACTAAGTCGTTTGTAGAAGTGTTATTGACATTATGCCAGAGCTTCCTTGGTCGCTGTCTGCCATTGTCTGTGATGCTTAAATATTAATAAAACCAACCATTTTGGTAATAATAATAATAAAAAATTCTATGAAATGTTTTGTTTTCCACATATTCTGTGTTGTAAATTTTCTAGTAATCAACATGTTTGCAAACTTCTAAATAACATGAAAAATAGTCAGATGAAATTAATTTGATTAAATGTTTATTTAATGTAATTTCCACCAAAAATATCCATATTGTAATGTCTGCTATAAGAAAAAAACCTGCATATATTTAATTTGGTCACACCACACAAAGAGCTGCACGATTAATGGTTAAAAGATTGAGATCTCGATCTCGAACACCCACGCAATCTTTTTCCTAACTGACAGCGATTCTTCTGTCTATTAAACCTTTGACTAAACGCACCGCAACATTCAAATCTGTGTTCACGCTTCTGCTGCTGGCCCGAAGAGAGCAGTTATCATGTTTAGGTATGAAACCGCTTCACAAACAGCTTTTCAACCACACCGTATCATTATTTCTGTTACACATATTATATCACAGAAGTACTGTGATCAAAGTTTATATTTCAGATAAAAACATCGATCAATATAGAGCAAATCCCCGATTAAAAGCAACTTGGTGGTTCAAATAACGATTATATCGATTACACCTTTATGCCACCATGTGGCGACAAGTGAAAAAATGTATTTGTCAGATTCGCTAAACGCTGATTCATCCAGTTATGAAACGTGAAGTATTTGAGTCATTGAATCATTCATTCAAACCGAGTGTTTTAAATATTTCAGATTAATTAAACATTTTAAATTGACATCAGCAATTCATATTTTGTCAGAACCTCTAGTAAATTACATTATTTTGTTTAGTTGTTGGATAATCTTGATCTCAGTTTAGGAAAAAAAAAAAATATCGTGATTCTCAATGTATCCAGAATCGTGCAGCTCTAACCTCACACTTCTAGAACAAACATTGTGTTCTGCCTAGTACTTGCTAAATATAAACGTAGTTGAGAAATGGTATAAATGACTGGTTGTCCTGTAAGGTCATGCAAATATAAAACAGTGGATGCAGCAATGCAGTCAAACACTGACTACTAGTGTTCCTTTCCAAACCTGGCCTTTGCCCACTTGATCTATTTACCTTGCCATTGTTTTTTTTGTTTTTTTTTGTTTTTTTTATCTCTGTGTGTCTGCTTTCACACTCTAGCTCTACTTGGCTAAATTAATTTATTCACAGATTTAAAATGATTAAAGTAAAAGGCTGCTTTTATAATATTCAGACAGTTGTGTGTTAGGGCTAGGAGAAAAAATCGATTCACCTAGCTATCGTGTTTTTATTATTATTACAGAATCGCTATTAATTCAAATTAAATGCTTTATTTTCGTTCTTGCTTATATACGAGGTTGATTGATACAGAAGTTAGCCACTTTCGTTCCAACAGAGGATGAAATGTGTCGTTGTCTATGAGTGTTAAAGGCACACTATGCTGGAATTCCGTTTTTGTCAAACAGCGACCCCTAGAGTCGCTGTGGAGAACTTGTATTTAACGTTACTGTCGTAAATGCCACTCACGCAGAGCGTCTGCCATAGACTAGTCTCTGCACTCACAGCCTGATACCCCTTTGAAGCTGTTATATTAAGGTACAAATCTTGCATAGTGTGCCTTTAAATAAGAGATCTGTCGCTAAAATGTGTTTTTGAACTCAACCTGAGCGCTCGTGTCCGCTGCTATCAGTGTCATAGATACATAACGTTAGTCATTGTGTCTCTTGTGGCGGCGCGCGCGCAGTCTTCACTCGGACGCGCTCTTCAATCTATCGCCGTTGCGGAGACTCTATTTATTCCGTTGAAATCACAAAATAAAATTAGGGCTGCACGATTTGGGGAAAATGTCATATTGCGATTATTGAGGTCAATATTGCGATATGCTATTGCGATATAATAAACAAATGGTTTCATGAGTCAACCTGCTTGGTTCTAAAGCAAAATGCACACACAGATTAGTGATAATTCTGAAATGTGTATTTCTCAACTCAAACTATCAACAACAACTAAATGATTGATAACACCTATAATGATCAATAAGCCATTGATGTCTGGATAAAATTTAATTTAATTTTAATTTAAGTGAACTTCAAACAATCCTCACATAAACCCATAATAAATGTCATATTTACCTGTGCTCTTCCTGTCTTAACAGGTAGGACATATACAGAAATTGAATAAAGTTATTAAACAGTCTACGCTGCATAAATTATAAATTATATGGACTAAAATCCTATTTAAAGCTACACAAGTTCTTTGGTCAAGAGCAGAGAGTGTTTTTCTCTGTTTCCTTTGTTCTTTGATTATTAACTTTACTGACAGAAAGCATTATTGGATGCTGTCCCTTTAAGAGTTTCTGACAGAGACGTGGATCTCACACGCGCCTTATTCTCTTACAACTCTTTTCGACCATCATAAGACTGCTCTTATGTTATGAAGACACTCGACAAATGATATTTTGGCATAATTGTGTGTGTTATTGTTCGTTCACTTCAAGCGGAAAGAGAACTGTATTCTGGCGCGCGGTCTGTGCATGCGCATGATTCTGGCGCGCGTCTTTCAGTCAGGACATTCACAGGCAGCGCGCTCTCTTTTAACTGGCTGAATGGTTAAAGCATTCGCGTGAATAAGAGCGGGATCATGTAACACTAGCCAAAGGATGACAAAAAATAACAGATGCTGCGTTAACAGCCCTAATTTGTTTATTTCATATAAAATCGCAGTATTTTGCGTCATATAATCGCATAGGCTTGACATCGCGATTACGATTGCGATACGATTAATCGTGCAGCACTAAATAAAATGCACACAAACTAAGAAAGATTTACGTACTAGGCCATCAACAATATCGCCAGGTCAGCACCACTGTTGCATCCAGTGCTGCTTTTTAGCTCGCGCCAACGAGTGAAAGCCCGACCGAGAGGGACTCACTCTTGTCCGGTTCCTCACGCGGTCAGATTCTCTTTTCCTTTTCCTAGTCTCTTCCGACCGCGTTTTTTTTTTTTTTTGCTTTTTCCATCGTCAAGTATCACGTTTGAAATGCGCGCAAGTGGCTTCGTGCTTCATATGTTGTTGTTGATGTGTGTGACGTCGTTGCCGTAAAGCATGTCGTCATTCTCGCGAGATTTGTCGGGGGCGCTCCTCTCAAACTTGCATTGTTGGTTTTTCCAGTGGCGTCCCCCCCAAGCTTTACTACCAGGATGATTCGCCCTAATATGAGTTTGTTTACCACCGAAATGACTTTGCAAGAATTGTACCTTAATATAACAGCTTCATAGTGTGCCTTTAAAGTGACGTAATATCCCAAGTGGACGCGTAATAGTGACGTGAGACTGAATGCACTGAAAGCCCTCGCGCTCCTCATATGCAGAGAGAGAGAGATAAGACGAGAGAGTTGCACGATTCATCTTTAAAAGACTGATCTCGATTCAAACAGCTACGCGATCATCTTTCATTTCATCTCTCTATTAATTCTTTGACAAAATCATATCGCAACATTCAAAGCTGTGTTGCCGCTGACCCAGAGAGAGTCGTCATGAAACAGCTTCACAAACAGTCCTTTCAACCTCATAGTATCATCATTTCTGTGATACAATATTCAAATTATCATAGAAGTACTTGGATAAAAGTTCAAATATAAACTGATGTCTACGATATCGATCAAAATTGAGTAAATCAGCTTTTGATTGAAACTTGGCGCTTAAAATAATGCATTTAACGATTACATTGTTTCGCACACTAAGTGATGACAAGTGACTGTTAAAAAATGTATTTGTTATTGAATAATTTAATTGTTATTGTAAAAATGACTCATCTTATACATCATGTACAGTCTGTATAAGTGTATGATTGAACTTTTCCCCATGGTCTAGTGTTAAAAAAAATCGCAATATCGAATCGCAACACTTTTAGAACCACAATTCCTTAAAAAATCGCAATACATATCATATCGGCACCCAAGTATCGTGATAGTATCGAATCGGGAGATAGGTGTATCGTTCCAGCCCTGTGTGTGTCTCTAATATGTGACCCATCTGTCCACAGAAATGGCTACAGGTGAGCAACCTGCCCAAAGAGGTGTACCAACACTTGGCTTGCTACGTCCCCAAGATCTACTGCCTGGGCCCCAACCTAAACCCCCAGAACGAGGATCTGCTGGCTCAGCTGCTGATCCAGGGCCCGCTCGAGTGGTACCTGTGCGGGGAAGAGCCGTCCGTGGGATTGGCCAAGCTGGAACAGAACAACCAGCCCTCACAGCTCTGTGGCCATGTGTTTAAAGTGGGAGAGCCAACGTATTCCTGCAGGTACACTGTCAAAACTTCTGATCCACCCAAAGAAGGGTGTTGAATCTCATCTAGTCTGCACCCACAATGATTCTCAATTCGTTTGATGTCAAAGGCTTTAAAACTAGTGAACATGAACACTGTCTATTGCCTAGACAGATGATTTAGTGGGTTGAGTCTGTCTAGATGCATTTATTTATTTTTCCCCATGCATGTATGCTGTTGTAGCCATCTGACCTGGGATAGTGTGGGTCAGTGTGTTCCCACAGACGTGGGAGTCTTGGCTGAATTAGGTCAGGTTGCTGTTAGGTTAAGTCCTTTAGGCAAGATCACTGTAAGCCGGCTAAGAGGCCGGAGGTGACTGGAGTCTGTGCTGTTCTGCTCTGTTTCTTTGAGAAACAAATGAAAGGGCTCACACATATCACCAATGCTTTGTCACGCTGGCTTTATGAGACTGGAATCTGATCTGACTGATGTGAATGTTGTGGGAAATATATCTTGCATCCTAAAAATTTGTGCAGATCTTTTTACAATCCTGTCATGTAATGTGTTACTGGCTCTGATCCAAAACCCTAGTGATCTGCTTTGCTGTCTACATAGGCTACATCTTGTGCTGCCAGTGGAGCTTCATAAAGCTTCATTCAACTAGGGCTGGGTGATTAAAAACAGTACCAATAACAATCATATAGCGTTTATGTATTGTTGATGATGTTTCAGCCTTTTTGCGATATTCAATAAATCCTTTCTTGATGTTTGCTCTGAAATGGCCCTGAAAGGGGGTGATTATTTTATTATTATTTTTTCTCGTACACTAACCGTTTGTACGCAAGAAATTGTGTCTAAAATCAGTGTGCAAAAGTCAAGTCACATTTGATTACCGGTAAGTTCAGTTCAATAACTATGTAAAGTTAATCAAATATGAAATGTTCAATTCATCTATAAAGCAGCTGATGTCAGTTCTAGCTCAGTTCACTTTCTTATCCAAAACTATCAGTACTAGTATATACAAATCAATAATATTGCTAAATGTGTCCTCAACTAAGCAACAGTGGCAAGGAACCCAAATGTACCCTTCAAATATTGTTCAGTTAAATAAACCTTGAATTAACAAGATCAAATGAAAAGTTAGAACTTCAAATTGAACTTTTGTAATGACACGTTGGTTATTAACTTTTAAATGACTCATCATGCAAACACATGAGAAGAGTCTCCGCATAAAAAAGACCCACAACTGGCAGATCAACGTTGTGCTGCTATATTTCTCTCTGATACTGTAAGAAATTAAATTAAATTGAATGTTACAATGAACTGTGACCAGATGATTGACATCAGTTTAAATGGTGACAGGATGCATGTAATTAAGTGACAGAGCGGTCCATTAAAGATGTCATTATGAAGAAGTAGATGTCTTAAAGCTTGCCTACTCTTTTGCTATCCACTCAAAAGTATGTAAATTTTCTTCACAAAAACAGTACATACTTTTAGGGCATAGTATAAGTAGGCAAATCGGGATGCAGCAAGAGAGCTATTCAGTTGCAGTGCATTCTGGGAATGCTTTGCGATGCACGCCATGAGGAATCTTAATGGCAGCATAATTTTGCTGCCATTGATAACAACTTTCATTCTTGTCTCTATGCTACCTGTTTGTTTGTAGGCAGCTCACTGGGCTTTTAACAGCTGCTATCCTTCTCTTTAAGTCATTTACATTTGATATTGTTTCTCCTTATCAGGGAGTGTGCGGCCGATCCGACCTGTGTGCTGTGTATGCAGTGCTTCTTAGGCAGCGTTCACAAAGAGCATCGCTACAGGGTAAGAGGAAACGACATGCACAGTGGCCACATTAACATCTCACTCAGGTATGTCAGCATGTTGGTGTGACAAGTCGAAGAGAAAGTGTCAAAAATCAAGTGTATGGACCCGTCTGCACTAGTGTCATGTGGACCCTGACTTCTCCCTAACATGAAAGTCCTGTCCACTGTAAAGATTGTTATGAACTTTTTTAGCATTTAAATCTGAGGGCTGTGACTCATGGTACAGTTCTTTGTAAAGGTTACAGGACTGATGGGGCTGTGAAGAGAAATCAATCAATCTAACACAGTTAACTGTCTTATAATTTAAAGCTACACTGTGTAACTTTTTTAGTTTATTCTTAGCTAAAAATACTTAGTTTTTTCAAAAATATATGTGCTCATTAATGTATATTTACTTCGTTCAAGTAATAAAGTATTCTCATGAGTGTATAATATGCCATTGAAAATACATACGGGTGAGGGGTTCTAATGTCGGTCGCCATGTTGCCCCTCCATCTTGAAAGTACATTAGCCAAAGAGGGACATCAAGCTTCGCCGTTCGCGTTTTAACACTCGATGGCACCGTGTTGAGGAGATCGTACTGGAAGCCATGTTAATCTTGGACTCCATTGGCCACCGTAGGAGTTAAAACGAAATCGAAATTGAGAGGAACAGAAACTTATATTCACTGGATGGTCATATACCTTTTCACCGCTAGATGGGGGTAAAAATCACACAGTGTAGCTTTAAAGACTGTTTCAGTTTTACCCTCGACTGATTTTTTGTAACCATTTTGTTTGAAATGAGACATCTTCATACAAAAATCACCTTGACACCAGCTGATCAAAAGCCACTGGAAAAATGGCTCTCAGAAAAAAGACACGTGAACCATGATTTGAAGTGGGATGTTTTGACAAGTATACTAAAAGGCCTTTTACTTTCTATAAAGTATCAATCAGAGAACAGAAGGCATGTAGTAGATTGTGCGCAACAGGTTTTTCAATACATTTTTGATCATGTTGATCATTTAAAGGCCATAGAAATTTGCATAGCAAATACAATACAGCAGGCTTTATAGGGTGTGAAAAAAGTGTGTTTGTTTTAAGGAACACTCGAGCAGACCGTCATGTGTGTTGCAGGTCGGTTCATGACTTCATGCCAATGGCAGGTCTATTGTTTATAAGATACAGATATAGGAGACTTGAGATCATGTGCTGCCGTCTTTGTGCTCCCTGTAGATGACCACCTCAGGAGGAGGAGGCTTTTGTGACTGTGGCGACACAGAGGCCTGGAAGAAGGGCCCTTACTGTCAGAAACACGAGCCCAATATCAGTGACTGTTCCCAGAAGGTAAGATACCTCTTCCTCCGTGTACCCGTTGTAGAATAGGCCATTCCCGGATGACACACGTTTTTAATACTAGGAGAAGAACCAACAAAATATTCTGTCAAAACTCTTTATCATTGAAACGTTTTATTAGATTGTGCTGGTTTTAACCCTGTGAGAAACCACTTTTTTTTTTATTCAGTTAACACTTTTGAAGAAATTTAAAAAAAGTTAAACCAAATATAGTTTTAGAGTTTTTAGCAAAAATAAATTGTAAACAACTGATGTAGTTTTACCTTGAATTTTACTCGCCATGAAAATAGCCACAGAATCTGGCATGGCATTAAAAACACAAACCTCTTCCTCCGTGACATAGTCTTAGTAGGAGGGATGAGAATAATGAGGCATTTAATGATACCAATTCTGCTTGCGCTCAAGGTCCATTAATGGAGCCACACGTCATCAAAGTCATCAGGGGTGTGATTTCTGGATTTCCGTGTTTTTCAGCCTGGGACCCACATGAACTGTGTTAATTTGACTGTATGGATGCTGAAATTACCGCAAACAGTTACTAAACAAACGGCAAATTCTGTTTTCTTATACCATTATTTCATGGATTGGTTGCTTCTGTATGCGGTATGTCCATCAATACTCCGCAAGTGTAAGCTCGGGTCGCTTATAAGTTGCATTTTAAAAACGACATGAACCAACCATCTTATATGATTTGAAATGTTGTCAACAAAAGAGACAAAAGGTCTCCCTGCTCTATGATTGAATGTTGGAAAGCACAGAAATGAAGACGGCCATAAACATTAGTATTGTAGTTGTACTGTTGTTCTGTAAAATAACAGTATTAAAATTATTAGGGCTGTAGTCAACCAAAGAAGTCCTTAGTCGACCAAAGTCCTGTCCTGCGCAACGATCAGTCGACTAAAAAAAAAAAAACGTGATGTTTTGCATTTTGATTGAACATTTAAACAATTGAGAGCATTTATAAAACAACAACGAAAAAACATCAATAATAGCCTACATAAAACTATAATAATAATCAGTGGTGTAAAGTAACGAATTACAAATACTCTCGTTACTGTAATTGAGTAGTTTTTTTTAGGAATTGTACTTTTTTAAGTAGTTTAAGAACAGTGTACTTTTACTTTTACTTGAGTACATTTTAAGTGCTGTATTGGTACTTTTACTGCGCTATTTTCCCTGAACCTGCCGTCGCTACATTTATATTAATATTTATTTTTATAATAAGTCATCATGTGACTTCATGCGTGATCCCCGTCAAATCAAATCGCGCGCGGAAAACTTTGCATCAAACCAGCATCAACAGACTTCGAGACACCTGGCGCCAATTTATTTTGTTCACGAAGTGACTTTCGGAGTGGATCTTGAGCCTGGAGGAAGTTCATGCATTTGTGTCTTCATATAGGCAAAAAAACAGCGCAAGCGTCACACCTCACACGTGCTTCAGTGTGTGTGTGTGTGTGGTAAATGAAACTGCGCGTCGGCTGCACCATTCATTCACACAGAACATGCAGGATTCGTATTTAAATTGTCTTTGTGGTTTAATATTCACACTATATCGCGATTTGATTTCAAGTGTACTGAACTGCTTTCTATTTTTCCTCAAAAAATTTACAAATTCCGTGAAATTCCGAGTTATAAATTCCTTTTTTATGACTGGATTTTGTCAGCATTTTAGGGGGGGCGGGGGTCGTCCAAAACAATGGTAGGGGAAACGCTGTATTTTTAGTGCTAGCAGTCAAAAATAAAACTGTTGGAGAAATATTGAAATACTGTTTCTTTTTTTCTATGAATCTGTGATAAAAGAGTAAGCTACATTTTCAATTTGCAGGGTATAAGGTGGACTAACATTCATAGCATAATACTCACTACTCTTGAGTACTTTTAAAAGGGCTACTTTTTACTCCTACTTTGAGTAGTTTTTAGGACCGGTACTTTTACTCTACTCTCACTACATTTTTTGACAAGTAACAGTACTTTTACTTGAGTATGCTTTTTCAGTACTCTTTCCACCACTGATAATAATAATACAATTCTTTGAAAATTAAGTGATTTTTTTAACTGCAAAGTGAGGAGCTCTGTCCTAGGTCTATAGTGACAGTCACAATCGCGCACCTGACCACACCACACGCTACAAAAAAATATAACTGCTAAAACTGCCACATAATGAAAAATCCTAACAAAAGCTCTCGTTTATACAGGCTGTATATTCTTCTTTACTTTCAAAGCTGGGTTAACTTTTGTCCAGCCGATCTAGGCATTTTAAAACAAACGCACAAAAACCCTAATAGCCTAAAAAACAATCCTGATAATAATAGGCTGTATAGTAGGAAGGCGTATAGGTTTATTTTCGTTTTGTTACATTATTTAGGCTATTTTCAAACGCGTCAAGTGTACAAATAAAAACAAAAGCATAAGAAAACACAATCTATTGAGTCAGCATAAAAAAGCCGTTAAAGGGCCTGCTCACATATCGCGTCTTTTGCGCGCTCAAGTTTGTTATTTCAAATGTAGGCACGCGGTATGTGCGCTCATAATGGAATCGTTTTTTCCAAGCGCGTCCGCGCCGCCGCAGCAGTGTTCTACGTGGTGCGCTAAACTGTGGTGCTGTTACAAAATAGCCTAAATTACAGCATTTAAAGTTGGGGATAAAACATAGGCTAATTATATTTAGAATACAGTAATATATAATTGCTTATAAAAGGAATAAATATCAAGGAGTAAATCAATGAAAATTTCTTTCTATTGGTAAGAAAAAAAAAATGCAACTGGTCGACCAATGAGAATGTCAGTCGACCAAGACGGCATCGACCGATTAGTCGACTAAACGACTAAAGTTGATAGCCCTAAAAATTATATGTTTTTTAATGTCTCTAATATACACTCACCTAAAGGATTATTAGGAACACCTGTTCAATTTCTCATTAATGCAATTATCTAATCAACCAATCACATGGCAGTTGCTTCAATGCATTTAGGGGTGTGGTCCTGGTCAAAACAATCTCCTGAACTCCAAACTGAATGTCAGAATGGGAAAGAAAGGTGATTTAAGCAATTTTGAGCGTGGCATGGTTGTTGGTGCCAGACGGGCCGTTCTGAGTATTTCACAATCTGCTCAGTTACTGGGATTTTCAACCATTTCTAGGGTTTACAAAGAATTGTGTGAAAAGGGAAAAACATCCAGTATGCGGCAGTCCTGTGGGAGAAAATGTCTTGTTGATGCTAGAGGTCAGAGGAGAATGGGCCGCCTGATTCAAGCTGATAGAAGAGCAACTTTGACTGAAATAACCAGTCGTTACAACCGAGGTATGCAGCAAAGCATCTGTGAAGCCACAACACGCACAACCTTGAGGCGGATTGGCTACAACAGCAGAAGACCCCACCGGGTACCACTCATCTCCACTACAAATAGGAAAAAGAGGCTACAGTTTGCAAGAGCTCACCAAAATTGGACAGTTGAAGACTGGGAAAATGTTGCCTGGTCTGATGAGTCTCGATTTCTGTTGAGACATTCAGATGGTAGAGTCAGAATTTGGCGTAAACAGAATGAGAACATGGATCCATCATGCCTTGTTACCACTGTGCAGGCTGGTGGTGGTGGTGGTGTAATGGTGTGGGGGATGTTTTCTTGGCACACTTTAGGCCCCTTAGTGCCAATTGGGCATTGTTTAAATGCCACGGCCTACCTGAGCATTGTTTCTGACCATGTCCATCCCTTTATGGCCACCATGTACCCATCCTCTGATGGCTACTTCCAGCAGGATAATGCACCATGCCACAAAGCTCGAATCGTTTCAAATTGGTTTCTTGAACATGACAATGAGTTCACTGTACTAAAATGGCCCCCACAGTCACCAGATCTCAACCCATTAGAGCATCTTAGGGATGTGGTGGAATGGGAGCTTCGTGCCCTGATTGTGCATCCCACAAATCTCCATCAACTGCAAGATACTATCATATCAATATGGGCCAACATTTCTAAAGAATGCTTTCAGCACCTTGTTGAATCAATGCCACGTAGAATTAAGGCAGTTCTGAAGGCGAAAGGGGGTCAAACACAGTATTAGTATGGTGTTCCTAATAATCCTTTAGGTGAGTGTATGTCTTTAAGTTATCCTAAACTGAAATAAAAATTCATTAAACTCATTTCAGTTATCATTTCTAATTCTTCATCTAATATTTTATTTCATTTCAGCTTTTATTTGAATTGCTGAAAATTATTTTTAATAGTTTTAGTTGACCATAACAACTCATCTTGTTTGGCAGGATCCTTTGGCTAATCTGTCTGCTGAGATGATCGCTCGCACGTATAATGTTTTCGCCATCATTCTCAAATATGCTGTGGACATGCTCACCTGGGACAAAGAAGACGAGCTACCTGAAGGCCTCGAGCCGCCGTAAGATATATAATCACTCATAGCTTCAAATCATGTGATGACATGTCCCTTAAATGTTCAGAAGACACAATTTTTAGCATTTGGGTGGGAGAAAAAAACCATTCTAGACCCTCATGATCATCCATCATGCATGTGATGTTTTTGAAAGCTGCATGTTAGTATATTAGGAGATGTGTAACCTGCTTATTTTCTTGTGAAGGGCCCGTGGAGACACGTACTACTGCATGCTGTTCAATGATGAGGTCCACACGTACGAGCAAGTCATCTACACACTACAGAAAGCTGTGAACTGCACTCAGAAAGAGGCCGTCAGTTTCGCCACCACCGTGGACAGAGATGTAAGTGCCAGCTTAACCGGCTGTTGGTTCACCTGCCAGAGCCACAATTCAGGCTTAAGGCTCTTGCTTTTGTTCACTGATTACTTCTGTTCACCGTATTCAGGGCAGGAAGTCTGTTCGCTTTGGGGACTTTCAGTTTTGTGAGCAGGCCAAATCTATTATTGTGGTAAGTTCTCTGCAATCACAAATCCCATCCGTTCGCCTCAGACGTGGAAATCGTTTGGGTTTTTTACTCTTTTTACTGAGAACTTTTTCTTGTTAGCTTCATTTAAGATTCTATTTGCATATCATTTCAGCACCAGGCTATGCCACATGGTTCACAAACAAGATGGTTAGTTTTGTTTGTTTAGACAAACATCACTATTATCATTGATGCATCAACATTTTGCCAAAAAGTCTCCGCTTGCATATCTGACAGTTTTATCCCAAAATCCATACAATAAATAGCATTTGATGCTCGCTTCAGTTCAAGCGGCACATGAACCAATCATCTCTTCCTCTTACTAGTTATATCACATGAATGAACATCAGAAGGTACGTTGAAAGAAACAGTACACCTTGACATGTCTCATTTAATCACTCAATCAGTTTCGACTGTGAAGAGACATCACATCAGTAAAACATCTTGTAATGTTTCATTTACCTTAGGAAAGCCATTCAATGTCCACAGCTTGGTAGCCAACTAGAAAAAAAACTCTTTGAGAAGCATTTTGATATATATTTGCACTATAATACATATTCATCATATTTTTACTTATCCAGTTAGTGATGTCTTCATTATTTAATATAGCTCTTGTTTGAATAAATCTTTTATAAAAAACATTTTATTATATCCAGTTTAATTGTTTATTTTAATGAATTGGAGTAAATCATAATTATATCATTAACAAGTTAATATAATATTGTCGTGTGCAATTTCAATTATTTGAGTGTTCATTATTAAATACAGTTGATGAATTAGTTGATTTTTAACTTTTTTCTGGAACTATTTTCTGTTTTCAGCTGAATCAAATGAAAACTTTTGGTTTCACTTTTTCTGTAAATCGTTAACTTTTACTATCGCTCAATGGGGATTTGTCCATGTGTTACACGTCCCGCATTGTATGTACTACCGGCATGGGTGATGCCTCAAATCATGTGGCTTGTGGAGTAAAGATGTGCTATTACTTTTCGACGCTGTCAGATTTTCATCTTTCAGATAATAAAACAAGTGGAAAGAAATCCCATAGACTTCTGTAGACTTGGGGTGGGCTTAGTTTTAGAACCACCCGGAACACTATAGCAACTTCATAGCCACACTTTGGCAACTATTCACAACACTTTAGCACCATTAACTGTTCTTGTAAATGTAGTTTGTTGGTGAACACATGTTTTGCAGAGGAACACGAGTCGTCAGACGAAACCTCTGCGCGTTCAGGTCATGCACTCCTCTATAGTGGCTCATCAGTGTTTTGCGCTCAAAGCTCTGAACTGGCTCGGGCAAATCATCAGATACTCAGGTCTGTCTCTGCATCTTTCTGTCTCATTTGGTCTCTGTTGTTGTTTCCCTTTCCTTTTAATCACTTCTGTAGAAGTCATATTATAACATTTCTGCTTTGTCTTGTGCAAAACCAAACTTTCTAATCTTCTCCATTTAGCAATTACCATACATTTGGATTTCACAGCTGTATATTTTGCTACAATTCCAGTAATCTTAAGTTTTTCAAAAGCTACCATCCGTTTCCTGTGTTTAATAGAGCAGTGTGTTCTCAGTCAGCGTTTGCATCTGCTTCTGCTGTAGTGAATCAGTGCCTGAGTGTGTTTCTGTCGCCCAGCAGATGCTCTGAGGAGGATCCTGTGTCAGGTGGGACTGCAGCGCGGGCCGGAGGGAGAGAACTCTTCTCTAGTGGACACGCTCATGCTCTGTGACTCCAAGATGTGGAAAGGTGAGTGAATGCGTGTGCTGACATCAGCTCTCCTAAGACAATGCAGTACTGGAGAAACACACAGTGAATGACATGACTACTAGGGCTGGGAGAAAAAGCTGCTTTTTTTTTTAACGATTCTAAAATCAAAATTTTTCTTCCAGAATCGATATTAATTCAAATTCAATTTCTTTATTTTTGTCCTTGCTTCTAGATGAGTTTTTAACAGAAGTTAGACACTTTCGTTCCAACAGAGGATGAAATGTGTTGTTGTCTATGAGTGTTAGTGACGTAATATCCCAAGTGGACGCGTAATAGTGACGTGAGACTGAATGCACTGAAAGCCCTCGCGCTCCTCATATGCAGAGAGAGAGAGATAAGACGAGAGAGTTGCACGATTCATCTTTAAAAGACTGATCTCGATTCAAACAGCTACACGATCATCTTTCATTTCATCTCTCTATTAAACCTTTGACAAAATCATATCGCAACATTCAAAGCTGTGTTGCCGCTGACCCAGAGAGAGTCGTCATGAAACAGCTTCACAAACAGTCCTTTCAACCTCATAGTATCATCATTTCTGTGATACAATATTCAAATTATCATAGAAGTACTTGGATAAAAGTTCAAATATAAACAATGATGTCTACGATATCGATCAAAATTTAGTAAATCAGCTTTTGATTGAAACTTGGCGCTTAAAATAATGCATTTAACGATTACATTGTTTCGCATACTAAGTGATGACAAGTGACTGTTAAAAAATGTATTTGTTATTGAATAATTTATTCAAGAGAATGTAGTATTATATGATGCTTCTGAAATAAGTCAGAGAGATGTGATGAATTTTTTTGTAAATATGATCAAAAATCGATCATTTAAATTTTCTTAAAGTCCCTGTAAAGTCGAAATTAAGTATGTGTTCTGAGTTTCACACCACAGAAAAATGTGTTATTAGCGACCCAGCCAAATTTGAATGATAAAAAAAGCCGGCAAGTACATTAAATAAGCTATCAAAATCTTGAAAAAGTGAGCATTATTCTCTACTCTCAAACGCTGGGGGCGTGTCCGCTGGCTGCGCTGAAACCACGCCCACTCGCGGGAAAGCTGCCGACGCTGATATTAGGTGATGCTGCTTTCGGGACGGGGAGATGAAGGCCGAGGCGGGAGATAGTCGGTTCGGCCCCATTCACCAGTAACAGCGGATTATCAGTGAATCCCAGTTGTCTCTGACGAAAGTTTATAACTATCCCGTGTAAAATGATCACTACAGATTTTTTTAATTGTGTTTAAAAACCCATGCTTTGTGTGTTTTTGCAGAGATCAGAACTATTTTTTTATTTGTTTGGATGAAAAAAGAAACACAAAATATCAAAGTAATCCTCATCCTAACCTCGCATCATGTAACAAATCCTTCCCCCGCGGGTCAAAATGACCCGGAGCCCTAAAAGTAAACTTTTTTTTTTTTTGTCGTTCAGAAAAGCTTATATTTCATTTTTGTATGCTTTTTTTGGGTGAGATTTTGACCTAAGGGGGTCAAACTGACCCGCGAGGAACGGATTTGTTACTATTTTTATTACAACCAAATAAACTCAATTTAGTTTTATGTGTATTTGTGGTTTAAGTGCGACAAAAGTCCTAAGGTATTTGACCACTCCGATGAATATTACATTTCTTAAGGGAAAAAATGACCCCAAGGGAAGGATGAGGGTTTGATTCTCAGGCAAATATATCTCAGTCTAATGCCCATCTACAGCTCAAAACCATGTCATGTTATCTATAACAGCTAAAACTTCACCAATGTGGTTATATGAGATCGCATTAGGATTCATAGAGATTTATACATAAAGTCTAATTTTCTTTGTTTTGGTTTCTTATTTTATTTTTAAAAGTCTTAATAAAATGAAGTTCAATTTGTTGTTTCGCAAAAGCGTATCAGTCAGAAGGAGCTTCAACTTTAGAAACTACTGGTTGCCCAATACAGGATGTTTTGTTTTATTTTATTTTGTTTTACAATGTTGTGCTGCTGAGATTACCTATTTTTCTTGCCAAAACCCAGAAATGAGTTAGCCTTTTAGCACTTCCAGTTCCACCGTCCCCAAAGTCAATTGTTTTTTTAAATGAGTTTTTGAATATGAAAATTTTGCTAGTCAAGTCAAGTCATCTTCATTTATATAGCGCTTTTAACAATGGATTGTTCCAAAGCAGCTTTACAGAGATAAACATATAATTTAAGGTAACAGAGATTGTTTTGGCTTTATAGCGGTTCTTGAATAATGTTATTTCCAGCTAAAGTTAGTTTTGATTGATTCACCTCCATTGAAATTATCATTTGTTATTAAATTAAGGGCCACTAAGACGACGCCGTTCTCTCTAACAGACTTTAAACGCGAACCTGTGATTAACGCTGACGCCGTTCACATGCGTTCACATGCGCATTAAGAATTGATTCTATAGTTATGTACTTTTGAAAATATGTACGCAGGTTTGCAACTCCATACAACCCATGCCTAAACAAACTACTTGTCTTGCCTATAAATTTTGATACAGAATTTTGTTTTATTTTATCACTTCGGGGTACGCGAGCCGGATTTTCAACAACGCTTTATCTGTAGAGTGGGAAAGGGATCCTCCATAGGGAGAGGATAGTGGACACTTCAGCACTGCATTGTCATCGGGTCCAGGCGAAGCTCCCTCGTCAGATCTGGACACGGCCTGGATCCGGCAGGCTGCGGGAAAACCTCGGGATAAACAAAGACACTAATATTAGCGTAGATGCCATTCTTCTTATGATGTAACGAGTACATCAAGATTTAAGGGAAGTGTTCCCAGTTCCGGCTGACCTAATCTATGCAGCCTAACATTAAATTATCTATAGTGTATTATGTGTATGCTAGGTCAAAGAGATGTGTTTTTAGTCTAGCTTTGAACTGACAGAGTGTGTCTGCTTCCCGGAAAATGGTAGGAAGACTGTTCCAAAGTTTTGGTGCTAAATAGGAAAAGGATCTACCGCCAGCAGTCGATTTAGATATTCTAGGTATTATCAACTGGCCGGAATTTTGAGATCGCAATAGACGTGAAGGACTATAATGCATTAAGAGCTCGCTCAAGTACTGCGGAGCTAAACCATTTAGTGCTTTGTAAGTAATCAACAATATTTTAAAATGTATACGATGTTTAAAAGGCAGCCAATGCAGTGTTGACAGAACCGGGCTAATATGGTCATATTTCCTGGTTCTGGTAAGAACTCGAGCTGCGGCGTTTTGAACTAGCTGTAGTTTATTTATTAAGCGTGCAGGGCAACCACCCAGTAGAGCATTACAATAATCTAGCCTTGAGGTCATGAACGCATGAACTAATTGTTCCGCATTTCCCAATGAGAGCATATGGCGTATTTTAGATATATTTTTAAGATGTAAAAATGCAGTTTTACAGATACTAGACACGTGACTTTCAAAAGAAAGGTTGGTATCAAAGAGCACACCCAGGTTCCTAACCGACGACGAAGATTTAACAGAGCAGCCATCGAGTGTTAGACAGTATTCTAGGTTATTACGTGTGGAAGTTTTTTGTCCAATAATTAGAATCTCTGTTTTTTTAGAATTTAGTAGTAGGAAATTACTAGTCATCCAATTTTTTTATATCAGCTATGCATTCCGTTAATTTTGTGAATTGGTAAGTTTCGTTAGGTTTTGAAGAAATATACAGCTGATTATCATCGGCATAACAGTGAAAGCTAACTCCATGTTTCCTAATGATATCTCCTAATGGTAGCATGTACAGAGTGAGCAGCAACGGTCCTAGTACTGAGCCTTGTGGTACGCCATACTGAAGTTGTGATCGATAAGACATCTCTTCATTTACTGCTACAAACTGATAATGGTCAGATAAGTATGATTTAAACCATGCTTTTGCAATTCCACTAATGCCAACATAGTTTTCTAGTCTATTTAAAAGAATGTTGTGGTCAATTGTGTCAAATGTAGAACTAAGATCAAGTAACACTAATAGAGAGATACAACCACGATCGGATGATAAGAGCAAATCATTTGTGACTCTGAGAGCAGTCTTAGTACTATGGTACGGTCTAAATCCGGACTGAAAATCCTCGCAGATATAATTTCTTTCTAGAAAGGAACATAGTTGTGAAGATACTGCTTTACCTAATATCTTTGACAGAAAAGGCAGATTCGAGATCGGCCTGTAATTGACTAATTCTGTAGGATCAAGTTGTGTTTTTTTAACAAGCGGTTTTATCATAGCCAGTTTAAAGGTTTTTGGTACGTATCCTAGAGACAAAGATGAATTAATGATATTAAGAAGAGGATATATGACCTCTGGAAACATCTCTTTCAGTAGCTTAGTCGGTATAGGATCTAACATACAAGTTGTCGATTTAGATGAATTAACGAGTTTGCAGAATTCTTCCTCTCCTATAGCATCAAATGAATAAAGTTTTTCCTCAGGGAGACTACAATGCACTCCCTGATGCGATACTGTAGTATCGGTTGCATACTTATAAGACGGTTGCATAGTTATAATTTTGTCCCTGGTATTATCAATCTTATAAGTGAAGAAGTTCATAAGGTCATCACTGCGGTGTTGCTTGGACACTTCTGAGCTTGAAGCTTTCTTTTTTGTTAGTTTAGCCGCTGTTTCAAATAAATACCTTGGATTGTTTATTTTCTTCTAATAGGGTTGAAAAATAAGCAGATCTAGCAGCTTTTAAAGCCTCTCTGTAAGCAATCGAGCTCTCTTTCCATGAAATCCGAAATACCTCTAGTTTAGTTTTCTTCAAGTTGCGCTCCATTTTTCTGGCTGCTCTCTTAAGGGCCCGGGTGTGCTCGCTGTACCACGGCGTTGGACTATTTTCTTTAATCTTCTTTAAGCGCAACGGAGCAACTGTGTCTAAAGTGCTGGAAAAGAGAGAGTTAAAAGTTTCTGTTGCAATATCAAGTTCTTCTAAGCTATCCGGGATGCTGAGATGATGAAACTGATTAGGAAGATTATTGATAAAGCAATCTTTAGTGGCAGAAGTTATAGGTCTAACGTATTTATAACTCGGAGTCGGCTTTGCAGCCTTGGCTAAATGTAATTTACATGAGACTAGATAATGATCTGAGATGTCATCGCTCTGCTGCAGAATTTCAACGGTATCAACATCTATTCCATGTGATATTAGATCTAGAGTATGATTACGACGTCCTGACACGTGTTTAACTCCAATTGAGTTTATAATGTCTTTAAATGCCATTCCCAATGCATCTATTTCATTATCTACATGTATATTAAAATCACCAACAATTAGTACTTTATCTGCAGCCAATACTAATTCTGATAGAAAGTCAGCAAATTCTTTGATAAAATCTTGATGGTGCCCTGGTGGCCTGTATGCAGTAGCCAGCATAATTCTCAAATGTGATTTATCGTTTACACTATATATTTTTACATTAAGCACCAATACTTCAAAAGAAGTATATTTAAAACTAGATTTCTTAGTGGTTTTGAAAATATTACTATAAATTACAGCAACACCTCCCCCTTTGCCTTTCAGACGAGGTTCATGTTTATAACTGTAATCTTTTGGGGTTGACTCATTTAAAGTAATGTAATCGTTTGGTTTTAGCCAGGTTTCTGTCAAACACAGCACATCTAGATTATAATCTAAAATCATATCATTAACTATGAGTGATTTTGGAGTAAGGGATCGAATATTCAGCAACCCAAGCTTTATCATTTGCTCATCTGTATTATATCTGTTTTTTATTTGTTGAACATCAATTAAATTTTTAACCTGACGTTTTTTGGATTTCCAAATTCGGGGAACAGACACAGTCTCTATATGATGATATCTAGGTGAAAGAGGCTCTATGTGATGGGATTTATCTGACCTTGGTGACGTGAGGCCGCTAGCAGACGGTCGGTTTAGCCAGTCTGTCTGCTTCCTGACCTGAGCCTCAGATTGTCATGTTTTATCTTTAAGACTATGAGCCAAATTACTAGAGAGGAGAGCAGCACCAGCCCAGGAGGGATGGATACCATCTCTTTTCAACAGGTCAGGCTTGCCCCAAAAACTTTTCCAATTGTCTATGAATTCTACATTATTATGCGGACACCACTCAGACAGCCAGCGATTCAGTGAGGCCAATCTGCTAACTATCTCATCACTCCTACGTGCAGGAAGAGGGCCAGAACAAATTACAGTGCCTGACATCGTACTTGCGAGTTCACACACCTCTTTAATGTTATTTTTGGTTATCTCCGACTGGCGGAGTCGAACATCATTAGTGCCGACATGAACAGCACTTTTAAATTTGCTTTGATGTCAGGCGCTCTGGCTCCCGGCAAACATGTGACTATGGTGGCTGGTGTCTCTATTTTCATGTTCCTTGTGATCGAATCACCAATTACCAGGGCACAATCAACAGAATTCTCAGTGGGTGTTTCACTGAGTGGGGCAAATCGGTTTGTTATGAGAATCGGAACGGAAGAGTGGTTCTTTGATCCGCGACTAGAGCGATCTCTGACAGTCAGACTGTCTACTACAGACTGTATTAACTAATAGTACTGACAGTAACTCACGATTGAGCAGCAAACTGATGTGAATGTGCTCTGTTGTTAGGGGAGGGGCCAGCCTCAGTGCGTCATCAAGTAGGGGCGTGTCCACGAGCTCAGGGGCTCCAGTGCGTCATCAAGTAGGGGCGTGTCCAGTAGCTCAGGGGCTCCAGTGCGTCATCAAGTAGGGGCGTGTCCAGTAGCTCAGGGGCTCCAGTGCGTCATCAAGTAGGGGCGTGTCCACGAGCTCAGGGGCTCCAGTGCGTCATCAAGTAGGGGCGTGTCCACGAGCTCAGGGGCTCCAGTGCGTCATCAAGCCCCGTTTTAGTGCCGCCCAAAAAATCCGGAAAATAGCAATGGTGAAAAACTGTTTAACGGTCTAACTCCACAATTCAGGACTTCACAGTTCACAGTCTTTGTAATATCTTTTAGCAATACATTTCTAACATTTATAATGTGTTTAGAATTTTTTTTTAGAATTGCTTTTACAGGGACTTTAAATCAAAATGCAATTTTTGGGGAACACTCTAGTTTACAGTGACCTTGTTATACATATTACTTGTACTATGTACATTACATAGTAATAACATAAAATATGACTCAGACATGTTCTTGCCTGGTTTTTTGAGATTCGCCCAGTTAAGCTCATGCTGTACCTAACATTGTGTTTCCTGCAGGAGCGAGAAATGTTTACCACCAGCTCTTTATGAGCAGCCTACTCATGGATCCAAAGTACAAGAAACTTTTTGCAATCCAGTTTGCGAGGGTAAGACTTCCATTCACAATGGCACAGTCCTTATATTGATTTACAGTAAGATATCAGGGGCTGTATTACAGAAACATCATATCCTATCTGGTTACTAACCGTGGTAGTTTAACTTAAGAATCAGAACTTTTTCAAATCTCAAGATAGGAAGTTTCTGTAGTATAGCCTATAACTTTATCTCTGTATGCCATGAAGCCCCAAAAAGTGCATTTACCCACCAGCATCCTCATGCCTACTGAGGAATGGAGTCAGGAAAAAAACATTACAATTTGTTGAATTCATAAAGCAAAAATAGCATTAATGTAACATATTGCCACATGCTTTACGCTTTCTGGGACTCCATGACAACCTGTGTGTTAAAGGATATAGCTCACCCAAAAATGAACATTTTGTCTTCAGTTGCTCACCCTCAAGTCATTCCAAACCCAAAAGACTTTTATTCAACACTAATGAAGAAAACTTCAAAAAGTTCATAAAAACATTGTTGAAGTAATCAATATAAATTGAGTGTTTTTACGAAACACATGATAAACAGATCACATATAAACTTTGAACACACTACATGGAGCACAACACATAAATATATCAGCCAAACTCCCTTGACACTCAAGAACAACCTCATTAGTTTGAAATGAGGGTGAATAAATGATGATAGCTTTTTCATTTTTGGGTGAACTGTCCCTTTAAGTATTGTTTTTAGAGTACATGATGTTGAAGGAACGTTCTGGCTCCAAGTTACGAGTTAGAATTACTTAAAATTGCTTTAATGCTGTAAAACTGAAAGTCTATATAGGGCAAGGCAAATAAACATTAAAATGCACATCATTTTAAAATATGGCCACAAAAGTTTATACTTGTTAACTTAAGTCTAGCATTAAAATGTCCTTCTTACTATCTGCATAAAGTTATTTCCAGTCTTAACTCATGTCATGACCATGTAAGAATGGTTACCTGCAAGGATACCACCTGTAAAACACATTTTACATGGAGCGAACTCCACTCACAGGATTTCCAGTGTTACTGCAATCACCATTTTAGTTTTTTTTTTTTCAAACTGGCAAAATTATTTTCTGTGGTAATCACTGAAATGTTGTAGATTCTGTTGATGGAGCTTAAACTTGTGTTGCACCATCCTGTGAGACAGAATTGTTTCCACAGGCATAGCCAGAATATGCCAAGTCTGTGATTCACACTAGAACATCCAGTTCACTTTCAGTTCACTCAGTTCGATTCAGCTGATCTGTGAGGATAAGAGAGTTTGAGAATCCTGTTCAGTGAGGGGAATCGTCAGAGAGAGAGAGAGAGAGAGAGAGAGAGTAAGTAATAGAGCGCGATACTTTGACTTGGCGTATTACTCTTGCTCTCTTTGGATCGCTGCAGGCCTCCGACTGACCGGCCGTTCTGTGACAGCAGGAAATCCTTCTCTCAGCACTCAGGTGTAGGGCCCTATGAAATCCTTTTTGTCTCTTGTTTTTTCCCAGTTTCCATTTTATTGTTTGCCAAATAATTTTTTAGTTTTAATGGTTAAATAAAATGTAAGCAATCAAAAAGCATGTCTAATTAATTGAAATCATAAAACTTATGTAATTTAACATTTCTTTTTAAAATTGAACAAATAAAATGTTTAGGGCCATATGAAATCAGTTTTATTTTTGTTCCCACGTTTTCCGATTATTATTATTATTTTCCGGATTTCATTTCAATGCTTTAATTAAAATTAATAAATTCAATCTAATAAAATCAAATAACCTTTAATCAAAAGGCATGTCTAATCAGTTGAATTCATAAAACTTTAACAATTTAATATTTTTTTTTTTTTTTTTTTTTTTACAATAATATGGCCATATGAAATGTAAATCCTTTTTTTTTTCTTCAGAAATTCTGTTTTAATATTTCTGGGGTCATGATTAATACAAATGTATTATCGATTATCATATGAAGTCATAACACATTAACAATTGAACTAATCTTAAGATGCAATCAAATTAAAATGTAACAATTTATTTTAAGTTTTGGCAAACAAAGTGCTGCACAGCAAAGGTTTACTATTAAAATTTAAACATGGAAGAAAAATGGAAAAAAAGTGATGTTCCTTAAAAGTAAAGTTTTAATAATTGTATTATTTTTGCTACTTTAATAAATGCATTCTACGGTGCAATAGTAATATATTTGTCATACATTCTTCGTTAAACCAAGCTTTTATTTTAGTCCTTATATAGTGTGAAAAGCTGAAAACGTAGGCATGTAGTGGATGAAACTGTCGATCATTCACACAGAAACACACATGCAGACTTCATATTTTAGTACCAGTCTTTTTGTGCATTAATATTCAGACACTACTAAAAATATTGTGATAAGTGTAGAGTCCTACTTTTGATTTAATCATCCAAAGTTTGTCAGATTATGTGCCATTCCGTGTTCTACTGTAAATTCCATTTTTATGACTAGATTTCGCGATTGCGTCTGCGTTTTCCACATTGTGGTATTCATAGGGCCCTTGCTCAGGTGTCACTGACAGCATGTCCTGGCAGAGATTAAAACCTGAAACAACTCTAGAAAGTCTACTAATAAACCAATGTGCAAAGTTCAGCTTTAACACAAGTCCCCCGGCTCCACACGTGCCGTTCTCAACACTGAGCTGTGCCACGGTGTAACTTCAGGCCGTATGTGCCGCAGAACTGAGAACTGAGTCGGGGGACAGAACTGGAGATGGCCCCTGACCTCTGACCCGGAAGGTGAATGTGCCCCCTTCCTTTAGAATTACCAGCGCCTCCAGACAGATTTTATGGAGGACGATCACGAGCGTGTAGTGTCAGTGACCTCTCTGTCAGTGCAGCTCTTCACCGCCCCCACTGTGGTGAGTACTGTCAATCCCACACTCCTCTGCTCTCTCTTCTGCCTCTTTCTCCTCTCCTCCGCCGCCTCCACCACTGCCCGCAGAACTATGAGCGCTTGCAGAGCGACTACGTGAAAGACGACCACGACAGGGAGTTCTCAGTCACTGACCTCTCTGTGCAAATGTTCACCGTGCCTTCTCTGGTAAGTACGTGTGAGGAGAGACTGCCTGGCATGAGGAAGAGGGCTTCTTTTGGGTTTTTGGTCTCTTCTCTCATTTCACTTTTTCTTTTCACTCTTTCTGTTCCCTTTTCATCTTCGCATTTCATTTTCACTTTCCTCTTTACTAGTGGTGCACCGAAATGATTATCAACACTAAAAAAAAAAAACGGATTTGTGTATACGTATATACATTTAAATTGCCCATAAGGCCGTTTTTAGATCAGCATATATGCATGTTCTGCTCCAGTTTGTTGTTGAAAGATAAATAGTGATGGCTGTAATAACATGAATGAACCTCAGAAGATAAGTTGAAAGATACAGTACAACTTAATGAAATGTATCATGTAAACCAGTTTATTTGGTGCTATAACTAGTAGTAAAGAGGAAGAGATGATCGGTTCACATGTCGCATTTATTGTTTTGTTTATTCATTTATTGTTTGAATTTTGTTTTAAAATGTACTTTTTCATATCAAGCCACAAAGCTTATTGCATTTTGTGAATGGTAGATGTGCTGCAAATAATGTTTAGTCAAGTTTTGTTCACACATCAACTGAATACAGCATAGACTAAAGATCTCAGTTCATCAAAATGAAAATTGATTAAAAATGAGAAATTGATTATCATAATTAATTATAGTTATGGGTTAGCTTGTTAACCCAGCTCCAGCATCCACACAGCAAACATGTTTACAGCTTATTCACGTTGTGTGAACGAAATGGACACTAAATAATCATCACCATTTGGTCAATTATTCTTTCCTCCTTTTTCTTCTTCACTTCCCCTTCTCATCTTCTTTCTCACTCTCTTTCCTCCTTCATATACTGTGCCTTTGTCTTTCTGTTCTCTTCTGTCTCTTCTCTAAATAAAATGGATTTTCATATATTAGGAATTTTGTGTATGTTTGTGTATATATATATATATATATATATATATATATATAATTTATAAATATGTGTATATATGTATACACTCACCTAAAGGATTATTAGGAACACCTGTTCAATTTGTCATTAATGCAATTATCTAATCAACCAATCACATGGCAGTTGCTTCAATGCATTTAGGGGTGTGGTCCTGGTCAAGACAATCTCCTGAACTCCAAACTGAATGTCAGAATGGGAAAGAAAGGTGATTTAAGCAATTTTGAGCGTGGCATGGTTGTTGGTGCCAGACGGGCCGGTCTGAGTATTTCACAATCTGCTCAGTTACTGGGATTTTCACGCACAACCATTTCTAGGGTTTACAAAGAATGGTGTGAAAAGGGAAAAACATCCAGTATGCGGCAGTCCTGTGGGAGAAAATGCCTTGTTGATGCTAGAGGTCAGAGGAGAATGGGCCGACTGATTCAAGCTGATAGAAGAGCAACTTTGACTGAAATAACCAGTCGTTACAACCGAGGTATGCAGCAAAGCATTTGTGAAGTCACAACACACACAACCTTGAGGCGGATGGGCTACAACAGCAGAAGACCCCACCGGGTACCACTCATCTCCACTACAAATAGGAAAAAGAGGCTACAGTTTGCAAGAGCTCACCAAAATTGGACAGTTGAAGACTGGAAAAATGTTGCCTGGTCTGATGAGTCTCGATTTCTGTTGAGACATTCAGATGGTAGAGTCAGAATTTGGCGTAAACAGAATGAGAACATGGATCCATCATGCCTTGTTACCACTGTGCAGGCTGGTGGTGGTGGTGTAATGGTGTGGGGGATGTTTTCTTGGCACACTTTAGGCCCCTTAGTGCCAATTGGGCATCGTTTAAATGCCACGGCCTACCTGAGCATTGTTTCTGACCATGTCCATCCCTTTATGGCCACCATGTACCCGTCCTCTGATGGCTACTTCCAGCAGGATAATGCACCATGTCACAAAGCTCGAATCGTTTCAAATTGCTTTCTTGAACATGACAATGAGTTCACTGTACTAAAATGGCCCCACAGTCACCAGATCTCAACCCAATAGAGCATCTTTGGGATGTGGTGGAACGGGAGCTTCGTGCCCTGGATGTGCATCCCACAAATCTCCATCAACTGCAAGATGCTATCCTATCAATATGGGCCAACATTTCTAAAGAATGCTTTCAGCACCTTGTTGAATCAATGCCACGTAGAATTAAGGCAGTTCTGAAGGCGAAAGGGGGTCAAACACAGTATTAGTATGGTGTTCCTAATAATCCTTTAGGTGAGTGTATATATGTATGTATATTTATATAAAACCAGCTTACCACCCCAAGCACCAGCGGTCTGTCAGATACATCAGTGAAGGGTGTATCTGATATTTTCAGGCGCGGATGCTGATCACTGAAGAGAACCTGATGACCACCATCATCCGCACTTTCGTTGATCACCTCAGACACCGAGACCTGCAGGGCCGCTTTCAGTTTGAACGCTACACCGCACAACAGGCCTTCAAGTTCCGCCGAGTCCAGAGCCTTATTGGAGACCTCAAGTAAGGTCACGAGTGTGTGTGTTTGCCAATTCCCAGCTGTAATATACATCAAACGGTCAAGAACAAACTATGAGAGATCCCTGGCACCATAAATCCCTAAATGACATAAGTCTAAAACAATATTTTTTTCCTTGAAAGTTTTCACACCAAATCTGATTCCAGGTTTAATTAACTTAAAGAGAGTTCTGCATACAGATGCATTGTTCTGCGAACAATTCGGCTTTGAAAATAAGACTGGATCATTGCAGCATACTGCTTTGCACTTATTTGAACGATTTTGTACACAGTTATGCATAATCTGTGTCTAAAATGGCCATTTCTTGCGTGTCATGATGCATTTCTCATGGACGCAGGTATGTCCTGATAAGCCGTCCAACAGAGTGGAGTGACCAACTCAGGGAGAAGTATCTGGAGGGTTTTGATGCTTTCTTGGAGTTGCTAAAATGCATGCAGGTGAATATAACAATCTGATCTTAGGGTTGTGTGTCTAGGATAACTGAGATTGGGCATTAAAACAGGTGCGTGTCTGTGTCCTCTTTGCAGGGAATGGACCCAGTAGTCCGTCAGGTGGGGCAACACATAGAGATGGAGCCAGAATGGGAGGCAGCGTTCACCTTACAGATGAAGCTCACACATATCATCTCTATGATGCAGGAATGGTGTGCCAGTGATGTGAGTGCATGTTAGACAGTCACATTAGTACCCATAATGCACCACGATTGAGCCTGTGTATAAGTGTGTTATTTGTCACGTGTACAGGAGAGAGTGCTGATCGAAGCCTATAAGAAGTGCCTGATCGCGCTGACTCACTGCCACAGTGGTTTCACAGATGGGGAACAGCCCATAACCCTCAGCATGTGCGGCCACTCCGTCGACACCATCCGCTACTGCGTCTCTCAGGAGAAAGTCAGCATACACCTGCCTGTGTCCCGGCTTTTAGCAGGTGACTCTTACAGAGCGTATGCGCCAGAGAAACAAGCGCACAGATATCGTTAGAATTTCGTCTTTGAACTTCTGTGTTTGCGGTAGCTCTGTGTATTTCTATGGCATCACGGTCGAAGAGTATTTAGCAGGTGAAGTGTATTCACTTCTTGTAGAGTTAACGAAAGTTATCAAGAGCATGGTAATGTTTGAAGATGATGGCATAATAAATGTCAGTAGACCGGGAAGATTTTAAAACGAGCTGTTCATTCATAAATCTGTAAGATTTTTTCTTCATGCTGTGGGAATACAAACCGGAAGACAGAACACAAGGAGGCCAGAGATGAAAAGGGGCGGAGCTACATAAGCTCTATTGTTTCATGCTAAATCCATTGTGCAGGTGTGGAAGCTTGTTTCAGCCACAGAGTAAAAAATCAAAAAACCTGCTCAATTCTGACTTTTTTTCTAGCAATTGCAAGTTTAATATTTAGTAATTTATACTTGTTTTTCTCATAATTGCGAGTTATAAAGACAGCATTGTGTGATATATACTTATAGCCTAGAAATCTAGACGCATCCTAGCGGCAGCAAAAATTATTTTGCAGCAAAGTGTGGTCTAGCAACTCTCCGTTGGCATTCGAGCTGGAAAAACCAAACTCTGGTCAGGCCAATCACATCGTGTATAGAGTCGGTGGGCGGGCTTAACATAATGACGGCAGAGTTGTGACGGTTCCGCGTGATTTCCATACTGCTACTTGAAAACAAAGAAGATGCAGCTGGCGAACAGCGGTCTTTCGAATCGGCTTTGGCCGCGACTCTGGATGACTTGGAGTTAAGACAGGGTCCCCGCGGGTCCTTAAAAAGTCTTAAAACGTCTTAAATAAAATTTTCGCTTTTTAAGGCCTGAAAAAGTCTTAAAATCTGAAATTTCCCATAAGGAGGTCTTAAATTTCACGTACGGGCCTTAAATTTCTTGTCCGACTCGTCATCCGTTATTTTGTTTTGTTTTTTGAACAGTGCGCACCATTTGGGGGCAGCACTTTTCTATGTGGGTGCAACCTGCTTCATTCCATAGGTGACTGAAGATGAATGCGGCGCGTTGATGGTTTGCCACACCATTCTGTGTCGTGTCGCAGTGTTAATTCCGTTATTGACCATGACGAAAAATGTTTGTTGACGACTTTTTTTCCCCTGACTAAGACAAGACCATGAGAGACGAGACCCACGTCATTAAACGATAACTGTGACTACCGGTATTATATCAACACCTACAATATCGTTGACGAAAAAAGACGAGACTAAAGTGTGCTTAAAAAAATACAAACTTGACTAAAACCACTTTTTTGTCGAATAAAGGAGACAACAACACATTACAGACTGTGTTTACGAGCGAGCGTTCATGCTTACGGTTGCCAGATGTAAATAATTAAATCCCCAGTCAGAGCTTTTCTGTTAAAATAACAAATTTTCTAGCCGGTCTTGTCAATGGTATCTGGCAACCATGCTCGCGCGCTCGCTCTCTACACTGCTGAAGAAGCGCGGATGATCTGAAAACACAGACAAGTAAGCTGGAGTTCAGTGATCTTCATTTGATATTTTCTACTTAAATTAATTAGTGTCATTCAGTTGGTCTTTATTCTGTCACGAGCCGCTTGCGCTGTTTGTGCGACTAAATCTGCGATCAGTACAGGCTGATATCTAGCAGTGTTTTTAATGTTGATCATTTTATTGCTATTTTGCAACGAAAGCCACGGCAGAACTGCAGCACACAGCGGTGATTCGAGAACGAATCTGTGGCTTTGAACGAATCGTGAGATTCAATGACCCGTTCATAAATACAGCCACTTGCTTTGTTACCATAGACTGTGTTTGTTACTGAATGAATGAATGACTCGATGCCGGATGACTCGCTCATAAAGACAGTGACTTACCGCCACCTACTGGCGATTTTAATTTAATGTTTAAAAGTATTACCTCGTTTTTACCATCATTGCATATTTATTGAACATTGTTTGATTTAAAGCATTATTTATTTTATAAAAGTATTTATAAAGGTAAAAAATGAACTGGAAAAAATCGATTAAAATGGGCAGATATTGTCCCTTAATGGAAAAGGTGTGACTGCAGTCTAAGTGCAAGAGGGGTTACAGCACTATAAAAGATTGGAGAACCACTGAACTAAGGAACAGGGATATGTAGAATTGCACAAGTGCTACTGCTAAAGAGTGCATTGTCAATACAGCCTGTTACCTTGATTCAAATGTCTCAAAAGCTTAATTGAATTGGCCTAAAGCGAAAAATTATAATGTCATTTTTTGTCTAAAGACTACATATAAAATAGCTACCAAAATTAATGTCGGTAACTGAAGTTTGACTTTGTCAACTAAAACTATGAAAGACAAAATGACTAAAATGTGACCAATAAGACCAATAAGCATTTTCATCTAATCTAAGAGACTAAGACTAAGACTAAAAAAAAAATGGCTGCCAAAATTAACACTGTCGTGTTGAACATTTTCCTGTTTTTTTGTCGTGGTAAAGTCTTAAATTTGCCTTTTAGAGGACTTAAAAAGGTCTTAAAAGTCATTAAATTTGCTGTTAAAAAATGTGCAGATACCCTGTAAGAGAGATTTGACGACCGGATACGGCAAAAGTTTAATATATCAACTAGCTCTGCTGGTGGCAAAACACATGGGACTCACTCATCCACAGCCGTCCGTTGCTCTGGTTGGTTGTAGCCAGGGATGTTCCGATCACGCGATCGGAAATCGGGCCCGATCACGTGGTTTCAGACTCGATCGGAATCGGACGTTACCTCCCGATCAGAACTCGGATATATGTAAATTAGGGGTGTAACGGTACATGCATTCGTAATTATTGAACCGTTTCGGTACGAGGCTTCCGGTTCGGTAGGCATACAAACCGAACGATTCCTAGGACCATTTTTCCTGCAGACAAAATCCGCGCTGGCGCGACCACCACAACGTTGCGCAACATCAAATGGCAAACGTAATGAAAGCGGAACGAAATCATTATATTGTGCTTCACGGACCGTTTATCAGTTCGGACCAGCAACATCTGTGCAGCGCGAGATCAAGCGACACTGTGCTAAGAGATCCAGTGAAGAAGAAAACATTTGAATTCGCCACAGATCAAACGGCGCTGACGTGGAAACCAGTAGAAACATTGTGCCGTGAATGAACATGGATTTAATGTTGCACTTCAAAACTCAAATATTATTTAAATATATATTTAAATGTTATTTTTAATGTGATTACCAAAACATTATTTGTTCATCCTTTAAAGATTACCACCTCCATTTATAAACCTGAAAGTTTCAAGATGTAGGAAAACTCAAACTTATTTAAAAATAGTTTTTCTTTCAACAAATAGGAAATTTCTCTGGCATTTCTTTCTTTTTGCTGTATCGAACCGAACCGCAAATTTTGTGAACCGTTACACCCCTAATATATATATATATTCTCATAATTTTTTTTAAACATTTTTATTTTTTGTTTACATGCCTGCCGGGTATTTTAAGTTGAGGCGCTATTACACTTTTTCTATATTTTCTGTTGCACTAAAGTCCAAAACTGAAGATTTTATGTTATTTATTATTGTTCAAGCTACCTCACAGAAATGCTCTGTTTGTTAACAAAGTTGTTGAATGTTAAAATAAGGTTAATTAAATAAAAAATAAGGAACATCCTGGATCTGTTTTTTTCTCTCCTCTTTATTCTTTTTTGATGTATTATGTAAGTATCGGATCGGGACTCGATATCGGTAGATACTCAGTCAAATGACTCGGACTCGGACTCGAGGGCAAAAAAACCTGATCGGGACATCCCTAGTTGTAGCGCTGTCCTATTGCATGCAGAGGGAATTTCAAAGACAACAGTTTATCCCGCCCCTCGGATTGAGGTATGCCAATTGTGAGTTCCCAGATCTAACATATTGATGTCAGTCTGGCTTGCCAGGCTAATATACTTATATACAATTGCAAGTTTATATCTAACAATTTTGAGAAAAAAAGTTCTGCGAGTCTATCTCAAAATTACGAATATATCTCGCAATTCTGACTTTTTTCTCAGAATATAAAAAACTCACCAGTTAAATCCGAACTGCAAGATAGTCACAATTCTGAGATTGTGAAAAGTCACTATTACCTTTTTTATTTTTTTATTCCGTGGCAGAAACAATCTTCCATTGGAAGGTCTACAAGCTGCAGTTTAGGGAATAAATATCGAGCGAATCCCTTGATTATTGAATCCCATTATTGTTGTGTGTATACGGGATATAGGATTCAAGTGGTGGATGATGAAAAGCATACAACATATTAACTGAACTTCAACTTATTCTGTGTTGCAATCAGGTTTACATGCTCTGCTGAGCAAAACTGAGGCTGCCTATCGATTCCCTGAGCACCTGCCAATGGTGAGTTTGGGAGTTTTGATTCATGTCAGCTTTTGTTCTTCACAAACATTCGCAACGATTTCTGAGGCCTCTCTTGTCTCCTACAGAGTGAACTGAGTCCACCCATGTTGATCGAGCACCCGCTCCGCTGCCTTGTACTCTGTGCTCAGGTGCATGCTGGGATGTGGAGGAGAAATGGCTTCTCTTTGGTCAATCAGGCAAGAAGCTTATTTGTTTCATTCTAATACTCTTGGCATTTTAACGGTGCGATTGTTAGTTTTAATGCATTTCCATATAAATATCACACTTTTTCTTGAATTGTCTTTGCAGATCTATTATTATCACAACGTGAAGTGTAGAGTGGAGATGTTTGATAAAGACCTCATCATGCTTCAGGTCAGTAGTGTCAAGATGTTTCTGAAGAAGCCTCTAGACCTCGAGACTAGATTACTGTAATGCTTTATTAGCTGGTTGTCCTGCATCTTCAATAAACAAGCTACAGTTAGTCCAAAATGCAGCCGCTAGAGTTCTTACTAGATCAAGAAAATATGATCATATAACACCGATTTTATCATCATTTCATTGGTTACCTATAAAGTTCCGTATTAATTACAAGGTATTGCTTTTAACTTATAAAGCTCTAAATGGTTTTGCTCCAGTCTATTTAACGGATCTTCTATCGCCCTACAATCCATCGCGCTCTTTAAGATCACTAAATTCGAGGCTTCTGGTCATTCCTAGGATATCCAGATCCACCAAAGGAGGCAGAGCCTTTTCACATTTAGCTCCGAAGCTCTGGAATAGCCTTCCTGATATTGTTCGTTGCTCAGACTCGCTCTCACAGTTTAAAACTAGACTGAAGACGCATCTATTTAGCCAGGCATTCATATAATTTTTTTATCTTACAGTTACTGTAAATTCGGCCTCTAGTTCATAAACGCCAGAGGAGAACTGGCCCCGACTGAGCCTGGGTTCTCCCAAGGTTTTTTTTTCTCCATTGGGTCATCTGATGGTGTGTTAGGACACCTTTAGGTCACTGGATGGAGTTTTTCGGTTCCTTGCCACTGTTGCCTTTGGCTTGCTCAGTTGGGGATATTCAAATTAATTAACCAATCATACCATTGATCAGCTCTACCAAACTTGGATGTCTTTTTTTTCCAGTAATAAACAAACATTAAGTTGTTTTGATTGATACTGTGAAGCAGCTTTGATACAATCTGTATTGTGAAAAGCGCTATATAAATATATTTGACTTGACTTGACTTGACTTGAAGAACTAATAATGCATTGCTTTAAAGGGGCATTATGCAGGAATCCTGTTTTTGTCAAACAGCGACCCCTAGAGTTGCTGTGGAGTACTTGAATTTAACGTTACTGTCGTAAATACCAATCACTCAGAGCGTGACATGGCCTATTACATAGTATACAATAGTACATTGTGTTTAATTTGTCGTTTAATGAGATATAATATATGTTGTTAGTGGTGAGAATTTTCACGTGATTAAATACATAGATCCGACAATTATGAACTTTAATGGTCCAGAGGCAGAACTTTTGCCAAGTGTGTCAGAGGTTCTGGGTTCTAATCGGTACTAGTAGTATAGTTTATTTTCCTCATCAAAACCGATTGTTTATTAGTGGTTGAATTTCAAGCAGGGACATGTTTTTTGTGCATTAGGTTTTGTGATTTCACCATCGCCTCCGTGTGCAGTCTATGGTGAAGACAGTGCGCGCGTCACAACAGAACACTGTAACTTATCTGCACCACTGATCGCAGAGGCAACGAGCACTTTGGTCACTTGATTTAAAAAATAACACATTTCAGATCGCCTCTTATTTAACAAACAAACGAAATGAATGCTCTACTAGAGTTACCTGGAGATGTTTTATTTGTTTGCAATGGTACATCCGTGCCGCGAGAGGTTTCAATGGGGACATAACACACCCGCAAATTATGCCTATGCTCGTGTCCGACTCCTCGCTCGGTCAGTCTGCCGTTTCCTCTTTCTCTGTTCCTCCGACAATGCTTTCCTAGCTTTCTGCATCTTATATGCCGGCTCAGCCATGACGATAGTGTGACAAACTCCATCCCTCTATACCTTGTTCCTGTGTGTATGTGTGCAGTTGCCGTAAAGGAATATGTTACATCGCGAGAGCTGATATCACGCGATACTTCCTGACACTGAGCACGGCGGCCCGCCGCACCGAAGTTGCAAGTGAGATTTTTGCGCTCACAGGCACCAGGGGGGGTCGAGACGCCCACCATTCAACCCGAAAGAAGTTATATAACCATTTCAATAACTCTGAAGCTGTTCAGTTAAGCTAAAAAAGCTGCATAGTGTCCCTTTAACTATAAGTCAAGTATTCTAAGTCCTAGGAATATTTCTTTCCAAAATAAAATTATATAATTTTTTATAAAAAAAACCTTTGTTTACATAAAGATAATAAAGAGGCTATCTTAGGACAGGTAAAAAAAAAAAAAAAAGAAGTAATTGACCATTTGCAAAAGCCACGCCCCCTAGTTATTGTTACTACGCCCGTCAAACAAATGGTCAAACACGACCAGCGCGACAGATTGCCATGACGGGAAGAGGTGTACCCGTGCGTGTCAGTGTCCTTTTTTGGAGCAATACCTCAGCGATATCCTCCAGATCGAGGCACAAGGAGTTACAGTACGCAGTGGAGGGATATATTCAAAATATAAAAATACGCAATGAAGGAGACACGACTACTATCGAGGCGAATGCTTCATGCTCTCAAGCTAAATCTGAGAAACCCCATGACCGGTAGCTACCTCAAATGCAACCAGCACAGCCTTGAAGAAGATTTTATAAGCTGGGTCAGTGGCTAATATTTGGAGTTAGAAATATATAACTCGCGCTGCATATTTAGTAATTTTGCCTCAGATACAGGATTAACACGTTCGCTTTAACAAGGTTGTTCAGCATCCGCTTGCGTGTCATGCTGAATGCGATTTTCGTGTTTAAAAATAACTATACATAAGAGACGGAAAGATGCAGATAACCATACATTATTTAAGGTTATTTCTATTCGTTACGATTTTGATATATGAACTGATGTTGTCAAGTAAGCTTCATGCGTTCCCCGTTGCGAGCGTGCACTCCTCTAAACTGTAGTCTACGGATGCTGCACTGCTAGTGACTGCTGCTCATTTTCCCCGAGGATATCATGTTAACAACAACCCTTTATAAAACGTAATTCCTTTGTGGATCCTCTTGATCTGCTTTCTCCATGTTTCTTTGACTAATCTCAGTGTATCAGTCTCACGCACGCTGCACGCGAGTTAACCATGTTCGACACATTTAACTGGGAGTGGGGCCGTCCACACCGTTTTATCCACTGTAGGCACCGCTCACGTTGTGTTTTCGGCTTTGGAAACGGAAAGAACACAACTCCTCCAGACAATCTCTCGGGGTACGTAGTGTCCAATTTACAAACGCCGCGGGCGCACCGTTTCACCATCTTGCTTGGAGTCAATGTTTGACGGACCTGCTCACATAGTAACGGTTGCTGTGATGTGTGATTGGACAATGGCCGTTTTGTGGGAGTGGCCTGCGAACGGTCAATTGGATTATTTTAAAAATGAAAATGTATGTGCTTGTAAATGTAATGTGCTGAAAATGTCACAATACAAAAAAAGTTCCTTTTTTTTCATGAATTCAGCAAAATTCTCATCACTGTAAAGTGGAAAATAATCAGTAATTAACTTTTTTTTTATATATATATAGATCCAAAATATTTCATCAGTTGTAATTATCTTTTTTGAGTGCAGCCGCTATAAAAACAAAATAACTTTTTTTTTTAATTAAGTTTCATACTAACAGACAGTAAATAGAATAAACAAGGCATATACATGTACAAAAAATACATTATACACACCCTCACTGAACTGAACTGAACTGAACTGAACAATTCTACAATTATTGAACATCGGAACTCGAGAGTTATCATTTGACAAGCGTAATACTGGACAAGGAATCTCTTTACTGAGAATTTCAGATAAAGATTTAGTAACTTGTGACCAAAAGGGCTTTACTTCAGAGCATTCCCAGAACATGTGAAAAAAAGTACCTATATTGCCCTGTGAACACAGTTGACAAAGCGGAGATAAATCTAACTTAATCAAATGTCTAATATTGGGCGTTAAATAAGTTCTATATACAAATCTTAAGTTAATGGATCAATGCTTAGGATTTTTTGAAGCTTGGTTAATATTATTCCAACATTAATTTGTTAAAGTGTGGGAATACTGTTATTTAAATTGTAGTGTTTACACATCATGGTGGTATTTATTTTACTGCCTTTATGTCGATTTAAATAATAATAATAAATTCACTGTTGTTGTTTTTTAGTATGATTGGAGTAACGAGAATCTTTTGAGAAGGTGAATTCACTGTAATTTAGTGATCATCATGTTTCATGTTTTTGGATTTAGGCTGGAGCTTCAATGATGGATCCAAACCACTTCCTGATGATCGTGTTAAGCCGCTTTGAGCTCTATCATATCTTCAGCTCAGCCGACTGCAGAAAGAGATACGGCAGAGAGAACGCTAACAAGGTCTGCTTGCCTCAACCTCTTTTTCCCCCATTACTTTTCTTTTCACTTGATTTCTCTCTACTTGCACTCACTTTTGTTGCCAATGACGTGTGTGTTGCTCTCTGCCTCTCAGGATGTGGTTCAGCAGAATAACACACTAATTGAGGAGATGCTGCACCTGGTCATTATGATTGTGGGTGAGTAATCATTTCTCAACACACGTCCTTTGAGCTTTGTTTTAGGTGTGTATTGAGCTTATTAGACACCATAGAAAGTAAAAAAAAACGAGTCATGTTTTGTTTGTTTTGTCCTGCAGGCGAGCGATATACTGCAGGTGTTGGTCAGGTGGAGAGCTCTGATGAGATAAGGAGAGAGATTGTTCATCAGTTATGCATTAGACCCATGGCCCACAGTGAGCTGGTCAAAGCCCTGCCTGAGAATGTAAGTCAATGTTCACAACTTCCCTTTTATCCCTGATCATGAAAGAGCTGCTTATTGTCTTGTAATTGTTAGCATTTTATTATCAGTGTTTGTTTTTAGTAGTGCTTGGCAACGATTCATCATCCAGAATAAAATTTTGTGTTTACATAATGTGTGTGTACTGTGTATAATTATTTTTTTATATTAATAATTTTTTTATATACAAATACACACACATGCATGTATACATTTAAGAAAAATGTGTTCTTTATTTATATATATTGGGGCTGTCAAACGATTAAAATATTTAATCGCATTAATGTCATAGTTAACTCGCGATTAATCGCATTAATGTCATAGTTAACTCGTGATTAATCGCATTAATGTCATAGTTAACTCGCGATTAATCGCATTAATGTCATAGTTAACTCGTGATTAATCGCGATTATTTTTATCTATTCTAAATGTCTCTTGATTTTCTTTTTGTCCCATTATTTTTTTTTTCATTTTAATGCTCTTATCAACATGGAAAAGTGGATCGGCTTGCTTTGTGCAAATGTTTTTTATTGAAAACAACATTGACATACACTGTGTTCAATTTCACACTAACATTCTCACTTGGGGCAAATAATCTCTCAATGTAACACTGTCCATTAATAAAAGGGTGAAAGAAATACTGACGAGGTCCTTATATTGACGAGGGTGCGGAGAATTCGCATCAGCTGTGTGTGTGTGTGTGTGTGTGTGTGTGCTTGGCCATCAAGTGGTATTTCAGACTGGACGTGCTGCGATGATGATAGCTCAGTTCACAACGACAAAACACACAGATCACTTTGGTCTTGTCAATGGAACCATTTGGCAACTTTTTAAAAGTAAACTTTCCATTCAGAATCTTATTGGCATCCATTTCAGCTAGGGGTGGGGGAAAAAATCGATTCTTAGATGCATCGCAATGCGGACGTGGACGATTCTGAATCGATTTACAAATGTCAAAAAATAGATTTTCCCCCCCCAAAAAAAAAAAAAATGTTATATATATTTATAATAACGTAATATTGACGGAACGCGAAAGACGGGACTCTGAAGCGCGGAAGTGCAGTGACCGGACCGTCTGTGGCACATAACAGAGACGCGATGGCTGAGCGCGCTAAATCCAAACACCCTCCTTGTAATGTTAAAAGCTGACATGTGGAAATATTTTGGCTTCTGAAGTTGAAGGGGGAAGGAGCTGGACAAGAGCCACCCTAGTTGTAAGCTTTGTAGAATAAAACTAACGACGGAAACACGACAACTATGAGAAGCCATATGACACGTTTCCAGCTAGAGGAGGGAAAACACTCGGCTGTACCAGTCGTTATAATATTAATTTACTACAAGTATGCTCCTAGTTCAGACACATATTTATTTTCCTGTTGGTTCTTTGTAATGTTAATAAAAGATATTGTAGGCCTACGTTAATTCTTTATGGGTCATTACTTTGTACTTTTAAAGCAAAGTATTTATAGTCACACACACACACAAAAGATTCAGATAATCGATTTGTAACATTATAAATGTCTTCACTGTAACTTTTGATCAATTTAATTGATCCTTGATGAATAAAAGTAATGATTTCTTTTTTCTTTCGCCCAAAAAATTAAATAAAAATTCTTACCGACTCCAAACTTTTGAATAGTATGGTTTAATGTTACAAAAGCTTTCTGATAAATTCTCTGAATTGGGTGCCCTTCAAGTCCCCCAAACTTGCTTCAAAGATTTTCAATTGAAGGAAATCACAAAATGCCTTTTAATGCTGTCAATTAATAGAACCAGGTGCCTTTGCATTATAATGCAACACAATTGCTTTAAAAAAATAATAATTTAAAGATAATGGGTTGCCTTAGTAGACAACAAGCATGTTTGCATGTCCTCACTAACCATCATTACATTTTCATTGAATATCAAACAAATAAAAAGTGCAATTAATACCAAAATGTCGCTGCTAATATAATCATATGATGGTCTAGTGTATTTTCGTTTACTGTTGTGAAATGGAAAATCAATAATCGGCAATTGAGAATCGTTAATAATCGAAAATCGACTGTGATCGAATCGGGACTTCAATAATCGTAATCGAATCGAATCGGGAAATCAGACAGATTAACCACCCCTAATTTCGGCGTCTCGCGCTCGTCATCCACTCAAAGCGTAACGTTAACCAACTATTTGGCCGGCTCGCAAGCCCAAACAAGTGTGTGCAGCGCGCCTGTTGTTTTGTTTCTGGTCTAGCTAGATCCGCTTGCGCTTTGGTCGACGAAGCAACAAAACGTCCTCGCGCGGCGCAAGCCATTGAAATGAATGGGTTTCATAGCGCAGCGCCGCACAGCGCCGCGCATGCCGCGTCCTGTTGTAATAGCATGTGAAAAAAACACAAAGTTTGCTAGGCCAAAAAGACCGTTAATGGCGCGATAAAAAAATTGACGCCGTTAAAATGGGTTTGCGTTAACGCCGTTTAACTGACAGCCCTAATATATATATATATATATATATATATATATATATTTATATATATTTATATTATACATAATTTATATTATATGTATGAATGTACATACAGTATATACATGCAAATATTTCTTAAAAATATACATGCATATGTGTGTATTTATATATACAAAATAATTACACACAGTACACACACATATATTATGTAAACACAAACTTTTATTTTGGATGTGATTTATCGTTGCCCAGCACTAGTTTTTAGTAATTATGTTGGCTTTGAAATCTGACCAAAAAAAGAAATGCAGTAATTGTAGAGGTATTAAAGGGATATTTCACCCAAAATTTTTTAATTCTCATCATTTACTGCCATGCCATTCCATCCTACACTTTCGTGACGTGTCACATGACGCCAAAGGTTTGGGGACCTCACGCAAGTTAAGTTGCTACGGCATTCGTATTGTAACCTTATCAAATAACCTAATAGAATACGAAAATAGATATTCCCAAATATTTAATATAGGCTGGAAATTGCAAGCAACATACATGGATTAAAAAAAAACAATAATAATGACCCCAACCCGCCCCGCAAATAAAGTGACAATTTCTTTACCCGCCCCAACCCGACCCGCGGGTTACGAGTCGGCCCGCGCATCACTAGTGCATATGAATGGCTGCCTCTCATTTGATGCTTGAAAAACCACACTCTGCAATCGTGAAGGTAATCCATATGACCCCATTGAATGAATCAATATCTTATATTTTTATTTTATTCTATTTGACTTTAACTACAAATCATTGCTTCAATGAACTACAAATCATTGCTTCATTGCTTCTATTGCTTCTACTGTCATAGGAGCATTCATGAGAGGAACATTGTGAAATATGAAGCAAGTGCATTGTGAAGTTTGCACAAGTAATGCAGAAGCACAGAGGAGAGTCACTTTGCGCACAAGCTTCACAACACACTTGCGTCATATGTCACAACGGCCAGAAATTATGATTTATAGTTAGTTAAAAATATGCATATTTTTCTTTCACCTATCGTTTGACTTCAGAAGACATTGATTCATCCACTGGGGTTGTGTGGATTACCGTCACGATCGCTGTGTGGTTTTTTTTGGTTTGTTTTTTTTAGTAGCAGGCATTCACTTTCAGCATTATATGGACTCAAAGACATTGATTATTTTCCTAAAAAGCTCCAATGTAACATGAAAGAAAGTCATGTTACATTGGGTAAGGCATGAGGGTGAGTAAATGATGGGGTAATTTTCATTTTTGGCTGAACTATACCCAGAGTTCCCACGGATTCCTTTTTAGCCAATAGTGTATGGCTCAAAACTATTAACATTAGTATCAGAAAGTACTATGTTCAGGGACGCTGAGTTTTGACACGTGAGAGAAATGATTTGAATGACGATGTTTAGGCCCTGTTTACACCTAGTATTAAGATCAATATCTTAATCGATATTAGATCGATATTTTTGCTATGGTATTGACATTGGTAACAAGAGAACCATTTATTGTAATGTATAATTAAAAACTGATTTTTTTGGTTAAGTCATGACCATAAACTAAAAAAAATAAAATATATGGAGACTTATGGAAAGAGCAATATATTATTTTAGGGTGTGATCCTTGTCTTTTATTCCCACCGTAGTAAAATTTTAAATGTCCTAGAAAATGATAGCTAAAAAAGAGTGGGAACCCTGTTGCCCTTTAACCTCATTATTCCAAGAATTGTGTAAAGCCGTTTAATTCCGATAAAAAATTGCTTTAAAACGCCATCTGTTCTTTCTGCCTAAAATCACTGTATCATTAAATCCACCAGGAACCATCATTAAATCCTGTACAATTCCATCATGGTCTTTGAGCAGAGAATAGCTGTATAATAGATCTATTTGCTCACTTAGCAACTTACAAATGCACAAACCATGATAGTCAAGAAAAAGTGCTATATTTTTTTCAATCTAAAAAGTATTATCTTTTCTTGAAGGTCCGGTTGACGGACTTTATTTAATGTGACGGCCTCCTAGTGGTACTTTGTGCTAATGAATTTCCCCTCACTCTTCTGTCTTCTGCACACAGGAGAATAAGGAAACTGGCATGGAGAGGGTCATCGATAGTGTGGCTTTGTTTAAGTGAGTGTCCTGAATAAAAGATTTTCATCCGAAGGATTGGATTGATCCGTGTCTAATCCTAAATGAAATGTGTTGTACAGGAAGCCTGGTGTGACGGGAAGAGGACTTTATAAACTCAGGCCAGAGTGTGCTAAGATGTTCAACCTGTACTTCCACCATTACTCCCGAGCTGACCAGTCTAAGGTACGCTGCATGTATGTTTGAAATGGAAACTCACAAAGAACATCCACGTTAATTTTTTTTTCTGTCGTCGTTTAGGCTGAAGAGGCTCAGAGAAAAATAAAGAGGCAAAATGGGGAAGATTCAGGTACTACTATCTATACATGATATTATATTCTATTAATACTTTATATATGTTAAGTTAAAACAGTTACAAGTACAAGTTAAACATCACTCTGAGATGCTGCAAACACTGGCGGATCATGAGCTGCTAATGTGCAAATGGACGCAGTGCCGCACTTCACTCTGAAACATGCATCGCATACATTTATTTACTTTTTTTGTTAGTCGCACTATTTCGTGTTTATATCAATTAATCGTGCAGCCCTGGCATTATGTGATGTCAATTCCAAAAACTGATTTGCATGTATGTTTCTTGTAGTTCTGCCTCCGCCAGTTTTGCCTCGGTTCTGTCCGCTGTTTGCTAGTCTGGTAAACATGCTGCAGTGTGACGTGTTGCTGGGGATTCTGGGAGCTGTGCTGCAGTGGGCAATGGAGCCCAGCGGGGGACACTGGTCTGAGTCCATGCTTCAGAGGGTACGTCAGCGCAAACTGGAGCACTCTCTCAGATTACCAACTAGAGTTGTCAAAAAGTACCGACTTCGGTACCAAGCTTTGTTGAGCGGAATCGCAACTACCTCTGATTGGCCATTGTGTACACGCGCTCATCAACTATATCAGTGATTGGCTACAGTGATCAGCGCTTCAAAAACATATTGTAAATATACATCAGTGAGCGCTTGCACAGATATTGCCTGCTTGTGCTTTCAATCGCTCCCGCTCCTGTTTTTTTAAACACTTTTAGACACTTCCGTGTGCTCTCCAACGCTACCGTGCGTTGATCATTGTAGCCAATCACAGACATATCTGATGAGTGTGTGAACACAATGGCCAATCAGAGGTGTTAGCGATTCCAGCGCTCAAAGCGTCACAATTTTTAAATTTCAGTACCGAAGTCGGTACTTTTTGACAAATCTATTATGAACATCATCATTTTGACAAATCTAGTATGAACATCATAATTTTTTGATTTGTAAAGTATTTAAATCACAGTACTATTTAAAAAAAATAAGCATTACTATGTGGTTATTTAATACTTAAATAATACATGATTTTATTCTTGATATACTTTTACTTGTTCCATGATGTTTGACGTTGTTCTTACCACCCATCCAAATCAAAGCTTCATATGAATGTGTCCCACAGGTGCTGCATCTCATAGGCATGGGCCTGGTGGAGGAACAGCAGCATCTCATCAGCAGCGCAGAAGATAACGATACCAACTTCAACTTCACTCTCAAAATCTCCAGTATGTCTGTCTTCTGTATCCTTTCTCCACGCACACACACACACACACACACACACCCACACACACCTCTTATAGTTGAGCTGAACAAATGTCTTTTTTGTAGGACCAGGTGAGGCTCCTGCGAACACTCCCAGTATCTTGGCTTTATTAGAAACCCTGCAGAACGCTCCTCATCTGGAGGTGCACAAGGACATGATCCGCTGGATCCTCAAGGTAAAGCTGATTAAAATCTCATTACAAAGCCACCTTTCATTAGAACGAATGTGTAAATAACTCCGCAGCAAAAAGTGACATGTTTGCAATATTGCCCAAGGAATAGTGGTGCAGCGATTTTCAAGCAATGATATTATATATATTTTCATTATATTCAATTTATATTAAATATTTTCATATGTACTGTGTATCTGCAGACTGTGTCCACCATCAAGACCACACGGGTGTGCACGGCCAGTGCGCCCCCTAGTGACAGCTCCGGGCACAGTCAGGAGGAGGTGAGCAATGGAAGCACAACACACTTGCGTCACGACCCGTAACGGTTGCAGGTATTGTCTCACTGGATTTGTGTGTATGTGTAGACGGTGCGGGACAAGGATAAGGCGGAGCGGAAGAGGAAAGCAGAGATGGCACGGCTCCGGAGGGAGAAGATCATGGCTCAGATGTCAGAGATGCAAAGACACTTCATCAACGAGAACAAAGAGTTGTTCCAGCAGAGCCTGGATGAGCTCGACCCCTCCACATCCTCCTCGCTGGAGCACAGGTACACAAACACATCATCACGCCGCAAGATCTCATGGATCAAACATTAGTTTCCAGATGCCGTCCTCTAATTTCTCTCTCTTGTGTGAAACGCGCTTTACAAATAAACTTGACGCGCCTTACCATGTCTAATAACAAGCACAAACTGTGTTAAAAAGAATTTGAGGTGCAAGTAAAAAGGTAGGGTATCTTTCCTACAGTGTTTTTTCTACTTTACCACAGTAAAGAATGTGAATATAATAGACCTAATTAAAAGCAAACCAAAGGAAGAAACTTTTATAATCCAATTTTTTTTCAAAGAAAAATTTATAATCACGCTGCAAAATGTCACGGGTCAAACATTAGTTTCCAGATGCCGTCCTGTAATTTCTCTCTCTCTGCTCCGTAGCCCCAGCTCGTGTGATAGCGTGCTGGTGTGTGTAGGCCCGCGTCGGTGGCGCGCGGGTGGCAGTGAGAGGAGGCAGGTGGTGACGTGTATCTTGTGTCAGGAAGAGCAAGAAATCAGGGCTGACGGCAAAGCCATGGTGCTCGCTGCTTTTGTCCAGCGCTCCACCGTCATGTCCAAAAACCGCAAGAGACCTCCACACAACCCAGGCATGTCTTGTGTGTGTTTGGTTTATTGTGCTATATACGTGCATGTTCGTGTTGATGAATGCCAGTGTTTTTTGTGCTATAGATAAGTATGACCCTCTGTTCATGCACCCTGACCTGTCGTTCGGGACACACACCGGCAGCTGCGGACACATCATGCACTCTCACTGCTGGCAGCGGTAAGACTAATCATGAAAAATGAGAACCACATGCTTCCATATGCCGAAAAATGTGCTCTTCCTATCATAGGGACAAAAGAATGTAACCGTGAACTTTTTCAGCAGCCTCAGTTCCAGAAGTATTTTTCCCAGTCATTATTACTTTGTTTCCACCTTTTTTATGATTTAGGTCATCTAGCACTTTTTGTTTTACTCTTTTCACTCTATTATGGTTTAGTTGTTTCTTGTGAAGCGTGAATACCCAGATTTTTCTTGTTTTTCCTCAAAATTGTCCAGCTTTTTAAAAAATATTTTTATTTTCTATGCATATGCTCTCCCCAACAAAATAACCACAATGTCAGTTTGTGTGTGTTTTTGTCACTATCATCATTTATGATTTGATCGTTCCTTTGCATTGTTAATGTGTGTAATGTCTCCCCCTGCAGGTATTTTGAAGCGGTGCAGGCTAAAGAGCAGCGCAGGCAGCAGAGGCTACGAGTGCACACGAGTTACGATGTGGAGAACGGAGAGTTCTTGTGTCCACTCTGCGAATGTCTGAGTAACACAGTCATTCCTCTGCTGCCTCTTACTAAGACCAGCTGCAGGTACTGCCACAAAAACACAGATCAATCTTTGATTCGGTATAATACTTATGACTACTGTAATTTACAAAGCTCTCAGAGTGCAAGTAATAGATAATTAGTATGACCTCTCAGATTAACACCACATTCAGGGGAATGAGTAAATGAATGGAGCGGATTGGCTGATTATGGACCATGTTTGTGTAATACTCTCATCTGTAGAAAATGTGGCGATCCCTTTGATCCTTGTGTATGATAAAGTGACTAAAAGCCTCTCTCATATAAGCTCAGCACTGCTTTTAATACACACTGCCACATGCTAAGCACCCAGTGCAATTTATAAGACACACTGCAGATGGTAAGACACATTATGAATGTGAATGTGCATCCTTTATATTTATCAATTTTTCAAAACCAGTGCTCCCTTGAGCAACTCACTGTACCTTACTTTGTCATTTTGGATAAAAGCATCTACTAAATCAGTGGTTCTCAACAAAGGGAGTGCAAAATTGTTTTAAAGAAAAAAAAAAAAAAACACAAGCAGGGCATTATTCGGGTATTCTGTGTATTTTATTGCTTTTCAAGTAGAATCTACATAAATAAATAAAAAATACGTTTGCATAAAAAATCCCCCTGGCTCTCCAGAGGTCGGGTTTTACATCGCCTCTACGAACTCGGCGTTCAGAGGTGAAGACGTTTCTAGTTGATGCAAAGTTTGACCTTGCGTGGTACCTGGACGACTCCCTGTGGTTAGCACAGTTGTCTTACCTTGTAGACATATTCGACAGGTTGAATTTCTTGAACACATCGATGCAAGGGACATCTTGCCTCTGTCAGACAAATCAGTGCATCTGTTGGCAGATTGGATCTTTGGTGTGATCGGCTAATTAATAAAAATGTTGCATGTTTCCCAACTTTGCTGTCATGTGCAAGAGACAGGGATAAATATCTCTCCTTTGATCAACACAGTCGCTCATCATGTTGAAGGACTGAATTCGGCTGTTACTTCAGTGAGGATTCGGGTCAGAGACAGGCGCGATCCCGTGGGTGCTCGGGGGTTTGAACACCAGCGGGAAAACACGAGACATTCTCCATTCGTTATAACCAATAATAGTAAAAGACTGTTGCAGCTTTCAGACACGACTGACTTAAAAGTTAATTTTGAGTTGACCAGTTCTATGGCGTTATTTTAATGTCGAAAGCGCGTTATTGTCTCCACTCGCAGGTGGATTTATTTTACTTGCACACAAAACTAGACGCGTGCTCGCAAATATACAGTAGTCGCATGGCTCTCACTCAGATATAATATGCGCGCTCGTGAATCTCTACTTGTTCTTTCTCCAGAACTGGAGCTGGAAGAGCTGATTTGACCCTTGCTCTCTGTCTTCATTTTGGCTGAGTGAGATGACTGAATATCCTCAGTAGACATGTGCCGGTATTCGGTAATGCGATAAATCGCGGTAATGAATATGCACGATATTGTTATCGCGGCCACTTCAAAATACCGTGAAAAATAATAGATTTGAATTTAGACTTTTAGAACACGCATTAGCTAATTTTCTATCAACCGCTTAAACACTGCGTATATGCTCCGCAAAACACATGCGCACTCTGATGTAAACAATCCCCACATGTATAAGCACTGTGTGCACGCGGCGCAGAGCGCACTCTAGTCTAATGTAAACAATCATCACATGGAGTAGAAGCATGGCGGAAGGAGGAACGCTGCCAACGATTTCCCCCCCGCAGGGCTGCCAACTCTCACGCATTCAACTTGAGACTCAAGCGCCTTTCAGACAGGACGCAGAATACTCGCGGGGACGTTTTGTTGCTGCGTCGACCAAAGCACGCCGGGGTCAAAGTTAAAAATAGTTCAACTTTTTATTTGCAAAATAGCAAATCGCGTTCTGTCTGAAAGCCGCTTTACGGAATTGACACTTTTCACACGCTCTCACGCAGAGAAAAATCGCGGAGCAAAGAGGACACCGACACCGACAGACTAGACAGAGCAGGTTATACTTTTGATATGAAAAAAAAAAAAGGTTCTGTCCATTGTGACAGATCGCTGCGCCTCAGTTCAAGTAAACCGATCATCTGTTACTTTTTATTTAAAGATACAGTACAACTTACCTTAAGGTTTATGCCTCATACAAAATGTCGATCAATCAGTGTTTTTCACGGAAAGAGGTCAATAAAACTGCAGGAGAACAGTTATGTCACAGAACGTTACATTTACCTCAGGAAAGCCATTTAATGACCAGCACTTTAGTTGACTAGAAAAAATTGTCATTTTGCTAAATATGTGCACTTTATTACATATTAATTATATGTTTACTTGTCATTACATAATTGTTATTATAATGAAAACCGCATTATATTTAATTTCTCTCTGTTTACAGCATTATGTGAGATATATTTTTTTCTTGAGAAAAATTAACATGCAGACTGTAGCCTACCTAATATTTATCCAAATGAGTCAATATTGAATTAAGATTAAAATCAAATACAATAATTTATTTGAATAATACAAACAGTAACCTACCAGTCATTATACCATGTAAACATTGTAACACGTTGTCACTAAACTTAATAAAATTCTGTTTAGTTACCATGTTTTGAAAATCACAATTACACATTGTGATGCAAGTTGTTTTTTTAGATACCCGCAATCCATCTGTTTCTCTTGAGCAATTAAAATATCGTGATAATACCGTATACCGTGATAAAAGCTCATTCAATTAATCGCAGCACGAAAATTTGATACCGGCACATGCCTAATCCTCAGTTAAATTACTTCTCCCAATTCACCTCAACTTAGGCCTATCTGTGCGAGGCCTGCTTTTCAAAATTGACTGCCTTGAAAACCAAGTTAGCCTACTGAAATCGGCTCCAGGTGAAGGATGACAAACTTTGCGCTGTCCAACATTGAACCGCAAATTGCGCTTCTTTGTAAAAGGAAGCAAGCGCAGGTGTCCTCCTTCTGACTGATTTAAAAATGCCATGGTAATGAGACGTGCGTCTGCATCCCAATTCGTGTAATTCTTATGCAAATGTTTTTAGAATGCCAGGCGAATGCAATGCAACATGTTTTACATGTAAAACAGTACACATTATTAAAGCTTCGAGTTCTCTTGTTCAAAAGTGCATGTTCTGTCCGTTATATAGTTTTCTAAAAGTCATAAAACTTATTTAAAAAAATCATAAAACTTATGCAAAGTAATAAAAAAGTACACAAACGCAAAAATATCTTCTCTTCAACGTAATTTTAAGCTGTTCATGTAGTAAACATTGCAGCGCTGCTTATCACGAGAGCTAACCCTTTAAAGATTACTCTTTTTTTTTCATTTTCATAACTCCTGACACAAATTAAGACCTAACTGCCCCTAGAAGATTTTCTTAATAAAATAGATGTCAAAAACTGAAGCTTGAATCTTAGATCTTGTAAATGATGTATAGTTTGTCGAGGTAATTACAATCGTTAACATTAAAACTTTGACCTAATGTAAACGACGAATCCTTCAGTTCTCCGTCGTCCTCGTGAAGCTGAAGAGGTGTGGTCACATTAACCGTTGTTTGGCGAATGTTACAAAAATCCAGGAAATCAGGAATTTTGCATGAGCGTGAAAGATTTTCTCAAGCAGATTTCACAACCGGTTCTAGCTCATTCGGATTTGCTGCGTTGACCAACAAAAAGCATCTTGGTTTTAAAATCGACTTCTGTGCGAGATATGCTTCATACATCGTCACAATATTGGCAATAGACAATGAATTTATTTTTTTTCTGCAAAATTTCGCCAACATTTTTCTAATGTGACTACATCTTTATTGCATGATATCTGTCCTTTTCTGTCTCTTTCTCTGTCTTCGTCAGATGGGTTTGATTGAGTGTTTGTTTGTTTCAGCTCTGAACAGCCCGACATGAGCCAGTGGCTGAACATCACCTCTCAGCAGATGAAAGCCCTGCTCTCTGCTCACAGGAAGAGCAAGGCCAACAGTGAGTAACAGCAATCCTCAAAACGGCCCGCTGTTCATTGAGTCAGTGGCTTACCAGGCAACCAAATGATCAATGTGTGTCTGCAGGTGCTGAAGGTGTTGATGATACAGATGGTGTTAATAGCTATCCTCCGCCCGATGGCTTCAATCTGGACCACACTCCAAAGTAAAAAGCACATTTTAAACTTCCAGTCACCCATAATTCACTTATACAAGCTCAAAAGACACAACACTAATAAAGCATGTTTCTATCTGTCAGCAACCCATACTCAAGCACCATAAAGGAGATGTTGACCACGTTTGGGACAGCCACATATAAAGTGGGTCTCAAAGTGCACCCAAATGAGCAGGACCCCCGCGTGCCAATCATGTGCTGGGGCAGCTGTGCCTACACCATTCAGTCCATAGGTCAGTCAATGTGTGTGTGTGTGTATATATAATTATATATTTTTTATGTAGTGTTTAGTGAACCATCTTTTATTTACACATCATTTTATTTTTTATTAAAATTATTCTTTGATAACATTGTCCAAAAAAAAAAAAAAAGCCATTTGCATTCTGGTCTATTTTGACCCGGGTATTGACTGAGGCTTTACACTTGCAAACTGTTTTCTATGAGTTTGGTTTTTCTCAAAAATCCTGTTGAAAAATGTACTATGGTAAAATACTCGGTAAGGCATTATGCTAAACTTTCCCATATCTCATACTTTTGAGACTGAATTTTGTTGAGAAGTACACATGCATATTGATGAACTATTGCAGCATGAAAATAATCTTTTTCATTTGCAGGTTTCTGCGAGTGAAATGAATATTTAGTTTGAAAACAGTTCTGGGGCCGTATTCACAAAGCATTTTATCTTACCACTAGGAGTGCTCCTAAATCGTACTAAAAGATTTTAGCTAGGAGTTTTCTCTTAAAGGTTATTCACAACGCCTTTCAGACCTACTCTTAGCAAAGAAAAATGACAACTCCTAAACTAAGAGTGAGTCTTCGTTGCTATGGATGACGTCATTACTCATGCACGAGCTTGACTGAAGTGACCACCGTGATTGGCTGATGATTGTAACGCGGGAATGATTCCAAACACCTCCCCTACGATGATGAAAGACAGGAGACAGGGAATGCGTGCGCTACACAAGTAGTGCGAAGGACGGAAGATGATGAAAAACTGAATACATAGCCAAAATGAATAAGAGTAAGGAAAAACAAATAGCCTAGTAGCCTATTGAAACATATGGATTGATGCAATATCTTTGCAACATTATTGAATTAATCTGTCACTATATTCCTCTGCCTACGTTTGCAAAGAGAAGAACATTTTAATTTGATTCACAATGAAACGTTATTAGTTTACATGCAGTGAGTAGCCTAGTTTGGGTTGTTGTTGGTGGCGTTATTGCATCCCTAGTTATGCCTACAATGCAAAATTGTTCCCTCGCGATTGGAAGCTCCTGTAGCCGCCGCATACGCATTTCAAAACATCGCAACGTGAAATGCCACAAAAAGCGGTTTGTGAATAGGTCTTAGTGAGTTAGGAGTCCTCTCGACTTCTTTAAAGCTGTCCCAGACTTAGCTGCTACTTTTAGGGCTAAAATGCTTCGTGAATTACTCTTAGTCAAAAAAATTATGAGTCCTAAAGTTAGGAGTGACACGCCCATTATTTTTAGGAGTTGCTCCTAAATTCGCCAGTTAGGAGCTACTTTTAGCCTTAAAATTCTTTGTGAATATGGCCCCAGAGTAATATTGAGATTGTTTTGTTATTGTTATAAAGTGAATATAATGTAGCTTTCATAAATGTTGGCTGTTTTTGAGCAGTCATGATTTGTAATTTCAAAGGAATTTAAGTCCATCGATTTCAGTGTTAATACTTTTAATTTTCAAATTACATGTTCTTATAAATTTCATAACATGATATTTATTCAAATAAAATTTATGAAAATTTGTGTTTTGCTACTGTTTTTCAAAGAATTTTGCAATTTATTATCAATAAAAAGTGTAAAAGTAGCAACGTGGAAGCATTTAAAACTGAAAAATATTTGTGCGTTCACTCATTAAGTTTCTGATTAAATTCCACCGGACCCAGGAATGCAAAAAAAAAAAAAATCTATGGTGATGTTAAGTGCATTATGAAGGCTAAAAGTAAATTCGATTGTCATTTGTTTCTCACACAGAGAGATTGCTAGTTGACGAAGAAAAGCCTTTGTTTGGAAGTTTACCATGCAGACAGGTGATCAAACACATTTGAATAATTATGCAAGCTTGTTATTTGAACGTGTAATGAATATGTTAATAGTTTGTCCTATCCGAGTGGACTCTCAAATCTTTACTCTTGAGTTTGATTTCTTTGATAACCCAAATGTTTTGTGCATGCAGGACGACTGTTTGAGTTCTCTGGCCCGGTTTGGCTCCGCCTGCTGGACAGCCTCCTCTCATAGCACTGTACAGAATCACTTTATCAGGCTCTTAGCAGGTAACAAATTAGTGTTACAGTCTCTAACCACAAGTGTTTGTTTTGGCATGTCAAATATAATGAGAAGATATACATTTGAACATCTGTGCATATTCAGCCCTTGTTCCTGATCCTCGGGTGGAGAATACGCCATGCATTCTGGATATAGACATGTTCCACTTGCTGGTAGGTAAACGACCAGTTTTGCTCCTACATCTGCTATTCACATAAGTGTCAGACTGCACAGTGCCATAACCTTATACATTCTCTACTAATTGAATAACTCAAGTTGATGAATCTGTAGCATTTTTACCACATACCCTGTTCACACCTCTAAACAATAAAAATACTGTTTTTTTACAGCAAAAACGGTCTGTGTGAAGTAGGGCTGGGGTAAACGATTATTAATTAAACGATTAGTTGGGCGATTATTTTATCGATTAGTCGACTAATCTAATGACTAATTGGACAATTAATATAACGATTATTTTTCTGTTGCTCTATTAATAAAAACCATAATGTATCTCAAATAAATACCTTAACACCTCATATAACAACAGTAATGTTTCATTAAACAACAGTAATATTTCATTAAACAACAGTAATACTTCATTAAACAACAGTTTTGCCCAGCAAAAAAAATCTTCTGCTTTAACAGTAAAATTATTTTATTTTATTTTGTGTATACAAAATGAAAGGCCCTTAAGAGAGTCATAGTTAGGGATGGGAATTGATAAGATTTTATCAATATCAATGCCACTAACGATTCTGCTTATCGATCCGATTCTTTAACGATTCTCTTATCGATACCTGATAGCACTGTGTGGGAAAAAGTACTCATGTGCTTTTTCGGGGGGAAAAACAAGTGGTTTTATTTGTTTTAAAGCTTACACTTGACTAAGCAAACTGTACTTTTTATGTAATAAATGGAACCTTATTGTAAAGTGTTACCGATTAGTTATACACCGATTAAACGTCCCATGAGTTCAGTGTTGGAAAGATCAGTTGTTTTAACCATGCATTAAAACGAATCAGTTCAAATGAGTCATTAATTCGCGAATTGGACGTGTCATTATCGGACGTGTGCGCGTTGTGTGATTATCCCGGCGGTTGGGATATCCCACAAGATGTGTGTCATCACAGAAAATATTTAATCACTGGATCGTTTTTTTTTTTTTTTTCGTTTATTTGAAGTATGGTTTATGTCAGCTGAATGTGCGGAACGCTTTTCAGAGAAGATAAGGCAACGTATTTTAGCACAATTCACACCCAGCGGTAATTCAGGAAAAACAAATCTCTGAATGCTCCACATGAAACTTTAGTCTCCCGACCTTACCATCGTGTCGTTTATTTTGATTAATATATGTGCGAGGGAGAGAGAGCAAGACAGCGCTTAGTTTCGAGACGGTGAAGCCTACTTTTACCTTGCTCCGAAGAGAGAGAGAGAGCGCAGCGCGCGCGTCCGGGGTTCTCTCTCTCTCTCTCTCTCTCTCTCTCTCTCTCTCTCTCTCTCTCTCTCTCTCTCTCTCTCTCTGTCTCTCTCTCTCTCTCTCTCTCTCTTTCTTTCTCTCTCTCTCTCTCTCTCTCTCTCTCTCTCTCTCTCTCTCTCTCTCTCTCTCTCTGTCTCTCTCTCTCTCTCTCTCTCTCTCTCTCTCACAAGACTTTGGCGATACAAAAATTTGCTTTGGACGCCGTGCTATGGTGCTTGATAAAGGACAAAAGGGACAGTTGTGAGTTCACGGTCTGTAGCCCAGAGCATCGATAAGAGGACTCGTTAACGTCGAGAGCATACAATATCGATGGATCGTAAAACTTAGAACCGGTTCTCGAGTGGAACCGGTTTTCAATTCCCATCCCTAGTCATAGTTACTCCTGCCGTTTACCCGCGCTTCATTGAATTTCTTCACTTTGACATTCAGAGCACTGGGCAGAAATCACATCGCGTCAACACCGACACAGAGTGACACGACGTGTGTGTGGCGTGCTGTACCGCCGGGAACGGTGCAAAACGAAATTTGCGTCGATGCAAAAATATGACGTCGACGTAATTTTGACGTCGAAAGGTCGACGTCATCGACGCGCCGCTACAGGCCTAGTGTTAAGGTTTCTACTCGTAATGAGTCAGTAGTTTCAGATTGACCTTTGGTTGTGTGTGTGACAGGTGAGCTTGGTGTTGTCCTATCCAGCGGTTCACTGTCTGGATTCCTCAGGGCTTAGCGAGGACACTGCACAACTGCACTTCTTGCACCTAGTCACTGTTGCTCACATAGTCCAGATCCTCCTGACCTCCGTGGTGAGAACGTCACCTTTCCCCTTCACAAGCAGCAACACGACCAGAGAGACTGCATAGATGATTTTGAGTGTTTTGGGATGGATATTCATGTTTGCGGACTCCTGTGTGCCATCAGAGGAGATGCGGATGGAGCAGGAGAGTGGAGGAGCGGAGAGGGAGGAAGAGGAGCGAGTGTGTATGCTCTACAACACTCTCAGGACACACCTGAGCAGGTAAAAGCACACACACCATTAAACCTGCCAATTGACTTGGTTTTATATCAAAAAGAAATTTGTCTAAAATGGTCTCTGGTAATCATATGGTTCAAAATTCTCACTGTTTGGGTTGGATCACTGTTCTGGGGTCATACTTTTGGTTCAGTTCGGTAAATAGATCTAAAGTGAATGGAAAAACGTTATTCCAAAAGTACTTTATATTCATAATAGAACCCTGAAAAAAAATGCATTATGGTTTCCACCTGCACAACATTTCTCAGCAATAACGAGAATAGTTTCCAATAGTCAGAGTAAGGACTTGATCGCAGTGAGATGTGTACATGACACAAGCAAACCTTTTCACTCCATTTACTTGCAATTTTCATTATTCTGGTTATTCTCGAAGAATTGTGGGAATTTTTACCAGCATTATTCACATACCCCAATGAACAAGCACAAACGATGAACTCACGTACAGTATGTGTGTCACTGGCCAAGCTCTTTCACAGATTTGTTCACTGGTTCTTTGGTTCCTCTGTCTGGTTTCCTCAGTCATTGTCTGTTACGTGCCTAAAATGTCTCCATTTAAATTTTTTGACCATCAATATACTGCATTATAAATTCATGCCGTGCAACAGTCAACATGAACTCTGTTTCTTCAACACCCCATAAATCCATGTGCACACTTTGATCAGAGTGGAATAGATGCGATTAAAGTGTTCACGTGCCTGTGTGTTGCGATTAAATTCAGCATACGCTACGTTTTGCTACTCTAATGGTTGTTACGAATATGAGCTAAATCGCATTTGATCAAAGGATTGTTTACGTCAGGTAAAGTTTCATCGCAATATTGCCTAAATCAAATTATAATCGCTTTATGAGGGTGCATGTAAATGTAGTTAGTCACTGTCCGAGATTGTTGATTGCAAAATGAAGTATGAAGGTCAGTTTTTTTCACCTTGCACGACCCTAACATGAAAGCTGTGTGTGTGTTTCAGTGGCTTGCGTGAGGTGAGCTCAGGCTGGCATCTGTGGCACTGTGTGAAAGCTGGAATGCTGCCTTATCTCAGGGCAACCGCTCTGTTCTTCCACTATCTTAATGGAGCTCCAGCACCACCTGAGATACACGGTAAATGACTCGCACAGCGCTTGACATTACACACAGATGCTGCTTTTACTCCCTGCCCTGGTGCCATTTCTAATGATGACTGTGTTTTCAGCTCTAGGTGTGGGTGAATGGGAGGCTCTGTGTGGATACCTGTGTCTGCCCTCCAACCTGTTACAGCTCTACTACAACAATCAGGAGCTCATGGAAAGTCTCCTGCAGGGGTAACTGTCAATATCTAGATGGAACACCTCTGAAAACTGTGACATATTGTCCAGATGTGTGCTGTATCTTGAATGTATGATGGTGTGATAACTGTTAGTTGTGCTCTGCAGATGGTGCTCTCACCCATGTGTGCTGCAGGGTCTTCAGACCAGCGTGGCTCTCATCAGGTGTGTCCTGCATCTCGACACTTAAAAGTTCACTGCAGATGACATTCAAGTGCTCACCTGTTTCATTCTTCCGTATCCTGCTCTAGGTTTCCCAGAGAGTCCAATCATCTCATAGAGCTCCCGTGCGACTACAGTGCTCTGATTAACCAGGCCTCCAGCTTCACGTGAGTCACGTGTCTTGTAAATCAAAGGCGATTGATAACTAAGAGCTGCCGGTTCTCTACGGAGTCATGCAGAAATTGATCTTCTGTTGATCCTGGCGGCGTCTAGGTGTCCTAAATCTGGAGGGGATAAGTCTCGCGCTCCTACTCTGTGTCTGGTGTGTGGGACCATGCTGTGCTCTCAGAGTTACTGCTGTCAGACCGAGCTGGAAGGAGAGGACGTGGGCGCGTGCACCGCACACACTTTCGCCTGCGGAGCCGGTGTCGGCATCTTCCTCAGGTTTGTGCAAGGATGTCGATTAAAACCTGTCAATATAATGGGCAAATTATTTAATGAATAAGAGTTATTATTTGATAAGCCTTTTGCTTTGGGATCCTGAGGTTTATTTTGCAATATTAACTGGCTGAATGTGCATTTATTATTGTTATTATGTGAGAAGAGACCACACAGAGTGCTAGGAGTCACATGACTTGCATAGTGTAGGGAATTAGTTGCCTTAAGGCAGGAATACACTACAGGACTTTTAAAATCGGAGCAGATTTTAAAACACTGCGCCATTCACTTGTCAACTTTGTAATTGGTTGCAGAGAAAAACTGGGCATCATACACTAATCGATTGAGGATCATACACTAGAAGACTTTAAAGGGATAGTTCATCCAAAAAATAAAATTACCCCATGATTTAACTCACCCTCAAGCCATCCTAGGTGTATATGACATACTACTTTCAGAAGAGTACAATCAGAGTTATGTTAAAAAATGTCCTGGCTCTTCCAAGCTTTATAATAGCAGTGAATGCACTTATAAAGAGGAAACTCCGACACACACAGTGCTAGCTGTTCATCCATTTTGATTTCCGCGCTTGTTTGGATGCCCCGTTTCTATTGGCCGCGCGGGTAATCGTCACAGAGCGCAGGGGCGAAGGTTGAATTATTTTGAACTTTGACCGCGGCGTGCGCAAGCCATTGAAATAAATGGGTTTCATAGCGCAGCGCATTCTGCGTCCTGTCTGAAAGGGCCATGACCTGACCCAGGACGCATTGACAAACGCAGAAGCGCAGAGGATAGAGCAAAACAAAACACCAGTCATGAATTAGTAGTCTACAACAACATTTTTTTAAAGAGAAATGTTGGAGGATTTCGATATAAGAGTAGAGGAGCTTGAGTTTTGTTTCACAGCCCTATTTGTTTAAACCACGAGAGGCGTCTAAGCTTACGCTACTCCTACATCCTGCATCGTGCCACGGGTTACTCTTGTGCAGTATGCGTACGGCCGTCTGCCGCAAGCTAGTTGTTATTGCTAATAAACCCATGGCTTCGCTTCAGAAGGCATTTATTAACCCCTGCAGAGCAGTGTGGAGCACTTTTATGATGGATGGATGCACTTTTTTGGGCTTAAAAAATTTGGCCTCCCATTCACTGCCATTAATAAAGCTTGGATTAGCCAGGACATTTAATATAAGTCTGATTGTATTCATCTGAAAGAAGAATGTCATATACACCTAGGATGGCTTGAGGGTGAGTAAATCATGGGCTACATTTCTTTTTTGGGTGAACTAAACCTTTAAGGTGACAGACCACACAGACAAATGCTTTGAAACATAACTAGTTTAACAGACAATTACAATGTAAGCCATGTTCAAAGCCATTGTAAAATAGCCACAATAAAATGGCCGCTGAGGTTGACCGTTGAATTCTATTTTAAATAAATTAAAATTCTAGGTCTCAATGTGACAAATTTGTCAGGGCTGGGTCAAAATGTAATTACTTAAATGACTTCTCGAATATAATGCCCAATTTGTATGCTCTAAAGTCCTCCTTTTTTTATTTGCTGTTTTACTTAAATATGCCACATTACAGACTTTGGAGGTACAATAGCTATATTTGACATGGGACAAGCTTTTAAAGGGGACCTAGTATGCCCCTTTTTACAAGATGTAAGTCTCATGTGTCTTAATTAATCCATTACGTCCTCAGTGGCTCAGATGCTGGGAGTTTATGGAGAATCTTATGTTCATTTTTACGGCCAACAACAGAACAGTTGTAATGTTTACGTAGCTGAGACATGTCACTAGCTGCTCTAGCGAGGATATAAACATGGACTGTGCGGCTCACTCAGGGTGGGATCTGTGCTAATAGGGCAGAGTGGTCAGCAGTCGTGGGCGGGGCTTGTCATAATGGACAGCTCGTTTTGAGACACTCTTACGGATTTATGTAGGTTTTATTAAAAGGAGTTGGGTGGATTTTGCCCATTCATGCCCACGATCAGATCACTTTAACTCTCAAACTTGTGGCTTTTTCCGTTGTATTTGTCAGCAGGGTCTAATTTGTATATGTTTGTGTGTCAGGGTGCGGGAAAGTCAGGTCCTGTTCCTGGCTGGCAAAACTAAGGGCTGTTTTTATGCTCCCCCATACCTGGACGACTATGGGGAAACAGACCAAGGGCTAAGGTACATCTCTGCTTCTGATGTTTCACACATATGGTTATTTCGAACAGTTGTGTGAGATCAAGTGTTGTGTTTTGTCTCTCTTAGACGGGGAAACCCATTACACTTGTGCCAAGAGCGCTACAGAAAGATCCAGAAGCTGTGGCGCCAGCACAGCATCACAGAGGAGATCGGCCACGCCCAGGAGGCCAATCAGACTCTGGTGGGCATCGACTGGCAGCACCTGTGAAGTCACATGACGTGTTCTCACACTTGCGCCCACCCTTAACGCACAGGGCTAGAGGTTGCCAAGGCGTCACCAAGGCCTCTTGCTCTTCCTCCACCCCTTTCTGACAGTGGATGAATGCATGACTTTTTTTTTTTTGTGGGGGGGAGGGGGTTTCGCTCCTTTTTTCTTTTAAATATGATATAAATACATATTTAAAGAGACACATAGCCAAGGTATTGAACCTTAACAATAAGGGTTCCTTCGCAACACAGATATTCTTCATAGGAATGCTATTTAATTTCTTCTCCAAGTAATATTAAATTATTTTCCAGGTATTTTGTTTACATATATAGGTTTCGCAAGACAGTTCTCTTATCGCTTGGGAATTTAATGGTGGTGCTGCCCTTCAAGTAAGCACAAATGTCCCTCAACGCCCATGCAGGGATAGCGCCACCTGTAGGACACAGAGCATCTTCTCTGCCCCGTCATCTCAAATGCTGCGTTATACATTTGGTAAGGCCACCTAATTAATGTGCTCAGCGATGTTCATCCAATACAAGCCAACGCCAGGAAGACCCAGGAGCACATGAGTATGTCCTTTGAATGCCTGCTTTCTGTCTGTCTGGGTCGCGTATGTTTGCGTGAGTGAGTTTTTTACGTACAGGTGTTTAGTTGGTATGTTTCTAATATGATGGATTTCTAAGGTGATCCGTTTTTACAAGACTGTTTGTTTCGGTTTCTTTCGTGAAGTGTGTTATTTATGTGTTTCTCGCGGGTGTTTGTTGTATTCGACCTTGATCTATGGAATCATGCAATTCCACTCTGAAACATGATTTTGACGTGTGTGTGTTGTTGTGATTTTGGACATTTTCTTTCTTGACACTGCTGCACCATTTTTCAGCAGTAATGGATGCATATCCTTAATTCAGTTTCAACTTTGGTCTCCTTTAGACTTTGTTCATTCTTTAGTGGCCTTGGCCTGAGGATTTAGTCCAAATCGAAAGTTTTATTTGTCAGCGATGCAGACGCACATTAAAACACACGACGCTTCTTTCAGATACAAGTTTTCATGCCTCGCGCAATTCAGATGAAACGCCTGGCTCTAATGCGGTGAGCATATTTCCTGAGACACTTCCAGTGGCTGCAGCAGTGTATTACATCACAAACTGACTTGTTAATATTGTGAATTCTTGTATAAATGGGTACATTGTACTATATTGTAAAACATTAATGAAATAAAGAAAAAAAGCTCTGTGTTGTGTGTTGAAGTGATCTATAAAATGCATTGATGAATGAGCTGATGCGCGATCAATGTAAGGGTTTTGTATGTTTGTGTAGTAAAGCTCTTGTTCTGTATGTTCCAGCGCAGGTACAGTGTTTGCTTAGTTAGCCTGGCTCCGCCCTCCTACGTACTTCCGCTCAATTTTCATTTTCCTTCAATACTACATCTGGGATTGTGGTGTATTCTTTGGTTTTCTCCGATCAGTTTTTTTAACGGTCCAATCAGCGAACAGAGGGAGTGGCTGAGAACGATGACGTTGATGTCGTGCGCTAGTTTGAGTCGTCATACGTCATGACCAAACGTTAGCGATTGGTTATGGCAGATCCAATAGTTTTAAACTTCAACAGAGTACCCGCCTACAAGGAAGTTAACGCTTGTCAATGGAGCGAGGCCAGACTCTCTGTACAAATGAAATGTACGAGAGTATCGTGGGACCAGGCTAAGGCTTAGTGGCCTGAGTGTGTGGCCCATTTTACTGGTTACAGCTCTTCTCAGCAGTGCTCTAGTTCTGTCCAAATCTCTTGTTTATCCAGGAACACTGCAATAAAGAGGATTAGATCCAGAGTTCAAGCTCTTACTGCTTAGACTAATGGCGCTTTTCCACTACACAGTACCAGCTCGACTCGACTCGCCTTTGTTTGCTTTTCCACTGTGTAAAAGTTGTACCTGTACCTGCTTTCGGGTACTTTTTTTTGTACCACCTCCGGCGAGGTTCTGAGCGAGCTAAGGCGATACTAAAATGTGACGTGAAAACAATGCCGACTGCTGATTGGTCACAGAGAATCTGCGTCATTGCACGCGCCAGATGGAGTATCCAGAATAAATAACCCCGCCATTTTTAAATAGTTTGGCCAGAGATAGTTAACTTACTACTATTATTATGGCAACTCGGAAGAATACGCCGTGGTCAAACGAGGAGGTGCAGACAGTCCTTTGTTTGGTTGCCGAAGAGAGGATCCAGCGAGAGCTTGATGGGGCAACGAGGAACGAAAGGCGTCGCTATGACGACCGGGTACTATTTGTGGCGGTACTTTCTGCAATGGAAAACGGAGCGAAAAGCGAGTCGAGTCGAGCTGGTACTGGTAAGGGAAAAGCGCCATTACAGAGTCTTATTAGTCCAGGTTTTGATGACCATCAATTTCATGGAATATTGCAGTATTTATTCCCTCGGCTTCACAGACAAGGCTTAAGGATATTCCCAGATTAAAATGCATGTTTGAGCGGTTTAAACTGAAAGCAACTTGCACTGATATATCTCTTAAAATATGTCAGTGCCCTTTGTTTTGTCTGAAGATGTGAACCAGTAATGTTTTCTAAGGCACGTTTATAAAAGCTACTCAAATATCTTAATTGAACTAAGGCTTAATCTAAACCCTGTCTGTGAAACCAGGCCATTATAAATTAATTATCTGTGCACATCATATTTTGATCCACCCTCAATCAAGTCCCGTCCAACTTTTTTTTTCTTGTTCATGGATATACACCAAAATAGGCAACCACTGACTTCAAAGTCGGATGATTTCTGATTTGCTGTCAATGTTTTTACACTGTAAAACCCAACAAGTTAAGGTAACTCATTTAATTTGAGGAAACCGATTGCCTCAATTCATTTAAGTTTATAAAAAACTATAGTCATAAGTACTCTGAACTTATATTATTAGAGTTCACTAAAACAATAATATTTCTTAAAACACATTTCTGAAACTTCACTTTGAGTAAAAACAGTGTATCCTTCATCAACTGGAAAAATCTTTCTGAAAGTGATTCCAAATACATCATTCCTCTGTCATCATTAAGCTGTGGTATTGACTCGAATAATTATGGTGCATTCAATGATACGTTCAAGTCATCTCGTACAGATCGTATTTACGAGTTGAACGTACATAAACACCACCACATTGTCATAAATGGGAGTGGGAAGCTCGGGATTTTCTTTAAGTTGGGGGCGTGTCTGAGAAACATGGCGAAATACCACAATACCGAAAGGTATCCGTGTTATTGTCAGGCTTTTCTATTTACAGCGCATTGAGCTAATTGCCTGCACAGAATATGATGGCATTATAATATAACAATGTAATATGTAACACTAAAGTTTGGAGTGGCTTCTAAATTAATTAAAAACATAAAAAAGCAAAGCACACCTGATGCACATTTCTTTGTTCTTCATTTTCTAGAACTAGAGTTTAAAAATCTTGCTGTATTTTTGTGTAATTAATAGAAAGTACACCGCCATCTTGCTCCGACGAAAGTGACTTGAACGCACCTACTGTCGTAAACAATTTCCCACCTCGTAAGTACGAAATTCTCAGGAGGATTTGAACGCTGTCGCAGGTGGTTGCTGGCAGACAGATGAGGAAGACCTAATATCCAATACAAAATATCCAATACAAAGGCTTAATAACAACAGATCCAACAGAAAGGCAAACGGATAGCAACACACACTGAACATAGACAATACCGGACACAACTGAAACAGAACTGAACAAATATAAAGGTGTTAATGATGGTGACTGATGAGTGCACAGCTGAATGTGATTAGTGTCCGTGACAATAAATGAGACAACGAAGGCAGATGATGACAAAACATAACGAGTCCAAACTAACGTGAATGTGAACAGGATGCCCCCTCGCGCCGTGAAGAGAAGATGAAGGGATGGCACAGACAGGCAGATGAAGGTTCTGGGAGTGGACGGACAACAAAGTCCAGGGTGGTGATGCAGGTGGAGTGAGCCAAGGGGTGACCGTGAGCAGGGGCTGATGGATTTTCATCCAGGCCACAGCCAGGGGAGTGTCGCATGGCGGCGTTGACGGAGGGAGGAGCCATGGAGGAATGCTGGTGAGGGCCGCCATGGGGATGACCTGAGACAATGACGGCAAGGATGGAGCCCACCGTCCAGCCGATGAGCCGAGGTGGTGGAGAGATGGTGAAGATTTTGGCTGCTGCGAGACCGAATGGCCGATGGTCCACGTAGAGATCGAGGGTGGAAGGAGCACAAGTGCGGGAGCCAGGGCAACAGGTCGAGGCAGAGCATAGCGCACAGAGGCTGCAGGCAGAGGCTCAGGCTCCTCATGCCCAGGAGAAGATGGCTCCCGACAGGTCCGAGGTGGTACCACGCTACTGAGAGGTAGAGGTGGTGCCGAGGGACTGAAGGCTGATAGAGATGACTGGGTGGCACAGATGGCTGGAGACTGGGGGAGAGACTGAAGTCTAATGCAGAAACCAAAAAAAGACTAAAGTGTTCGGGATAGTTTGGAGAGGTGGTGGGAGAGGGAGGCTGGGCAGAGCTGACGAGACAGGTAGAGGACTGACAAGTTCGGTCAATATAACGGGCTAGACAAATCCCCTCTCCAAACTCCAAATCAAAAAGTGTTCTTGCCAGAAACACACTCTCAGTAGCGTTTGGTCGGTTTGGCCGGGGCTCACATCTGAACCCTCAACGTCCACCAGTACTCCCTTGGCGATGGATAGCTCGGCCACCTCACACACCTGGTCAGGCACGCGCCGCTCGGGCTCTGTGGCAATGTGGTCCTCGGTCCCTCTTGTGGGCGTGGGCTCATTCATCGCACTACCTGCGGTGGGCTCAGGTCGTCGATCCTCGCCATCTGGGTGGTTCTGGCTGGGCACTGGATGGGGAGTGGGGCTGGCGGTATCTTCGACTGTGAACGCTGATCCGCAGGATGCCAGTACCCACTCCACATGTGTCGCAAAGCTCCCTCGAGGAACCTCCCCGGATAACTTTTCAAAGGTACATTTCATGTATGCAGGTCTAAAGCCTAAAACCTTAACTTAATAATAGCATTTCTTTTCTGCCTACTTGACAATTGCGTTTGTGTGCCACGTGTGTTTGCGTGTGTGAGACGCACTGTCCCATCCGGAGCTTCACTAGAGAAGGTAAGCTGCTCCAGAAAGCTGATTAACGGCTTTTATCCAGCCATCACTGTTTATGGACTTCAGGTCCGGAGAAAATACCAGATGACACATGTTCTGTTTAGCGCACTACCTGTATAAGTTAGAATTGTTCCACCCTTCTTAATCTCCATTTTACTTAGCTTAATATGAAATTGTTATTAACTTAATTGGTATTGAATTAATATTAACTTTAATATATTTTTAATGCCAATTAAGCCCATTACTACTGGATGGATGGATTGATTTGTATTGAGTATGTGTATCTCAGTGCAAAAAAATAAAGTCAATTAAAAATAAAATAAATTGGGATATTGATTATGGCACGTTCTTGATATGTTTTGTTACATTCACCAATATATCTATTCTAGAGCAGTGTTAATTGAACTGTTTCATTGTGGACCACATCAACAATGAAAGTAAGGCAGCTAAGAGGTGAAGAGATACATTTTCAAGTTAATTTATGCCGTTTTGGTGCTTTTGTCAATTATAATAACTTTTTAGCCTGTCCACTGACTACAGGTCAATTGTTTAGGAAAATTTTGGCATACATTTTTAACCTGTTGTTAAGTGTCACGGGCCCACCGGTGGGCCCAAATCCATTACATTTTTAAAACAGTAATATCCTATAATAAACCTAAACCAATCTTGACAAACTATATATCATTTGAAAGCTTACAGTCTCTAGTTTCCATATTTGGTGATTGATTTTCAAAATAAAATCAGTAATAATCAAATTACAACAAGAATATGTTCATACTCCTAAGGCGTGTTCAGACCTTTATTTTGATATAGTGATGATGAACATGAAAAATCATGAAAGAAGGGTAGAAACCTCAGTTTGTTTTCATCCCAAGAGTTCAAAAGATAGCATCCATTCAATTATTTTAGAAAAAAAAGGTCTGAAATTTTTTTAAATATAAAGAAAAAATTATAGATTCACCATTTGTGATGTGGCAGCGAGCTATAACGCACATACTTGTTCGTTTTATGTGTTTTTTAGAGGTTGAATTCATATCAAAATCTGCCAAACTTCTCATATTACTTCTGAATAGGATGTCTACTTCATAAATTGTATGAAAATTGTGGAAATAATGGTTCATATCACTCAAAACACATGGAAATTGAGGTGCCCTTATATGGGCAGTAATGGAGTCTGGTTGTGCCCTAGTGAAAAAGTGTGGTACTGCGCCCAAACAAAATCTCGCTGAAAGCTCATTTTTTGAGATATCAACCTAAAATTTGAAACACAGCTTGTTCAGATTTTTGGCTTTGATTTTTGTGTAGTTTTAGAGTCGCCCAGGTTTTGAAAATATATACTTTATATAAAATATGAATAATTATATTTTTTACATTGTACATTTTCATAAACTCAAACTTCTATAACTTTTTTTCTGTTTCACTTTCTTAATTTATTTCACTTCTACAAAAATCTGCCAAATGTCTTCTTTAAAACGAGACCAATCTTACGTTTATTTTCCAAAGCATTCTTGAATTACAACCATTTAAGTTCAAAATGTGCATTTTCATGTATATTCAAAAAAAGGGGGGTGACAGTTGACAGATAATATATGTAAAGGGGTAATTGAAAAGCAGTCTCAGTAGTGTGGCATAATCAGAAATCATTTTAAAACAATGTTTTTAAACCGTACACTTTCCTTTATTAATCTAAAATATTGATGTTGAAGAAAAATTCACGTCCATGTTTTTAGCTTAAAGGTATTCTGAGGATGGGTGTTCAGCTGTTCTGAGCAGGACAAAAGTCCCATTTAGAGAAATCAATTTCCTTCTCTTCATCCAATCCAAAACAGTCTCATCCCAAGACGTCATATGACTGACGCTTTTGACCATACGTCAACATCCGACGTTTTAGGGTACCCTTTAACGTCAGTTAGATGACGATCCTGGGGCGTCATCCAACTGACGCTTTACCTTTAACGTCAGTTAGATGACGATCCTGGGGCGTCATCCAACTGACGCTTTACCTTTAACGTCAGTTAGATGACGATCCTGGGGCGTCATCCAACTGACGCTTTACCTTTAACGTCAGTTAGATGACGCGGGTAGGTTTAGGTCTAGGGTAGGGTTAGGATTAGATAGCGTCATCTAACTGACGTTAAAGGGTACCCTAAAACGTCGGATGTTGACGTATGATCAAAAGCGTCAGTCATATGACGTCTTGGGATGAGACTGGGCTGTCCAATCAGGTAAAGCTGTGTCCCGCTGGGATTCAACTGTCCAAACATCTCTTACCTGTGACCAGCTCTACAGCCACTTACCTCACCCCACATTCACCCCTCATACTTAAAGTCTTTTAAGTATATTAAAGCCTAAAGTTAAACAGAAGCAAAGAGTCACATCTGTTCAGAGGTAGGTGTGCATTAGGAACAAGCTGTAGTAAACACTGCATCTTGCAAAAAAATACCACAGAATAATGCTGAGTCTCATTAAATATCTTTGTCTCACAAATGGAGTTACCTACATGATCCACAAAAACTGGCGTTACTGCAAAGTCAAGATCAAATGTACAGAAAGGTATATGTGAAAATTAAAAATTCACAGAAAACTGATTGGGTTGTCTGATTTAACAAATCACACACAATCAACTAGAATCTTTTACATTTGGTACTCTTGACAACTTCTGTAACTGTCCCACAGCTGTGCGCTCAGCAGAGCTCTGAAATGGTGCAAGTTGAGGCAGAAAGCCTGTTTTCACATCTCTTCAACTAGTGAGTCAGATATTTAACCCGAGAACTACACACATTAATGGCGAACGTGAGTTTCCCCATTGTTACAGAGTTCTCTCCAGTAGATCACCATCAACATGCTCTTGAAGATTGTCAGACAACCTAAGGCCTGTTAAAGGCAGCGTTGTGTAGAAAGCAAGGTGTGCCACTGTTTCCATCCCTTTAAGTTCTGGGAGGTGACGGAACGCTTTTTCCTCAGCTGCCGGATAAAAGCTGCCATGTGACCCCTTCAAGACAGGTCATTTCTGATTTCATAGCACACAATGGCTTTAGGATGAAAAATATATTAGGGTGAAATATATGCTATCGCATGTGTGAGGCTGTTGGGTTAAACATCCGCTCAACCAATAAATAAACTGGAAATATAAGGGTCAAACTTGATGCTACTACAAATGAACGTGGAGAGTGAGGCTTGTTTGGTTGGAATATCAGAAATGGTTAGATGGTAATATCAGGACATGTACAGATATATTTCATTTTTAAAATATTAGAAAATAAACTTGTTCATTTGTATTTACATTGTAGTGTGTACATTCACATTTCAGTTGGAATCTCATTAAATTGTAGGTGTATTGATCTTATCTGTATGCATATACACCTATATTTTTAAGAGAGAACATTTTAAGCAACCTTTCATGCGTTCCTTCTCCCAAAAGTGGGAGCGGCTGCGGACAGGAGGGGCCGTGGCTCTCAGCTTTATGTGGGAGCTGCTTCTGCATCTTCCTCCTGTACCTGGTTGCCTTTACACAGGGACTTGATCTTCGTCATGATGCTAGAAAGTGTCTCCTTTACACTCTTTTCCAGTAGCCATCCCTCGCTTTCGCTCTCAGGATTCTCTGGGTCTGCCAGGGTTTCCAGTGAAGTAGTGAGGTACTGCAAACCGACAGTCACCACAGCCTGCGACAAAATTTCTGGTTAATAAATCTCTAGAAAGTTCAAGCTCAAAGCAGCATCATTGTTGTGTGCTTCTTATGTTTTGATCCACTTGAGCTCTACTTTTCCAGGAAATATCCAGTTTGGCATATCAAGATTCTAGGACTTAAGCCTGTGGTTCCGGCTAAGGTTAACCCTCTTGAACAAATTTCTTGTACATTTGGTGTCATGTCACATTACGCAATCACAAAATTTGAAGAATGAACTGTTGTGTAGTCATTAAGAACATAATCAGACCAAAACGAAGTTCGTTTGGAGTTTTTGGGAGTTCAAAACAGCTTGCCAAAGCGAACATTTCGGAAAAATTTGCTCAGACTGGTAAACGCCTTCGAACTACCAATGGTCTGTGAGGATTATGTAAAGCGACACTGTTTTTTTATCTTTATGTTTAATACTTTAAAGCTGCTTGTTTTTAAGCAATCTATTGTATGAAGTGCCATAAATAAATGTGATGTGACTTGACTGGAGAGCTGAATTTCAGAGCTTGTGCAAACATGTCTACATCGCTATGAACAGATGCTTTCTTAACTGCTGTTTTCTCATCGCTGTTATTTTTGTTGTGTGTTTATTTTGTTATTGAGAGGAAAGCACACAGCACATATTTACATATTCATCTAACCGCTGCTCCCAGCAGTGTGTGCGGGATCGGGGTGTTCGCTAACAGTATACCACTGGTCATGTATTTCGAATTTCTTTTAACCACTAGGCAAAGAACTTGTGAACTAATAGTATATCGGGTCTTTAACAGTTAATATTGAAGGTTTGCTGTTCCCATCTACTAAATTGTGTATGCATTACTGTATAGTATTGTGTAGTAGTAATGTAGACAAGTTCTGTAAGAGGAAAATGTTAATATGCCAAGTTTGTTATTTGTCAACTTATCACATGTTAAATGTTTATCAGTTATACCTTGTCATGTCATCAACACAAAGTGTTAATTAAATCAATTAAGCAGTTAATTAATCTGATTCTTCCAGACCTATTTATATTACTCTTTACGCACCAACTGACCTTATAATCTAGCAGCTCTCTTTAGAATCTAGCAACACACTCTTTACCCACTAAGAGTGTAATCTAGAGACTAAGTTAAAGGCCACGAGTTAGCTGTGTTCAACTTAAGATTCCAATTTGTCTCCCATACCCACCTCTAAAACAATGAACAGCAGCACAAAAGCACCAATACTGTTCATCATGCCTCCATAGTAGGACACCAGGGCTTCACGGCAACCTCTGGTCCAGATGTTTAGGTCCTCAGTGTGGTGGTCATAGCTGTAGTGAGCGGAGTTGTTGGACAGGTGATGCTGGATGCAGGGCCGAGGGGAGCCAGGGTTGCAGCAGCTGAAGGGAACGCTTTCCATCAAGTATTTGCCTTCCACGTTGCTCTGGACACGGCTACGAAATTCCCCCAAAAAAGATTAAGAACTCATTAATTGGTTCATATTCTTGGGTGTGGCATTTAAGATTTCAGGAGTGACAGGCTTAGAAATATATCTCAACAAATTTGTATCTTTACATTAACTTTGAGATTACTGGACAAAGATGAGAACTCCAATCTGATGATAAAAACAACACCACCTTTTTAAATTAGATTTGTGAACCTCCTTGGGATCATTTATCACCTAAACGGTGATAGCCCCGTGGGAGGCCAACATTGGAGGCAGACCCCATGGGAGGTAATAGATTGTACAATGTTATTATTGGTGTGGAGAGTAAGCTTTAAAGGACTTTGGAATAGGATCCTGACAGATTATCCAATCCATGGATCCGTTTGCCCCCTTTAGTCATTTTCTTTTTACAAAACCCACCAGCCAATTATCTACTTAGGCATCTCTCAAAACAAACCCCTTAAATTTGATTCCTCTTGCATTCAACATTACTGGTTTCAGGGGGTCTGCTTTGAGAGGTCTCCGTTAGAACTTTTGTGTTATCTTTTATCTTGGTTATTGTGTAAAGTATTGCACAATAGAGCGCCTTCTGGGCTGTGTTTCCTGAAGAGGAGAATAATATATACATCAGCTGATCTCTATCCGCTTAGCTGCCTTAAACAAGATACAACTTCCCCAAATCCCACTGAACATCAGCCTCGATAACTTTATCCTAATACTTGGACATATGTTTAATGCCTGTACCTTTTGAATTTGTCTACATATATAGTAACTGTTAACTTGATATACATCTCGCTATCATAATAAATCATTGAAAAAAGATACATCTCAAGAATTTGCATAAAAATGATCCAGAATTTCTTCCACTTAGGTCCCTCGCCACCTCTTATCTACGTTTTCACTGAAAAAAAAAATATCAGTACTCACTCTTTAACATCCTCATTGCTGAAGTCCAGGTAGCGATTGCTAATCCACTGGATCTCGAACCAATCCTTGTAGTTGTTGTTGCCGCAGCAACGGAACTCAATTTGGGTCATATCCAGTGTTCTCTTCATGAAGCATCGTCCTGGCGTGTCTGTGTCTTTGTAGTACTTCATTCCATTCTTCAGGCCTTCAGCCAGGGCGAAGTGCAGAGAGATCTGCATCAAGAAACACAGCAGAGCCGTGACAAGGAGGGCGATGCAGAAAACCACACATCCACACATGTAGATCTTCAATAGAGGTTTCCACTTGGTGAACTTGACTGTGTCAAGGGAGTCATGGCAAACTTTTCCCCCAAAAGCATTGACACCACAGGCCACAAGTCCCACCAGAATGAGCAGGTTGGGCACGAAATGACTCTCATCGTTATCCATAATCTCGCTTCTCTTGCGCAGCTCGATCTTGAAGAAGATCCCCATGCTGAAGATGAGGATTCCAGCCATGACAGAGAGCCAGTACAGGAGCCACAGTCCTTGGGCAAGCTTGACCCGTTTGGCTAAGTCAAATTTCATAGGCATCAAAGCCATTTTGTTTTTGGTGTCTAATGAGTCACAAGGATATATTCACAGGGATTATTCTTCAGTATGATTGCCTGTTATTGTAAGATTTGATGTGTTTTCTTATCCTTGTTGAAATTCTTGAAGACCTTGAACAGAAACGTTGTAGTCCAGAAGCTTAGTTTAGTAATCCGTCATCAAGTATGGCTGCAGAACGTGCTGTAGCAAGGACTCCCCTCTTCATACCCATTCTGACCATCCACAATTTAAGAGAGTCCATAATGTTGACAACCAGAGGCCTCTTCCTCTGGAATTTCTCATAAATCCACCCAAATGGACCTGCTGGGGGGCAACGTGGCTTTTGCTGATGGTTCCCTTCCCTGCAAAAGGGGGTGGCCGGCTGAGAAGCTGTATGATTGTAGAATCCAGTTCCTCTACGTCATCCTAAAGCCCACTAATCAGCACTGATCCCATTTGCAGATGAGCCGAGGACTAATCCTTTATCTTACTCTGTAATTGGTCAGTTACTTTAGCATCAGTTTCCTTTTTTTACCTGCTGGTATTGCTGGGCTGTGGCGTATCTTTGGATAGTCTTCAGACCAAAGCATTCTTGTCTGATATGCCTTTTGTGTGTACTTTATATGGCTACTTAGACCACTGATTTGTTAGGATAATACGCTCAGATGTACCGCTGGGTGGTTTGTATTTTCCAGCTCATGTGTCAATAACAAATATTTTTACTTATTCAAGTCACCTCTTGTTAAAAATGTATTTCCCAGGGTACATTAAACAACCTTATCACATTAATAGTGCAAAGGAAAACAAAAACAACATTACAAAAATAATCTTCATCATAGTTGTAAAATGTTCAAACTTTGTAGAGTGAAGCACCAGTAGTTCATACATTTTCTTAATATTTATTTATAAAAATAATTCCAAAGACTTTTTGGGGGCACAATGTTCTGTGCATGATACTTCTGCTAAGTATAACCTAACCAAATGTACAAATGTCTTTAGCTCAGTGATTGGCTTCCATCTATGATATAATGATAGACCCCAGACAGGCCAGGTAAACGTGACCGATGTGTTTATCCTATTGTCTAACTCCACAAGAAGTTGGACAGGTCTCCTAAGATTATTATCACCCAGACATGTAATTGAACCATCCTTGTCCCCGGTCAGTCCTCCCATAGCAACTTCAAAGTTATGGACAGCTTTACTTCTTCCTTCAGAGGTGATTTTTACATGATGAAAGGAGATAAAGCCACGTTTTTAATCTCATTATCTTGGCTAATTTTTGTACCTCAACAAATCATGGGGAGATCCAGTCATACAACCCGTCAAGACAGATTTCGCTCCAAAGTCAAGCCAATGTACTTTGTCAAAGAGCAATTAGCTAATTTGACAGTTACCATGAAGAGTAAATCAACTTTCTGTGTTCGCTACTAAACCTATTTGCAGCAATCACAAGCTCTTATAATTAGTAGTGAACTTGAAGTCTTTTGGCACTTTGGTTAAGCCTAATCAAATTTCTAAACATTGAAGATTAGGACTTTTGGTGGATTGACCCCAAGTCTTTTGTAGGGTCTCTTGCAAGAGCACTTGACCCGTCTTTGGGCTAAGAGCTAATTGGTTGTAGAGTTGCCTTGCAGACATGTCTATATGACAACCCAATCGGGCATCACCCCTGTAATTAGCGTGTGTTGGTCACATGTGACAAGATTACAGGGACTGATAGGATTTGTGTGACTTACTGTCAGATTCATTTAGAAGGACACGTAGGCACTGGATGAATTGCACGCAATGCTTCTACCCCAGAAAATGAGAAGATTGAGAAGCTTGTTACATTGAGGCTCAAGTGTGCATATTTGTTTGTGTGGAGGGAACTCTTGGTTGGCCGTTGTTATTGTGGGGCGTTCTGAGCTCAACATAATATTCTGTGTTTATTTTTGTGATGACCTCTTGTATATTCTTTCAAATTGTACATTGATTTCCAGACAGAGTAGTATATAGTTGTGATGACTGCAGCTGATGAGATGTTCATGTTCAAAGCTGTTGTGTACTACTGCTGTATTACTACTATTACTAGACTGTAAAAAATATGGACAAAGCGTCTGTGACGTCACCCATAGACTTTCTGAAGAACGGTTTTGAGGCCGTTTATGGGGGGTATGGGCGGCGCCATCTTTCGAAAATCTTGGGAAATCCTAACCCCGCCCACCTTCTGGCCAATCCATATATGGGTAAAAGGGCGGGCTTTGTGTGAGACTGAGCCGGCCGGTGGACGCGCCTCTTCAGCCAAGCAGCCTCAGCTATCTGTACCATTACAAGATCGACTGGCAGACTAGGCTACTTTTTACAGCCAGTATCATTCTTATGTTGAAACTCCTTTTCCTCGATTTACTGAAGCCTATATGTAAAACGCATTTGCAGCTGCATAGCTCGCTCATAGGCTGTGCTGCGGCAACTGCACATCCAATGGCGCGGGCTCCTCTGACTTGCGACCAACTAGCCCGCAGATCAGTCTATTCTTATGTTACATTTATTAATTTGGCAGACGCATTTACGGTGTTTCAAACGTCAGTTATAACCATAGGTAAAGTACCTCGGACGCTAACTTATCTGAGGCGGTTTAATGCTAACTGTTGCAGTGCCACTGCCCACAAACATTGATGCTAAATAGTGCTACTGCTAACTATGTGAAAATGGAATGTCACTTACCGGAAAAAAGGAGCGAAGTACTCCTACAGTGTCGGTTAGTGCAGTTTATAGCAGAGCAACCCATGTTATGTACGATATTTCAATACAAATGTTCAGAAAGGATACAGAGGTGGTATGATGTGTTGTGTCAGATCATGGCCGAGACGTCAAATTTCAGGAATTCCACTCGACGCAGCCCGTTATCAGCTGTCAATCAAGCTGTCAATCAAAGTTAACCACGCCCTTATTTGTCATACATTTTATATCTAAATACGATCTAAACTAACGAGTTAGAAAAAAAATCACCTCCCTCACAGTTGTCAGGCACTCGAAACCTATCGAAAAATACAATAAAAGTCCATGGGACCAACCTGTAAAAACGTGAATTTATGCTGTGAAAAACGGACATTTTAACATGGGGTCTATGGATATTTGCTCCCTTTTGGGACCTCCCTCTAGCGGATTTTCGATGTATTGCAGAGTGTTAGAATGTTGCCGCTTGATTTGGGGGGGAGTAGCTACAATTTTTAAGAATACTTTTAAGTGTCATTTATTATCAGTGGACACTTTTAGTAGTTTTGAAGTTCAAGTACTTAAGATAAGTACAGAGAATGCCCTTCTCTGTGCCTTGATTTATCGACCTCCGTATTATAATAAGATATTTCAGATTTTGTTATCCTCTAGGGTACTGTATTTTGACAAACTATTCATTTTAGGCGATTTTAACATACATGTGTGTTGTTCCTCTCATCCCTTGGTTAAGGAATTTCTTCAAATTATTGACTCGTTTAATCTCACTTTGTCCATCACAGAAGCCACTCATAAACAAGGCCATACTCTTGATTTGGTGATTTCAAAAGGTCTTTCTGTCAGTAATATAGAGATTGATGAAATCTATGTATCAGATCATAAGCCAGTATTGTTTAACACTGTACTCAATACTCCAAAGCTTAATCTTAAGTCCTGTGATCGTCAGATCCGGTCTGTTAATTCTGCTACATCGAAACACTTTGAAGATGTATTTTTTATGGATGCTTGTTTTACTGTGTCCTCATTTTTAGAGATGTCTATTGATGACCAACTTAATTATTTTAACACTCTGTGTGGTAATGTTTTGGACGTGGTTGCTCCTTTTAAAATTAAGAAATTGAAGTTGAGGTCGCAAGTCGCAACCTTGGCTTAACAAGGATACTCGTGCCTCTAGACAGGAATGGAGGAAGGCTGAAAGAAAGTGGAAGAAAGATAAGCTCCAAGTATCATATGAAATTATGAAACATTGCATGGTGAGTTACCAGCACTCTGTTAAGGCTGCTAGGGAAAAATATTTTTCCAACCTGATAGGAGAGCATGCTCATAGTCCAAAGATCCTGTTTAGTACAATACATAATGTACTGAACCCAAATTCACTTTCATATCATGATGCTACACCTAAAATCTGCGATGCATTTTTTAATTTTTTTGTGGATAAAATTAGTACTGTTCGCTCTTGCATCCCCAAATTTGATTTGAATACACCTGTTAATGACCCATGTGCGGCCTGTTTAACTAAGTTTGAGCCTATTTCTTCTGCTTTTCTTGTTGAGCTTATCAATAAAATGAAGCTTTCCTCTTATTCCTTGTATGTGATGCCTCCTCGTCTTTTCAGGGAAGTGTTATGTGTAGTAGAACCTTTTGTTTTAGCTATTATAAACAGCAGCCTCTCTCAAGGTACTGTCCCAGCAACCATGAAACATGCAGTAGTGAATCCTCTCTGCAAAAGAGCCAGTTTAGATTCTTTTATTTTGGATAACTATCGTCCAATTTCAAAATTACCATTTTTGTCAAAAGTAATGGAAAAGGTTGTTTTCCATCAATTGACAGTATTTTTAAGTGAGAATAATTTATTAGACAAATTTCAGTCTGGTTTTAGACAATATCACAGTACAGAGTCAGCATTGCTGAAGGTGTTGAATGATCTATTGCTGGCTGTGGATTCGGGTAACTGCGCAATTTTGTTCCTTTTGGATCTCAGTGCTGCATTTGATACCATGACATGCTATCTTGCTGGAACGGTTGAGTACCTGTGTAGGAATTCAAGGTACCGCATTGAACTGGTTTAAATCGTATCTTTCTGATAGAACATTTTCTGTGGAGGTTGAAAATTTTTCTTCCTCCTCTGTACCATTAACTTGTGGTGTACCTCAGGGGTCTATTTTAGGCCCGCTGTTGTTTTCATTGTATTTGCTCTCTTTAGGCTCGATTTTTCGAAAAAACAATATTCCACATCACTTTTATGCAGATGATACACAGGTTTATCTCCCTTTGAAAAATGGGGATAATTATGACCTAAAGTCTTTGCTGAATTGTCTTGACGAGGTAAGAGGCTGGCTGGCAGCAAATTTTTTAACACTGAATGATTCTAAAACTGAAATTGTAGTTTTTGGTTCACCAGCTTCTAACATACAGATTGAAAAGCAACTGGGTCCTTTAAGAGGGAACTCTCGTGCTCATACTAAAAACTTGGGGCTGATTTTTGACAACGGCCTTAAATTTGACAAACAAATTAACTCAGTGGTGAAGAGTAGCTTTTATCATTTGAGATCTATTGCGAAATTGAAAGCATTTTTAACAGTAAAAGATTTGGAGATAGTTATCCATGCCTTTATTTCATCAAGGTTGGATTATTGTAACTCGCTGTACCTTGGGGTGGCTAAGTCATCCTTATCCCGCCTACAAATGGTACAAAACGCTGCCGCCAGGCTTCTTACTGGTACTCGAAAGAGGGAACATATTTCGCCTGTTCTTGCTTCGCTTCACTGGTTGCCGGTCGAATACTGTGTCAAGTTCAAGGTTTTATTATACGTTTTTAAGGGGTTGAATGGTCAGGTGCCTCCGTACATTATGGATCTTCTCCACAGAAAATGTTCTAGACCATTAAGGTCCTCGAACAAGTTGATGCTTACTATGCCACGATCTAGACTGAAATTAAAAGGGGATCGTGCATTTTCTGTCGCTGCTCCACGTCTGTGGAATGATTTGCCGGATCATCTAAGGCTATCTCCCACTGTTGATAGTTTTAAATCTTTACTAAAGACTTATTTCTTCTCTTTGGCGTTTGGTCAAATGTAATTTTATGATGGGCGTATGTTGTGTTTATGTACTTTGGTGTATTTGTGTATTTTATATTGTTTGAACCAACTGTACAGCACTTTGGTCAGCAGTGGCTGTTTTAAACGTGCTTTATAAATAAAAGTGCCTTGCCTTGCCTTGTTTTGAATATTTAACAGAAATTGAATTTTGCAATTCTTTGTTGAAGTAGGCGGTCATGGCTGTGTTTTTATTTATTTATTTGCAATTTCCATTATAACATTGAATTGTTCTTGGTAGAGTTGTCTTAAAGTACTAAATTCGGTAACAAGCTTTTCAAACGCTCCCGTGTGTATCTGTGTGAAGCCGCCTTTCCACTGCACACGACATTCGTATACGATTGTCGCATTTTGCCCCCTAGTGTCAGTCGCATGGAACTTTGAAATTGGTCGTGAAGCAACCGTTACCTCGGCTATTCACAATGGTAAAATTAATGATTTTAATGAATGTAATGCATGCATGAATATATCCACACAAAACAAATGACCCTCAATACATCTACAATAAAAACTTTACAGAGCTAATCAATTTAAAAATTGATTCAATAATTATAACATATTTTTTTCTGACATAATTATTAATAATCGACTTTTTACAGAAATAGCGTTTACAGAATAACATTAAAGAGTTAAAATTTTGGTAATTCTAGCCTCACGCTCATAGTTTTAATTAGACTACATCACATCCGGTCGGCCGTTCGCATACGGTCTAGCCGCAGAAGTTCAGATATTTCAACGGATCCAAAGCTCAAATCGGATCCGAATTTTCCGCATATGCATATGATCGGAACTCCCCGCAGCTCCCGTACGACTCTCCATTGGAAATGAATGACTTTCGGTCCAACGGCTGTCGTTTGTCGTGTGCAGTGGAAAGGCGGCTTAAAGGGTTAGTTCACCCAAAAATGAAAATTAAGTCATTAATTACTCACCCCCATGCTGTACCAACCCCGTAAGACCTTCGTTCATCTTCGGAACACAAATGAAGATATTTTTGATTAAATCTGAGAGCTGGATCACTGCTACATAGGCTGCCTAAGGGACTGACACTTGACGGTCCAGAAAGTCATTAAAGAAAATGTTTAAATATTCCATGTCGCAACAGTGGCTCAATTATAAGTTTATCAAGCGACGAGAATACTTTTTGTGCGGAAAAACAAACAAAAATAACGACTTTATTCGACTATTCCTTTTCTTCCTTGTGGGCCTGAAACGAGACTTCAAGAGATTTCCACGACGCATGCGCGAGAACTGAGATGAGGACGTTCTTCTTCGACTCCTTCTTGTTACCGGCTGCTCACCGCTTAGAAGTATTACCGCCACCTACCGTATAAGATGACGTGTTGGAAGCGCAAAACTTTCTGTTTACAAGCAGAGGAAGACGCGCGCTGTACATACGCTTTTCAATTCGACACTTAATGTGCTGTAGGTCTCGCTATATTATATGCAATGGTTAAAAAGTGTGCATTTCCAGGATGTCCGAATCGTGAGAAACCAACCAGAGTACGTAAAAGTGCTTCAATGTTGCAAAATGAACGGCTTACCTTTTTCAATCTCCCATTTAATGATCTTGAGCGACTGAAGCTATGGCTGCTGGCTATTCAGCGGGATGTTAATTTACCACTGAAAGTCGTCAAACATATGAGGTTGTGCAGTGAACATTTTACACCTGACGACTTCAAGCCAGTTGAAAAAAACAGTCGACGATTACTGAAATCAACTGCTGTGCCAAACTTGGTTATACAGAACAACAATGTAAGTGTAAGCGGCATGTGGTGTTTGTTAAAATAACAATAACTTAACTTTATATTAGTTATGTTAAGTTTGTTTACACATATATATATATATATATATATATATATATATATATATGTGTAAACAAACTTGACATATAATAACAATAACTTAACTTTATATTAGTTATGTTAAGTTTGTTTACACGTGTATATATATATATATATATATATATATATATATATATATATATATATATATATATATATAATATATATATCGGACATCCTGGAAATGCACACTTTTTAACCATTGTATATAACATAGCGAGACCTACAGCACATTAAGTGTCGAATTGAAAAGCGTATGTACAGCGCGCGTCTTCCTCTGCTTGTAAACAGAAAGTTTTGCGCTTCCAACACGTCATCTTATACGGTAGGTGGCGGTAATACTTCTAAGCGGTGAGCAGCCGGTAACAAGAAGGAGTCAAAGAAGAACGTCCTCATCTCAGTTCTCGCGCATGCGTCGTGGAAATCTCTTGAAGTCTCGTTTCAGGCCCACAAGGAAGAAAAGGAATAGTCGAATAAAGTCGTTATTTTTGTTTGTTTTTCCGCACAAAAAGTATTCTCGTCGCTTGATAAACTTATAATTGAGCCACTGTTGCGACATGGAATATTTAAACATTTTCTTTAATGACTTTCTGGACCGTCAAGTTTCAGACCCTTAGGGAGCCTATGGAGGAGTGATCCAGCTCTCAGATTTAATCATAAATATCTTCATTTGTGTTCCGAAGACGAACGAAGGTCTTACGGGGTTGGTACAGCATGGGGGTGAGTAATTAATGACTTAATTTTCATTTTTGGGTGAACTAACCCTTTAAGCGCTTGATGAAGAGTGTCAAAGACGATATGTTTTTGATGTGTTGATCAGCCAATCACTGACATGTTGAGCGCGTGAACACAATGGCCAATCAGAGGTGTTTCAACAGCGCTCAAAATGTTAAAGGGAAATGCTGGTATTGTCACATTTTTTAAATTTCAGTACGGACTTGTTTCCGAAGTCGGTACTTTTTGACAACTCAACCAAGAACAATTCAATGTTACTATGGAAATTACAACATTATTATTTCCAATGTTCTCTAGTTCTGCATGTGTTGTGCTAGTAACTGCATGTGTTGTGCAGTTATTCATTCTACTGTTGCTTTAATAGGAATGGACAACAATGTGATGATTTTGCTGGCAATGTAAAATTAAGTACTTTTATGAGTATTGTAATGATTGTATTTAGCTTTTTATTTTATCAATAATTTTCCAAAAAGTTGCATGATGCAGTTTCATGAATCGCAAGTATGAGAGTATTGAGACCAACATTTTTGGTAACACTTTCTAAGATCATGCTTATAATGAATTATAGCCCCATTTATACATATATAAGTATTACTATTCTTTAAATATATTTATAAAGAGTCATTAAGACCTATACTGCTTTATTAGCTCAGATAGAGTTACATTTATATTATTTTTACAAGTACTTATAAGTCATGCATTTGCTTTTTCAGCGTGCATGCACATAATCCATAATCCACACATTATACACTGATTTACAATAAAAAAAAAGATCAAATATAAAATATATCAAGAGATACCTTTGCTGTACCAATTAGTTATAAATTATGTTTTTAATGGCTAATGTTTGCTAATTTCGATTTGTTAAAATCAATGTCGCCTCAGCGCCTCACATGCGATATGAGTTATCATCACTCATAATAAGTATTTAAAAAAACATAACACGGCTATCAATAGCAATATATATTCATTTATATGACAGAAATAAATCTGAATAAATAAAACGTCATTGTAACTATAATATAATAATAGTATAGCAATGCAGGTTGCATCCTTATAAATACATTCATGACTTAAGTCTGATTGAAAATGCTGTGAATAATGCTCACTTACCTCCAACTGGTAAATGCCAGTTACAGGAACTCCTGGAGATGAACTCTCAAGTATGCACACTTCAACTTGGTCGCACTAATGTTTTGCAACATTTCATCTACACAAGTCAACAAGTACCCATTAAACAGAAACCTTACCGCATGTCTCCTGTCAAGCAAGTTTTGGTAAAGGAACAACTGGAAGAAATGCTCAAGACAGGAATTGTAGAACCTTCACACTCAGGTTGGGGCTCTCCGGTCGTTCTTGTTCCCAAGAAGGACGGGAGCATGAGATTTTGTGTGGATTACAGGAAGTTAAATGCCATAACCGAAATAGATGCTTATCCTCTGCCAAACATTGCAGAGATCCTTGAATCACTTTCAGGGGCAGCAATTTTTTCCACAGTAGACCTCAACAGTGGTTACTGGCAAGTGGCTATGGACCCCTCAAGTAAACACAAAACTGCTTTCATCACTCCGTCAGGACTTTTCCAATTTAACGTTATGCCTTTTGGGCTTAGAAACGCCCCAGCGACCTTCCAAAGGTTAATGGAGAAGATTTTGGGAAATTTGCGAGGAGAACTGTGTTTTGTCTACATAGATGATATAATCATTTATTCATCAAACCTAACTCAGCATCTACAAGATCTACAGACTGTCTTTCACAGGCTACACGAAGCAGGATTGACTGTCAACTTAAAAAAGAGTAAATTCTGCCTTCAAGAGATTTCGTTCCTTGGACATGTTGTGAGTACGCAAGGTATTATGGCGGACCCAAGCAAAGTCGAGGCCATACGGTCTTATCCAGTACCTACCAACCTCAAAGAGGTACAGCGGTTTCTTGGACTAGCCGGATGGTACCATCGATTTGTGGCGAATTTCTCACAAATTGCAGAACCCATTAATGCCCTGAAAAAAAAAAGGGAGGAAATTTCTTTGGTCAGATCAATGTCAACAGGCATTTGAACAGCTCAAGATATGTTTGTCCTCACCCCCCATCCTTAGTCATCCAAATCTGCAGCATCCTTTCACAGTATACACAGACGCTAGTGACACAGGTTTAGGAGCTGTGTTAACTCAAAGAAAGGAACAAGGAATGGAAGAAGTCATAGCGTACGCAAGCAGGAGTTTAAACCCAGCAGAAACGAACTACTCAGTCACAGAAAAAGAGTGTCTGGCAGTCATCTGGGCGTTAGAGAAGTGGCAACATTACCTTGAGTACAGGATGTTCACAGTAGTGACTGATCACTCTGCCCTTCAGTGGGTAATGTCCTCGACGAAAACCACAGGTCGTCTCATCCGATGGGCCCTGCGGTTACAAAAGTTTGACTTTGTCATAGAATACAGAAAAGGAAAATTAAATGCAGCGCCTGATGCCCTTTCCAGAATTACCAACTTACCTACATGCAACGTGGTCACCAGCCTGAAGAAGGAAGTTGACTTTCCACTTACTGCAATGGACCTATGGGAAGAGCAACATAAAGATCCTGAAATTCAAAAGATTTTCAAAAGCATAGCAGAGAACAAGCACGATACACCTGAACAATTTGAGATTGTGGAAGACAAGTTGTATCTCAAGACTCAATTGGGCAAAGAACAAGTTCAGTACCGAATGTACTTACCTAAAAGCCTTATTCCTGAAATTCTCCAGCATTACCATTCAGATCCTTTGAGTGGACATGGGGGTATCTTTAAAACTTACAAACGTCTACAGGATGTTGTCTTCTGGCCTAAAATGTGGACAGATGTCAAGAATCATGTTAAATGTTGTAAGAAGTGTCAAACCTACAAATATGATAATCGAAAACCTGCAGGGAAGTTACAACCTATCACTGTCACACGACCCATGGAAATGTTGGGAGTGGATATTATGGGACCATTGCCCAGCAGCAGCCCACACCGTCACGAATATCTTCTAGTCTGTGTAGACTATTTCTCTCAGTGGGTTGAAATGTTCCCAATGCGTAAAGCAAATGCACAAACCATTGCTCTGATTCTCCGGAAGGAAATTCTTACCCGTTGGGGTGTGCCAGATTTTATCTTATCCGATCGAGGAACCCAATTCGTCTCATCACTTTTCAAGGAATTGTGTTCAAAGTGGAGCATTGCACAGAAATTGACGACAGCGTACCATCCACAGACAAACATGACGGAGAGAGTAAACCGCACCTTAAAATGTATGATTGCCTCTTACCTGGAGGAAAACCACAAGAAATGGGACCAATACATACCCGAGCTTCGTTTCGCTGTCAACTCTGCCGTCCAAGAGAGTATTGGAATGTCACCTGCCGAATTACAAATGGGTCGAAAGCTCCAAGGTCCGATGGACAAACTGCTTCAGCCTCAAGGAAACAACCTCTCACCATCTGATCCATCTTACGATGTCGTAAACCACATAGCTCAGCTGAAGGAAAGAGCTAAAGATAATTGCTTACGAGCGAAGAAACGCCAACTACGAAATTACAATAAAAACAGACGAGAAGTTCTGTTCAAGGAACAGGATCGCGTTTGGCTGAGGAACTTTCCCCAATCCAGCGCTCAACACAGTTTCAGTGCTAAATTGGCACCCAAATGGAAAGGGCCATATCGCGTACTTCAGCAGATGGGTCCCATTAATTATCAGATAGTTTTGGAATCCACAGGCGAAGATGTTCGAGTTACTCACGTCTGTAATTTGAAACCATGCTATCCCACTGCTGATGAGTTAGAGGTATATGGTAAACGAAGACTCCAGGAACTCTTCCAAGAATCCTCAGATGAAGATACAGAATTCAGGGGATTTTAAGGATTTTAAAGCATATAACTCCCACAAACCTGGAGGTCGTTTTTCCCAGCGGGGGGGAATGTGACGATTTCGGGACGAACCCGCACTTTGATTGTTGTATGATGGATGAGTGAGACTGGCCAATCAGGAGACAGATAGAGGATGACGCAACGGGTATAAAGGGGAAGCAAAAGAAAATGAAAGGGGTCGGTAAACGAGAAGACACGGTGGAACAGTCAGCAGCAGTCATAGCTCAAGTTTCTCTTCGTTCACGCTTAATTCTTCCTCTAGTGACTAAGAATATTGTGTGGAAGTGAACTGGTGAAGCTATTTGACTCTGATCACCTGTGGGGAGCGGTAGCAGCGGGCGTTGTTTCCAAGTTGGGAGAGAGAGAGAGCAAGCCAAAGGGATTTCCTGGCGTGTATCTTTGGAACCTTACAGATACCAACTACAACGTGATCCGAAAGCCTTACTGTCTCCGGTCTCAGGTCTCAGGTCTCAGGTCTCAGGTCTCAGGTACTCACACCAACCGCACGCCGGAATTCCGCAACTGTTGGGCATTCCCGAGAGGGATCGACGAACATAACACACACGACTACACGCACGCACACACCCACACACACGTCACGCATACTTACGAGCTCATTCAACCCACGCTCAGAGCGAGCGTTTTTTTTGTCGTTTGGTGTTTTTTTTACACGTTTATGTTTTTGAGAATGACAATCTGCAGTTAAATGTGAATGTGTGTGCTCTTGCGGGACTAAATTGCATTTGTGGACTTTTTCTTTCAAAATCATGGACTCTGAGTAACGTGAACTGCACCACACAACCTTCATTCATGGTAAAATGTTATACCGAACTTCATGTGTGAAATGTATTTCTTCTGGTTGTGTTGTTGAAAGACACTATAAATATTTACTTTGAATCTTTTTGGGTGGAATGTTTTGTACCTTTTTTTTTTTCTCCTTTGTGTGTAATGGGTGGTTTAGCTATCCGGCCTAAATCGTTAAACGTGGTAGACGTATAACTACCTGGCGCCCGAACTAACTAATTTACATAATTAAAACCCCAAATTTAATTTGGCGGCAGCCACCGTTACAGAACCATACGACTGACTAATTAATACTTATAGTCAGTGTATAATGGATTATGAGCATGCGCCTGAAAAAGCAATTGCATGACTTATAAGTAATTATAAAAATAATATAAATGTATTTAACTGTTCTTATAAAGCAGTAGGTCTTAATTAGTCTTTTAATATATATTTATAAAATAGTAATGCGTATAAAGAAGTATAAATGGAGCTAATTCATTGAAAGCATGGTCATCATATAAAGTGTTACCAATTTTTTTTTTTTTTTTTTTTTTGCAATTTTGCTAAAAAATTAACACAGAAGTCCTGCATGGCTTTTTCCATGTAATAAATGTTTTACAAATTCTGAAATTGCAAAATTCTGGTACAGTATTTAAAACAAATATACCTGCCTTCCCCTTAAGCCATTAACGTACAAGAAAAAAATCATTGACTGAAAAAAAGGTTGACGCCTCTCTACTTGCTTCCACTGTATTGGAAAATTAAGCCAAAGTATCGCAGAAATGGTTGTTGCCGATTATGCACTATGATTATGCACAGTAGTGGAGCCAAATCAGTATCAAGGTCCCGCCCACAATTTTAATAGTTTCAAATAACAAAATAAAACCACACTGATTGGAACAACGAACTCTTGAGCATATGTCTGTGTAATAAGAACTACCTAAAATGATTATTTTTTTTAACCCTTAAACAGGCAAGAGTGGAAAATGCAAAGCAAAAATTAATTTCATTTCATTTTTTATATCATCTGGACTTAAATAAAACATATCCAAAAGAATTTTTTAAAAATTTGATATATTTTGGATTTTATGAGTTGTGTCTCCTGAGATACGTTGCCTGATTGGGGTATAAAAAAAATGACCAAGTCATTAATCTGTTAACTGTTACTGCCACTGTATGTTTAAAACAATTATATCTCATACTTCACCTGATCTAATGTTGACAAATTATATATCATTCGAAAGCTTACGAACTCAAGATTCAGCCTGTGAAATTGGACGTTGTGTTACCATAGAAACGGTACTCTAAATTATTTTAATGGGCTCCTCCCCTTTTGGGCATCGTCATGTTTCATAATTTATGATCAAAACCTTTTCTAATCTTGACAAAACACATATTGTCAGAAAGGTCTGAGTCTCAAGGTTCCATATTTTGTGACAGAAGTGATATTTGGACAGAATTTTATGAATTTGTTGGCAGAATGCATTCAATTAAATTCAATGGAATGTAAGTTACCCGGTGGCTATTTTTGGTATTACGCCTAAACAAAATCTCACGGGAACTTCAATTTTTGAGATATCAACTTCAAATTTGGAACACAACGTGGTTAGATATATGGCTTTGATTTTATAGTAATTTCATAGTAAAAAAATATTTAGTAAAATACATATTTTATAAAAAAGAATAAATATTAAGTACAGTATATTTGATTTAAAATGTAAGTTTTAAACTTCCTTAACTTTTTCAATAATCTGCTGAGTGATTTATTTTAAACAAGACCAAAATTAGGTCTATATTCCAAAGCATTCCTGAATTACAATCATTTATCATTTATAGTGCATTTTAAATAGAGCTAGTTTAATCCCTTTTTTATACCCTAAACCATAGATATCCATAATACAAGGCTAGATGTCTTACAGTGGAGTCTCTATCGTCATCACCGTCGGCCATCTTGTCACAGGCAAGCTTTCTGGCGGGCTCTGTGGTGCCTGATGTAAGATGAGTGATCAGCACGAACACAAATACTCTTATCTCGTTGAAATCTTGACGGATTTACAAATGGTTTGGTTTCTTACAAACGTTATTAACGCGGCTATAATTCTGGATGATTATTTATTTATACACTTATTCATAAGTATGCAGTGTCATAACTGCATCTCTGACGTTTATAACAAACCAAACCGTTTGAAAATCGGTAGAAAATTGAGCAAGTTATGGTTATTTAAAAAGTACATGCACCATTACAACACAATGTTACGAGTGAGCGAGCTGCCTGTGACAAGATGGCCGCCAGGTGCAGACGTCGACCTCCATTGGCCAGCAGCGCGGACGAGACATCAAGCCTTTATTATGGATATCTATGCCCTAAACAGGCAACGTGTCTCTGGAGACATACATTTTAAAACGTGCTAAATAACAACATGAACAACATATTACTTAATTTTCTCCTTCAGCACCTTAAGACAATGTTCACAATTAATGTTAGCAGTATTCTTTTTTTTTTTTTTTCAGAAGAAAAGTAAGTTTAATATATATTTAGGCTACTTATCTCAAAATCTGAATGTTCTGCACCACTGGCAGCCATGTTGGATTTAGGTCAGGCTGACTAATTGATCACAAAAAATTTGAAGCAAATCATATGACCAGCATACTCAAGACAGATCAGGCTGTCATGAGTGATAAAATAATTTGATGAAAAAATTGTTCTTATGCCCCAAAAAAGACAATAAAAACGATGTATCTCGTGAGACACGTTGCCTGTTTTAGGGTTAATTGGATTTTTTAGTTTGGCTTACATCCCATTCCATAGCATGGTTTATGACTATACTGCTGCCAGCCACCAGAGGGAAATAGAAATGCTTTGGCTTCACTTCACAAAAAAAATCACTGAATATCACCAAAAATAATGATTATCACCCAATCTTAGTCACAATTAAGGAAATGCCAGTTTGGGCATATGTAGTGGTAAATCTTAAAATTCCTTAGGGTACTTAAATAAAATGATAAAATATCTATAATAAAATAGTAATGTAGAATAAAAAGTAATAGTCCTCTGGATCTGTATTGGTAGGGTGACCATATTTTGATTACCAAAAACCAGGACACTCGGCCCGGCAAACAGATACTCAAATGATACTCGAAGTTTACTCAAAGATGCCTTATTAATTTCAATACATTTTAAGTAGGCTATGCCTCCTCTGTATGGATAGAAATTGTTATATTACAAGACACAAATTCAGATAGGCTTCTCAGAGGTTACTCAACATGTTTTATTTTGACAGGTTTCAAAAATAATGAATGAAATAATGATAGAAATAATTTCTCTTCTGTATTAGAAAAAAATATATATATAAATAATGAATAACTAAAAGAAATACCTCCAAATTGAACAAAAATAGCTCTCACAAACTTACAAAAACAAACTAACAAAATATATTTATATCTTTAGTTTTCTTCCTCTTTATCCTGTTTTTCTTCCTCATCCTCCTTGTTTGCCCATCTAAATTTAGCTGTAGAGCTGATCTTTCCCAGCAGTTTTTTGAAAACCAGGACATTTTCATCATTTTATAAAAAACAGCCAGGACGGCCATAGGACGTGAAAACAGGACATGTCCTGGGAAAACAGGACTGTTGGTCACCCTAGTATTTGCTGTGGGAGTTTGAGTGTGTACATGTGCTTCATGGCCTCCCCCTGCGAGAGGAGCACATGTCTGCCTCTTCCTCGCGGGACCATAATGGTCTTTCTCAGATAAATAAACAGGCCCTTTCAGTTTGTCTGTGGATAATCAGCTTCAGAGTTCATATTCACGCTCGCTTCAAAGAGTGACAGCCACATTCTTCCAGTTATTGTTTCATTTGGATTTTTTTTTTAACCAGGGCCACATGTCGCTCTGTCTTTCTGTACAGGAGATTATTCAAAGAGCAAAGAACCGATTGAATGATCTGTTTACCCATAATCCTCTGCATCGAGAGTCTTTTTTATGTACGAAGGCAACGCTTTCATGAGCTTTTACATATTTTTCTGCCAGCTCAATGCCCTAATATTTCTACACATACTAGATAGATAGATAGATAGATAGATAGATAGATAGATAGATGGATGGATGGATGGATGGATGGATTGATGGATGGGTGCATAGATAGATAAACAGGTGGATGGATGGATAGATAGGGGGATAGATAGATGGGTAGATAAATATATGGATGGATGGACGGATAGGTGGATAGATAGATGGATAGATAAATAGGTGGATGGATGGATAGATAGGGGGATAGATAGATGGGTAGATAAATATATGGATGGATGGACGGATAGGTGGATAGATAGATGGATAGATAAATAGGTGGATGGATGGATAGGTGGATAGATAGATGGATAGATATATAGGTGGATAGATAGATGATAGGTGGATAAATAGGTGGATGGATGGATAAGGGGATAGATAGGTGTATAGATGGATAGGTGGATAGAAAGATGGATATATAGGTGGATGGATAGGGGGATAGATAGATGGATATATAAATAGGTGGATGGATGGATGGATGGATAGGGGGATAGATATATGGATATATAAATAGGTGGATGGATGGATGGATGGATAGGGGGATAGATAGATGGATATATAAATAGGTAGATGGATGTATGGATAGAGGAATAGATAGATGGATATATAAATAGGTGGATGGATGGATGGATGGATGGATACGGGGATAGATAGATGGATATATAAATAGGTGGATGGATGGATGGATGGATGGATGGATACGGGGATAGATAGATGGATATATAAATAGGTGGATGGATGGATGGATGGATAGGCGGATAGATAGATGGATATATAAATAAGTGGATGGATGGATAGGGGGATAGATAGATGGATATATAAATAGGTGGATGGATGGATGGATAGGGGGATAGATAGATGGATATATAAATAGGAGGATGGATGGATGGATAGGGGGATAGATAGATGGATGTATAAATAGGTGGATGGATGGATGGATAGGGGGATAGATAGATGGATATATAAATAAGTGGATGGATGGATAGGGTATAGATGGATGGATATATAAATAGGTGGATGGATGGATAGGGGGATAGATAGATGGATATATAAATAGGTGGATGGATGGATAGGGGGATAGATAGATGGATCTATAAATAGGTGGATGGATGGATGGATGGATGGATGGATGGATAGGGGGATAGATAGATGGATATATAAATAGGTGGATGGATGGATGGATAGGGGGATAGATAGATGGATATATAAATAGGTGGATGGATGGATGGATGGATAGGGGGTTAGTTAGATGGATATATAAATAGGTGGATGGATGGATGGATGGATGGATAGGGGGATAGATAGATGGATATATAAATAGGTGGATGGATGGATGGATGGATGGATGGATGGATGGATAGGGGGATAGTTAGATGGATATATAAATAGGTGGATGGATGGATGGATAGGGGGATAGTTAGATGGATATGTAAATAGGTGGATGGATGGATGGATGGATGGATGGATGGATGGATGGATGGATGGATGGATGGATAGGGTATAGATAGATGGATGGATGTATAAATAGGTGGATGGATGGATGGATGGATGGATGGATGGATGGATGGATAGGGTATAGATAGATGGATGGATATATAAATAGGTGGATGGATGGATGGATGGATGGATGGATGGATGGATGGATGGATGGATAGGGGGATAGATGGATATATAAATAGATGGATGGATGGATGGATGGATAGGGGGATAGATAGATGGATATATAAAAAGGGGGATGGATGGATGGATAGGAGGATAGATAGATGGATATATAAATAGGTGGATGGATGGATGGAAGGAATAGGGGGATAGATAGATGGATATATAAATAGGTGGATGGATGGATGGATGGATGGATGGATAGGGGGATAGATAGGTGGATGGATGGATAGGTGGATAGATAGATGGATATATAAATAGGTGGATGGATGGATGGATGGATGGATGGATAGGGGGATAGTTAGATGGATATATAAATAGGTGGATGGATGGATGGATGGATAGGGGGATAGATAGATGGATATATAAATAGGTGGATGGATGGATGGATGGATGGATAGGGGGATAGATGGATATATAAATAGGTGGATGGATGGATGGATAGGGGGATAGATAGATGGATGTATAAATGTGGATGGATGGATGGATGGATAGGGGGATAGATAGATGGATATATAAATAGGTGGATGGATGGATGGATAGGGGGATAGATAGATGATATATAAATAGGTGGATCGATGGATGGATAGGGGGATAGATAGATGGATATATAATTAGGTGGATGGATGGATGGATAGGGGGATAGATAGGTGGGTATATAAATAGGTGGATGGATGGATGGATGGATGGATGGATAGGTGGATAGATAGATTGATATATAAATAGGTGGATGGATGGATGGATAGGGGGATAGATAGATGGGTATATAAATAGGTGGATGGATGTATGGTGTGTATCAGTAAGTTGGTGACAGAAGAAAAAGAGAGAGGTAATGATGAACAGACAGAGGAAGCTGAAGAGGATTGGTGACACATGCACATTGTGCTCTGGATTTGGGGGTGTGGGGGGGGGCATTACAAGAATTTCATAACAAGCACAAGGGCATTAATATGTCAGGGGCTCATTGGAAGCAGATGTGTGATTTATTTTTACAGGCTGGTAGTCTGGGTCGTTGCAACAGGCACTGAAGCTATTCTTCCACCGCTTCCCTCGCTCACCTCCTCCTCCTCCTCCTCCTCCTCCTCCTCCTCTTCCTCTGATGAACAACAGACTGTTTCCCTCACACTGAAATCTGCTACCGCCGTCTTCATCATCATCTTCTTCTGTTCCACATTTTAGAATAATAGTAAAGTCGTCAAAATGAAACACGGGTGAGTATGGCCATGAGCTGCGTCTTTGTCTGGATTCCAGCTCTGAACATAATTCCAACCAATTATTTTAATTGTAGTAATGTGCATAAAATCATATGTATAGGCACTTTATTTGTTTGCATCAGTCAAGTGTAAACAACTCCTTGACTGGTAGTGTATAATATGTTATATGTCCACTAGATGGCGACTGTGGCATGGACTTCATTTGAAATTTGTCATTTTAACCTTTCAGACTCTGAAAAGTTCACTTTTATTATCCTAAAAAGAAACGTGTATTTTATTGAATGTTTACAATAGATTCTTTGATAGATACGTAGAAAGAGAAGTTGGTAAGTTGTTAAAGAGCTGTCTGTGTTCTGGATTGACGTGCAGTTTTCCAGACTGGCTGACACATGTGAAAGAGTGGAGCATTTAGAGTGACAGTCTGATGGGAGGAAACGGCCCATTATTTAATCAATAGAATTGCATCAATTTGTGGAAAATTTGTGTCCAGTGAAAACAAACGAACAGCCAGTTCAGCAAAGAGGCAGATTTTTCTTTTGCGTGACTCAGAGCACATGTGAGAAGGGCTTCTCACGGTGTGTATCGGTGCCTGTGAATATCTTTGCCGTGAGTGTTCATGCTCTCTGATGCTCATGTGTCCAGACTTGGCTGACGCTCGGGTACAAATTGAGTCTTCACACTGGGCTGTCAATCTGTTTCAAGGTCTACCTGCTCATTCCTCTCGCAACTCCTGCGTGTAAATCTCCAGCCGAGGTCGACGAGTTGATGTCAGTGTGTGTGTGTGTGTGACATTAACTTAACCCTAGAGGGTCAAAAGGTTGTGTTGGGGGATGGACTTCACCCATTGTGACTAAGGCCCATTTACACCTGGTAATAAGATGCGTTTTGGTCGATCAGATCACAAGTGGATGACAATAAAGGTGTAAACAGGGTCTAAAACGTTTTGATCTTGTCCACTTTCAACCACTTCCAGAGGTAGTTGAAAACACATGACCGGATTGCTTTCGTAGTGTAAACGCTCATGTGATCAAATGTGTTCAAACAGCCACAAAAGGCCGTCTACTCTAGCAGTAGCTGGACGCCGGGATTTAAACTTTATCGGCCGAAGACCCAAGTTTGGTTTGAAGACAAAAAAAAACATACCACTCACACACTCACAGCGTTCGGCTGTCAGAGCAGAAAGTAAAGCTGATGCTCTCCGTATGTTTTTCTGTCGTCACCTTTCAGGTTCATATGTAAATTGCGCGAGCATATAAAACATACATTTACCCGCCCATAGACCCTCCCCTCGAAGAAATCAGGACAGAAGTGGTTGAAAGCATAGATATCCATAATAAAGGCTAGATGTCTTACGGCGGAGTCTCTATCGTGATCACCGTCGGCCATCTTGTCACAGGCAAGCTGATGTAAGATGAGTGATCAGCACCAACACAAATACTCTTATCTCGTTGAAATCTTGACGGATTTACAAACGGTTTGGTTTCTTACAAACGTTATTAACGTGGCTATAATTCTGCATGATTATTTATTTATACACTTATTATTCATACACTTATACTGCATCTCTGACGTTTATAACAAACCAAACCGTTTGAAAATCGGTAGAAAATTGAGCAAGTTATGGTTATTTAAAAAGTACATGCACCATTACAACACAATGTTACAAGTGAGCGAGCTGCCTGTGGCAAGATGGCCGCCAGGTGCGGACGTCGACCTCCATTGGCCAGCAGCGCGGACGAGACATCTAGCCGGTTGAAAGTGGATAAATGAGACTGATTTAAACGACAGGTGTAAACGGGAATGTGTCTCCCTCGTCCACTTGTGATCTGATCGACCAAAACGCATCTTAATACCAGGTGTAAACAGAGCCTAAGAATGTGACTTCAGTAAAAAACAAAAGATACTTTGTTGTCATGAAATGACTTCTTGAATGTGAAAAAATATAGGGCAGGACTTGATTTTGTCCATAGGGAACTGATTGGGTGGTTGGATGGTTGTTGTTTGCTATTGGTCGATCTATTGTGAGCCACAGGTTGCCCCGCCCTAGTGGCAAAAAACATCATCAGAGAGGAGGAGAGATGTCGCTGCAAGAGGGAAGGGATGTTATTATGATTATAGATTATGAGGGCATATGATTTAAAAAAAACATGCGCATGGATAAATCATTTATAATAAATACTGCAATATTAAATATTCAATTAAGAAACAATAATTGTCAATTTTGATTTCAGAGTGACTTTAAAAGGATTTCTTTTTTTTTTTTGAACATTGTGAGCCTTATAGCCTAACAGCCTCTTGGAGCAAATTTAATCAATTGGAAAAACTCTGAAATGCCTTAAGGAATAATTGACGACAGGCCGTTGAATTATTTATTGATTATTTTTCTAATAATTCAATGGACCAGAGTCAGTTATTACACTTATACTATACGGTTACCACACCATAAAACATTGTTCAGATGATGTATTTAATGACATTTGTCAGTTTTTTGGCCTTAAAACGCTCTTGTGTCTAGGACTAATTTCTTACACATCTCATCACAAGCCTCCATTGCTAATTCCAAAACGTCATTTTAGAGCTAGAAACAGAGGCTTGAGCCACTGATAGCAGAATAATGCAGTTACCAATACTTTTATAGAGAGAGAGAGAGAATCAAGCGTGTATGAATTAGCTGAGTCTTTGCGTCTCAACATATTCAGTAGCGTCTCTTTATCTGCAACCCAAGTTGATCTGCACCAGAACAGAGCCGTTATACATCGCTAGTGAGAAATGTCTTGTAGCTTTTAAGTTGTTAAACTATTGTACTAATAAAATCACCAGAGCAGAGCTGACAGCATGTTTCTGTGCGATGTGTGTATGGAAGTAAAATAATGTCAAATGTTTTTGAAACAAAAAGCATTTTGAATTGCACCAATTGAAAAAAAATATGCATTGCGTTAACCATGCTTGTATTTTAATCCATTGTATTTTTAAGGCTTGCATTTTTATGGGCTGAAATTCAACATGGTTGAATATTTAAGCTGTGAATATTTCAATTAAAAACATTTCAAACACATTTTCAATATTAAAATATTGATGAAAAAATGGTAAATAAGAGATGGATTGCACTTTATGTGCTCTCATCGGAGTGTCTGGTTCATGTAAACAGTGAGAGATCTTGTGGCAGGCGCGACGCTAATAGGTGACGTGACGCGCGCTCCAAATGGACAAAAAGATCTAAAATAAGATGACAAATACCCCTACTGTACGCAGCCCTGGATAATAGCGGAGACAATTCACGTTATAACACAGAGATGACCAGATATCATGGTAGAGATGTAATTTTTAATTTATAATTGCTGAATTTAATTTATAATTGTAATTTGGTTGTATTTAATGATGCTATATTTAAATACAATTGCCTTTGCCATCATGTAAAACCCAGCCATCAATTTAGTATTCCGTCATAGTGACTAAAACAAACACTTCACTCTGTCTCAGTGTATTACAGTTGTTTTACTAAAACTTAATATCAATGCCAACGGCGAGAGAATTTAGTTTTGCAGTGGACAAATCACCTTACTTTGCACGGGGGTAAAAATAAGTCTCATAAGACACTTGAGTAAACGCTCGTGTGTTTTGTGTCTTAATCAACCTTTTCCACACACATAAATTATAACTCGTACTCATCGCTCTGTCCATTTCAGCAAATGACGTTTTGTGAAGGCCTCTCCTGTTGCTTTGGTGCTTGTCAACACGCGCGTGCACCCCCTGCTGGTAAAGCCGACTACAGCAGATGGAGATTATGATCGGTAATCTACTGCTTTTCCTGCAGTTCCTGGATGTCGACCTTGAATTTACTGTCGAATTTGAACCACTGAATTTGTGGAAGCGAATTTTCAAGGCGAAATAAAATGGACCGAAAATTGCCTGTTGAATATTATAGGTTGTATTTTTAAACAGTTTGAAAATTTTGGAAGTGAAATATGAAAGGTGAATATGGATTATTGAATTTTTAATATTGAAAATGTGTTTGAAATGTTTTTAATTGAAATATTCACAGCTTAAATATTCAACCATGTTGAATTTCAGCCCATAAAAATGCAAGTCTTAAAAATACAATGGATTAAAATACAAGCATGGTTAACGCAATGCATATTTTTTTTCAATTGGTGCAATTCAACATGCTTTTTGTTTCAAAAACATTTGACATTAGTTTACTTCCATATGTGTGTGTGTGTGTGAGCGGGAGAGAGAGAGAGAGTATGTGCTTTCCGTAAATAATAAAACATCATTTTGTGGCAAAAAACAGATAAATAATTAGCCGTTTTAATCCTATTGCTTAAGATATTTATTGGCTTGGTCAGTGTTGCTGTGGTTGTTTGTTCTTTTGCTGTTGTCGGCTGTTAGAAGAACCTTTGGAAATAACTGAAATCATTTGGCGGAGTGGTATGGACATGTGATGCGGTCAAGACCTGCCTGGAACCACTTTAGGCTACGTACACATTAATCCGGATACATTTGAAAACGGCGCTCTCTGTCCACACTAGCGTTTTGCAGGCATTTTCTGACGTTTCAGTGTGGATGAGAAACTTCTAAATTCACCTTACTGCGCATGCGTGAAACCTCACAAAAGCTCACCGAGATGATACAGATGGAAAAATAAATAATAAAGTTATCGCGCAATTCTTCTAACAGGATCATTTTATTGCGCAAAATACATCACTGATGCGTCCAGGTCGCACTCAGTCACCATGTGTTTGGTCTAAAACGCGACTGCTCTCCTGTATTGCCGCAGGACAGCAAATGTGAGTACATTTTCTGTCATCGTTGCAATACTGTGTTATGAAGAGTGTGCAAAGTAACATATTTTAGCAACAGAGTAAAAGTGAATAGCACATAACAGGCTCAATACCGGTAAACATGAATATCTATTGGTACAACATGGATCACATGACCAAACTAACGTCATCGTTTTCAAATACCTCCGGCTTCACAGTCCACACTACAGCGCGAAAACGGCCTTTTCAAATTTATCCGCTTTGGAGAGCGTATTCCAAAAGCTACGTTTTCATTGACTTAAAACGCCGTCTCAGTGTGGACGGAAGGGCAAACCGGAGAGAAAAATATACGTTTTGAAACGAAAACGTATTAGTGTGGACATGACCCTATCGTGCGTTTCCCTGAAAATGATTGCACGCCTTAGAACGTTCGTCAACCAATCAGATTCAAGCATTCAACGGCCCTGTAGTATAGACCTCACGCGCCAGAGAAACCCGAGAGCAGCCATCTGTAGAATATTGTCTCTGAACCTCCGTTTTTGCGGTCGTCTGTATATTCCTATGGCATTGCTGTCCAGGAGTAATTAGCTTTTGAAGTGGATTTACTTAATGTAAAGTTAACGAAAGTTATCATGAGGATTGTAATGTTTAAAGCAGATGTCAGTAGACCGGGAAGATTTTAAAACGAGCCTTTCATTCATAAATGCGCAAGATCGCGCTGTGAAAATACAGACCGGAAGACAAGCGCTGAAAAGGGGCGGGGCTACATAAGGTCTATTCGAGTTTTTAATGCAAATTGATTTTTTATTTTTTAATGCTTCTGAGTGCCAGTGGATAAAGATGAGCCAAGAATAAGTTGATTCAAGGAAAGGGAGAAGACATGCTACAGAGGAGAACACCTCTCGCCTTGTGTCTGACAATGAAGCGCTCAGATAGGCAGCCAGAAGTGCAGTGTGGAGCAGGAGCCTGTCAGGCAGATTTACGTCAGGCTAAAGGTGGTGGAATAAAGCTGTTAATGGGGCTTACTCTTTACTGTCCATCACTCTCGACTCGCTATTGAGGCTCTGCCACAGCAAACATTCCCCACATACACACACACACCTCACAGAGACTGGGATACGGGCACATAAATCCAGTGGAACTTGTGAAAACTCTCCTATAAATTCACATTCCAAGAATTAAGGATCCTCAGATACAAGAGAATCTGTTTATATGATGAAACGGCTCCTTGTAAGGAGGATTAAATTCTTCTTACCAAGGTCAGTAGAGACTGAAAGCGCATTCCTTGTTGCCTTCCCGATCAGAGGACGAGTGACTCCTGCTCTTCCCATACAGCTGCAACAACACTATAAGAGATTTAATGCCATCCCTGACACTCACAAATTCGTCTTTGTAGGGTCACTCAATGGATTGTTGGCTGTCTAAATGGAGTATAGGCATAAAACCCGCTTCAGAAGATCAGGAGACAGAAATTGCTTGCATTTAATCTCTTGAAACCATGCACAGGTACATTTTTATCTCTAAACATATACGGTTTTTAAACTTGCATAAAGGAAATTAAGATGTATACGATATTGTACACAGAATTGACCTCAAATTCTCATTGCTGTCTGGAAATGTTTTGTTATTTTGTTTGTGTGAGTTTGTGATTTCCATTATACACAGTATGGATTCTCATTACTGTATTACAGTTCAATTACTGTACATTTTTATCAAAAAGCATTTATAAAACAAGTACAAAAATACTATCATGATAGTAATGCTTAAATTACATGAAAATAATGATGCGCTGCAGAAACTAAATGGTTCTGTCCCTTTTTCCACATAAAATCAAGTAGCACTCATTGCAAAGAAATAAATAAAACCTTTACTTTTTTGCAAAACATAACAAAAAAAAAGTTCGTTAAGGTTTGATTCGGTTTTGATTGATAAATCATTCATCCATCCATTCATTCTCCAAACCTGCTTGACCCTCACAACCATTTAAAAAAAATGAGTTTTTACTTAATTTTATTTAGTCTTCTCATTAATTATTCATTGAGACATTGCATGAAAATGAGAGGCGGGATTTACTGCGTGAACAGCCAATAATTCACCTCCATGAATTTGAGGAAAACTGACTTCATGCCCCTAAAATCACTGTGAAACCAGTTGCTTAAAAGTCATGTCCAGAATGGCTGAGAAAGAGAGATCTTTCATTATTGTCTTGGTAAATTGTTATCCACACGATATGGATTCCAGCAATGCTCTCTCTGGTAGAAAGCCTAACACTTTCTGCAAGACTGGCTCGGAAAAGTCCTAACAAAGAGGGAGAATAACAGAAGAAGACATCAGTCCTGATATAAAAGAAGAAGAAACAAGCTTCCAAACTCCTTATCTTGAGCTGAAAGTGAAGGAGACCTCACTTGCACTTGAGTGCCTTCCAAGAGATTTGTTACATTGTGAGTTTCACTCCTGCTTGGAGAACATAAGCTCACGATCGCCAGAAGGGGCCTTGCGAGGGGAGTCACCTTTGGGCCTCAGATTATATTCTTTGTCTCCATTCCAAGATTCCTTGTGCGGTCGACCGAGACTTGAAGGAGACGCAGAGGAGCACAGATGAGACGAGCAGTAGATTACAGACTGAAATGAAGAGAGAAGGCACTGAAGACTTCCCTCAAGAGAAACCCAGCGAGAGATAGCAGTCTACAGCTGAAGGCCTGGCCTCGGGTGAAGGTGAAAATGAACAGCAATAAAACTGACAGAGCTTATCTGTGTGTTGTGGAGACGAGACCTAAACCTGTTGTGCGTGCTTTGGTTTGGCTTGCTTTTACTTGGGCAGGAAACAACATGGCCACTCTTGATCTTTAACTTCTCACCTTTGACCCCAATGAATCACAAAGCTAAAAATGGAGTGTCTACCACAAGAAAAAAGGGGGGGTTGAACAGCGTGGAATAACTGTAGAAGAAGTAACTGTGCAATGTGGGGTTTTTTTTGTGTCCTATTTCTAATCTAATAAAGATGTATGGTGTTTGAAGCCAAGTTCTGCTCTGCATATTTGGATAAATCATTCCCAACAAAGCATCCTTCCGAATTATCTCCCCTGGCTGATCCGAACGTTTCACGTACACACACACACACACACACACACACAGAGAATAACATCTGATCGTAGAACCCTACACTGAAAAAAACAATGGTGTAGAAACAAAATCACTTAAAACATGCTAGTAAATTTCACAAATAACTGCAAAGAAATGGCAAGTAACGAATTGAATTAAATGTGGGATTTTTAAATAGTGTTTTCTTCTAAAACAATCCAGTAAACTTTGAAAAATATATTTTTTCACAGTTTACAAAGCTGCTCAGCCAACTCTTGTGATTTTTTTTTCTTGAGTCACTAATGTGTGTGTGTGTGTGTGTAATGGTTGAGCACAGTGGTTAATAAAGAGAAAAAAAGGCTCATTGTGGCAGCAGGGGCACTGGGGAGCTTTCTGATGATGCGTTCATTCCCCGGGATGACCTCTGACCTTTATTCAACTGTAATGAGCAGCAGGGCTGAGCGCTCTTATCTCAGACCTGTCACACAAGCACAAGGCAGTGTTGGAGAATAACGAACTGAAAGGAGTGATGGTACAACTTCATTATGTTGTTCAGCTGGAGCAACCCGATCTGACGGCAATTCGTACGAATTCTACGAGGTGGCTAACGAATTCATACGACCTCACTCGTACGAATTAGTACGATTTGGGCTAAATCGTACATATTTTACGAGTTGGCCAATTCGTATGAATTCGTACGAATGACCTACCCCTGACCCCGCCCCTAAACCTACCCATCACGTGGGTTTAGACAAATCGTGCGAATTCGTATGAGTGAGGTCGTACTAATTCGTACGAATTAGCCACTTTTTAATCACTCGTACGAATTGGTCGTGAGATAGCGTTGGCTGGAGACAGCAGCACGGCTACTTTTTTTGTCACTATTGCACACAAAGATCTTTGCGGCCGACACGCTAGATTCAGTCGGGTCAAGATAGGCATACATGCAGACTAGCATATTTGTACTGGCCATAGAGTGATTAATGTGCCTCGAAACACACCTTTGCTCAGTTCTTTGGCGCTCAATCTTTTTTTAATGCTAAAATGCATTCTCTAAGAATTTTACTGTTGGCAGTCTGATCAAATCATTGCATTGTGAGATTTTGAGTATTTCTTGAAGTGCCCTCTGTTGTATACGGCACATTTCAGCAAATGTATAGTGGTCTTCCATGTATACAGAAAATGTGTATATGTTGCATATCATACATGATACATGAGTATGCTATATATGTATACAAATATCGGTACGTTTTCAAATGTGTTTAAATTAATCAATAATCTCTTATGCTTACCAGGGCTGCATTTATTTGCTTAAAAATACAAAACAATCAGTAATATTGTGAAAAAGTATTACAATTTAAAATAACTGTTTTTTTTTTTAATATATTTTTAAATGTAATTTATTTCTGTGATCAAAGCTGTATTTTCAGCATCATTACTCCAGTCTTCAGTGTCACACGATCCTTTAGAAATCATTCTAATATGATGATTTGCTGCTCAGGAAACATTTATTATTATTATTATTATTATTAAAATATAGCAATTCTTAAGATACATCTCATTTCGTTTAATTATTTATTTATGAAGCACATTTAAAAACAACGCAGTGTTGACCTGTACCGATCATTATACTCAAATAAAAACAGAACAGATTATAATCTATAAAATAACGAACACAAAACTAAATAATTAATTGAAAACCAACATAAAAAAAATGTTTTAAGCTTTGATTTAAAAATGGAGAGTGATGGCACCGGTCGGATCGATACCGGTAGGCTATTCCAGAGTGTAGGCCTGCTATCACAAAAGGTCGGTCTCCTCGATGTTTCAGCCGAGATCTACGGACCGAGAGCAATCCAAGCTTGCCAGACCTAAGTGACCTAGATGGGTTATGAGAACGTAGTATGTCAGATAGATAGGCTGGTGCTTTATTGAAAAATCTGTCAAACTGGGGTCAGAGAATATTACCCAGAGGGAAGTATTATAAGCATTCCTTTAATCAAAAGGGGCATTATTAGGCTTTCAGTCAAACGCTCAGCTGATACACTGTCCTGCTGTGGAGTTGATCTTTATCTCGGTGAAGACATTTGCGGACCATATCAACTGATACAGAAATCTGCTTCTCTTTTAAATGTGTTGAAGAGACCTAGTGTGGATGTTCAGTTAATGACGGCTTAAAGCTGCAGTATGGAACGTTTGCCCTCTCTATCGCCATCTTTGAAACATAAAATTGTTGTTTTAAGAGTTTTTTTTATGTGGGTTATGCTTCGGCACTGCGTGTGTGTGAATCTGTAGTCACCACATCAGAGTTGATCTGTCATTGTACATCAACATGACAATTACAGTAGAAGTACACTCACCTAAAGGATTATTAGGAACACCATAATAATACTGTGTTTGACCCCCTTTCGCCTTCAGAACTGCCTTAATTCTACGTGGCATTGATTCAACAAGGTGCTGAAAGCATTCTTTAGAAATGTTGGCCCATATTGATAGGATAGCATCTTGCAGTTGATGGAGATTTGTGGGATGCACATCCAAGGCACGAAGCTCCCGTTCCACCACATCCCAAAGATGCTCTATTGGGTTGAGATCTGGTGACTGTGGGGGCCATTTTAGTGCAGTGAACTCATTGTCATGTTCAAGAAACCAATTTGAAATGATTCGAGCTTTGTTACATGGTGCATTATCCTGCTGGAAGTAGCCATCAGAGGACGGGTACATGGTGGCCATAAAGGGATGGACATGGTCAGAAACAATGCTCAGGTAGGCCGTGGCATTTAAACGATGCCCAATTGGCACTAAGGGGCCTAAAGTGTGCCAAGAAAACATCCCCCACACCATTACACCACCACCACCAGCCTGCACAGTGGTAACAAGGCATGATGGATCCATGTTCTCATTCTGTTTACGCCAAATTCTGACTCTACCATCTGAATGTCTCAACAGAAATCGAGACTCATCAGACCAGGCAACATTTTTCCAGTCTTCAACTGTCCAATTTTGGTGAGCTCTTGCAAATTGTAGCCTCTTTTTCCTATTTGTAGTGGAGATGAGTGGTACCCAGTGGGGTCTTCTGCTGTTGTAGCCCATCCGCCTCAAGGTTGTGCGTGTTGTGGCTTCACACATGCTTTGCTGCATACCTCGGTTGTAACGAGTGGTTATTTCAGTCAAAGTTGCTCTTCTATCAGCTTGAATCAGTCGGCCCATTCTCCTCTGACCTCTAGCATCAACAAGGCATTTTCGCCCACAGGACTGCCGCATACTGGATGTTTTTCCCTTTTCACACCATTCTTTGTAAACCCTAGAAATGGTTGTGCGTGAAAATCCCAGTAACTGAGCAGATTGTGAAATACTCAGACCGGCCCGTCTGGCACCAACAACCATGCCACGCTCAAAATTGCTTATATCACCTTTCTTTCCCATTCTGACATTAAGTTTGGAGTTCAGGAGATTGTCTTGACCAGGACCACACCCATAAATGCATTGAAGCAACTGCCATGTGATTGGTTGATTAGATAATTGCATTAATGATAAATTGAACAGGTGTTCCTAATAATCCTTTAGGTGAGTGTATGTCCTGCTAGGCATATATGCCCAAAAAATTCATCTGAACAAGTAGCGTATCTGCCGCTTTTTTTCCTGACCAAATAAAAACGTAAATGTTTTCACATAAATCCCGTTTAGATCTAATGATTGCTCAGTCAGATCAGACCACCCATTGCAAATTAGCTATCTATTGAGCTAGCATCTCTGTGTCAGTCTTCAGTCCCTACAGATCTCAGAGTTGCCAAGACCTCTAGAAAGCTAGGAACTTATTTACTCTAGCACAGGCTCTGTCGCGCTCCTTTCTGACTGGAGGGTCTCCGCAGCTCGAGGTTTTCCTGCTTTTGGTTGATTCCCCAGATGTCTTTGCTTGTTTTTGTAGACCTTTCTAGATTAAAATCAGCATCTGCATTCTCAGAACACGCCATATTGTAGCCGGGTCTTCTTCTTTCCGTTTACTGACGTGACGTAACCATGCCAAGACCAATGAAGTTCGTCTAAAGTTACTGCAACTTTAAACTTCAGTTTGTGCCTTACACAAAGCTATTAGATGGCTCCAGAAGACTTGGTAAATAGAGCTTAAGGCATATAGATTATGATATTTTATGGTGATTTTGCATGTGTTTCAAAGCTTTTGAAATCCTTGTTCATTGTATTAAAAAGAGCAGCCATTACATTATAAATGTATCTCTAAAGTGTTCTAGAATTCTTTGAATTACAATTTGGCATCCTGTTTGCTTCTTTATTTTCAGGAATTGAATTGGCATTCAATTTGACCGTTCGCAAAGTCCCGCCCCCTTCGGTTACTGTTGCTATGTCCGACAAGCCATGCCGCTCTCACGCCACACATCATGTTCTCTGTACAAAAATACTGTACTAATGTATTGTTTTGCACAGTAGTACAAAAATACTGAACTAATGTATTTACTAATGTAAATACCATTTCATGTCTCTTTAACACGTCGTGACTGATCGCTGTAGCACCTCAGTTAAAGCTGCTCGTGAACCGATCATCTCTTCCGACTAGTTCATTTAAAGCATGATAGAAACATGAATGAACATCAGAAGGAACGTTGTTTCGACCACGAAAATGTACGTCAGGATACATCGTTTTTCAAGCTCAAGTCCACCGGCATTATTATTTATTGTAGATAGAGGCAGATGTGAATAAACAGCAGTCGGACTGAGCCGAGATCAGCTGGGCAATAACACTCTCCATCAGTGTGTGTCCTCCTGTCTCTCCTGGGCTCTGTCTTTAATAAGGGATAATGGTTCATCGGGCACCGTTTCCTACAGGCAGGCTTAAAAGACATTTTCTCCTTATTACATGCATGATTTTAACTGATCCCAGAAAAGCAAACAAGTGTGGTCCCAGCGGAGCGCTCCCATTTGAACTGCACTGAGACCAGCCGGAGGGGATGGAGGTGGGTGGGGTGGGTAGGTGGTTTGGGGCAGGAGACACAATGGTGCCCTTTGTTTTGGGAGGTGAGCGAGAACAAGTCTCACGGGCACACACATCATTTAGCAATGCATCCAATTTTCTCTTTAACACAGCTGATTTATGAACATCTGAACTGAGATGCTTCATTTGTGCCGGGTAATACTGCATCGAAGGCAGTGTACCGAACATACACGTTTTTTTTTTTTTTTTTGCGCTAGGTCTCTTGACTCAGTGGAAAATGCATCTCTGGATCCCACATCCAACTCACATCATCAGCAATATTTAAAGAGCAATGAAAATGACGAAAGTGAGGTTTTAAAGGGCAGGCAGGCTGTCTGTCTTGAAACGACCGAGGAGAAAAGACATTCAGCGTGAGCACTTCTGCTTTCATTCTGTTGAGTTTGGACCCGAGCGGCTGCATTGGATCATCAGCAGATGTCAAAGTCTCCTGTCATCTGCCAAGAGAAATGGGAACAGAAAAATGAAGTGATGAAGGGAAAAATGAAGGGATAGGGAGAGAGAGAAAGCTGAAGGTCACTGTCTGGAGAGGAAGTGGAGATAATGCCGAGACTCGGAGGAAAGATGAATGCTGTGCTGAAGTTATATTTAGTTATTTCTCACAAATTTTGACTGACGCATAAGCATAAGCTGTGATGGACATGGCGTAATTACTTTAAACAGTTTACCGTAATCTCCTCAGCTTTTTTATTGTTTCTCTATGTAAACATGCACTAGACAGACATCTGACCATTGCTCTGCATATCACATCTTGTTCAGCACCTCGCACTCGAGACCCTGCCATCTCTGACACTCATCAGCACCGTGGCCATTACTGTAATATTGTGCAGCAGCTTGTGTTTTCCCTGCTGAAAAATCCAGCATTGCTGATCACCAGCATAAGGTATGTTTTGGATGCTGGGACCAGCATGGGTTGCTGGTTTGGTGGTCCCCATGATAGGAAGCAGGGAGAGTCTGTGGACCAGCTACACCAGCTCAGTTTTGCTTGAGAACAGACTATGCAAGTCCACCATCTAGATTCTAGGCCCTCTCTAAATCCCGCTCTAACCAGTCTAGACCAACATGGAATTTAAGCTGGTTTATGCTGGATTTTTCAGCAGGGTTTAAAGCAACACAAAGTAACGTTTCCTCTGCGGTCGTCCTACAGGTTGGAAGTTGATTGTCCATTACGGCTGTGGTAAATAATTTAGCCTACCGCATCCTAATGTCGCACGCACGCTCGCTCGCTGTTTATCCAGCACCGGCTTTGGAATGATCGATGTCCACAGACAAGGTAGAGTATGTTGCATGATTTCATGAAAGTATGATGTATTGCGACATCAGAAACGAAGAAAAAGAAAATGACTATTGTAACGCTTGACGTAAAGCAAGTCAAATTTGTAGTTTTCTTATGTCTCATTAGAACTACAGAAACGCGACCCGATCTGGCAAACTTGCATAGCGCGGTTATAGCAGATATAGGACCGCAAAGCGAATCCAGAAGTGCCTTTCACCCTGTTACGACTTAATGAACCACTGAAACGATTTTGGAAACATTATTTTAAGGTAAAAAAATCTTACTTAGTGCTGCTTTAAAAGCAAAAACTTGTTCTGTGTGATCGTCCGCTTACACCTGTTACTCAGATGTAAAAAAAGAAGAAAAAAAAAGAAAAGTTAGATTGGACAGATTGCACGCTTCTCCTCATCCAGGTGGATGAATAAAAACTGATGATTGACATCACAGAGATTACCGGTATTTTGGTACAGATGTGTGAATGACATCTCACCAGTAAAAAGACAAAACACCATTGCTTGTGTTAACAGCATATGAAGTAAGATATATTTACTGGAAAACAAATCTGGCCATTTTACGATAATTTACCGGGTTTAATGTGCGAAAGGAGCTATAGAGGGTTTGCGTTGACGTCACTCTCCCGCTGGAACACACTCCCTCAGCCGGACTGAGTGGCAGAAGAGCTGCTGTGTGACTGGATTTAATAGAGGAAACTGCGTAAACACGAGGGTAACAAACCGGAGTAAAGATAGTTTGAGGTTTGATTTTCAGTTTTCGTTTCGCTGTGGTCCTGCAGTGCGGTGTCGTGGACATGCAAATAATATCTCATGTCGTTACTCATGATTTGTGAATTTGTGTTACAGTGTTTCTGCGGGTCAAAATATATATTTTTTTAATTTAAAAAAAAAAATGTAATTGGGTATAGCTCCAAAAGTCGGTCACTTAGGAGTCTGAACCCAGTGTCACCTTGACATGCTCGATTTGTGAATTTTTTCACAGCAAAGCTCTTGTCTGTAAAACGTTCGCTAAGTCCGGTAGACAGGAATGTGGAAAATAGGCGTTTTTCATGTTTAAACAATGGATATTAACAATTTATAATAAACACACACTGCTGGATTACAAAAACACTTGTTTTAGATTGAACCTGATTTGTGAAAACTTTCACAGATCAGTTTGGGTCAGTTAACCCCTCCCTGCGTGGTTTACAAGGTCATTCTGATTTGTGAAAACTTTCACAGATCAGTTTGGGTCAATTAACCATTCCCTGAGTGGTTAACTAGATCATTCTGATTTGTGAAAACTTTCACAGATCAGTCTGGGTCAGTTAACCCTTCCCTGAGTGGTTAACTTGGTCATTCTGATTTGTGAAACCTTTCAGATGTCAGTTTGGGTCAGATAACCTTTCCCTGGTTGGTTAACTAGGTCATTCTGATTTGTGAAACCTTTCACATATCAGTCTGGGTCAGTTAACCCTTCCCTGAGTGGTTAACTGGGTTATTCTGTTTAAACCTTTCACATATCAGTTTGGGTCAGTTAACCCTTCCCTGAGTGGTTAACTAGGTCATTCTGATTTGTGAAACCTTTCAGATGTCAGTTTGGGTCAGATAACCCTTCCCTGGTTGGTTAACTAGGTCATTCTGATTTGTGAAAACTTTCACAGATAGGTTTGGGTCAGTTAACCCCTCCCTGAGTGGTTAACTTGGTCAGGGAAGGGTTAACTGACCCAAACTGACCTGTGAAAGTTTTCACAAATCAGAATGACCAAGTTAACCACTCAGGGAAGGGTTATCTGACCCAAACTGACATCTGAAAGGTTTCACAAATCAGAATGACCAAGTTAACCACTCAGGGAAGGGTTAACTGACCCAAACTGATCTGTGAAAGTTTTCACAAATCAGGTTCAATCTAAAACAAGTGTTTTTGTAATCCAGCAGTGTGTGTTTATTATAAATTGTTAATATCCATTGTTTAAACATGAAAAACGCCTATTTTCCACATTCCTGTCTACCGGACTTAGCGAACGTTTTACAGACAAGAGCTTTGCTGTGAAAAAATTCACAAATCGAGCATGTCAAGGTGACACTGGGTTCAGACTCCTAAGTGACCGACTTTTGGAGCTATACCCAATTTAAAAAAAAAAATATATATATATATATATATTCAGTGGCGGAGCCAGAGGGGGGTCCGGGGTGGCACTGGACACCCCTGACATGCGATTGGCCACCCCGGGTGCCACCCCAAAATTTTATTTGCTACTGGCAGTTGCTGATGCTGATTTAAAAAAAAAAAAAAAAAAAACGTTCGCCGGCAGCGCGGCGCGCGCACTTCACCGAATAGGAAAACATCATATTTGAAGTAAGCTTTTAAGGTTTAGCATCACGGTGGTTTGCTCCATGCCATCACTATAGGACTATAAAGCTTTATGGGTGTAGGGTGTTGATGGACTCGATCTACTGTGTTTTGATCATCATTATGAATCTTATCTAGATGTAGTCTTTGATAAAAATGCGATTTTCTCAGCTTTTTGCTCATGTTGCTTTTTATGAAACTTGCCAACATTCAAGTGTTGATTAAAAAAAAAAAAGACGCACGAAGCTAGAATAACATTATTTTTTTTGTTTTTGTTTTAAAAGCACAGGGTTTGTTCTTTCTTTTGGTATGTTCAGATATTCATACAACAAAATATTCTAGGGTGCCATGAAATTGTGAAAATTAACAAAACCACATTGTTTTTATACTGGCGAGAAAGAGTTAAATGTTGGTAATTGGATGATGATAAGAATATGAATATGATTGGAATCATATTTTAAATTTGTCATATTTTTGAACTGGGTTAATTAAACATGAAAAGAAAGGGAGAGATATCAGAGTTATTTTAAAATAAGCACAAACATAGTCCAGTCATTTTATGAAAAAAAGGTTGAACAAATAGCAACAGAAGCAAACTCAACAAAATAATTTTGTATCCTCATTATGTCCTGAGTAAGGAAACAAAGTCCCTAAGAATCCCATTTGGGGAAAGTTTCGAAATCTGTTTCTGGGGATTCACTTTTTATTTTACTTACCTTTTGTCTTCTGCATTCTCCTTACCCTTGTCTCCTGTTCTTCCCTTAGACTCGTCCCCCAGAAACAGTCGCACAGACCCAGCCCCAAACCCCATCTCTTAATAATTAAAAAAGGCTGGTTTCTAAAGTACTTCTTCCTGCCTCTATGTATTAATGCTCATGGGTAGCCTAAATTGGTTCCATTCAGACTTAAACATTAAGTATTTTACTGTTATGTGTCAACAAGATTCAACAAGACATTTTCACCTGGCTAGACCCAATGTTTAGATCTGTTGTGGTATTTATGCAAATTAGCACGTACGTAATTAGATTATGCACGGTTTGTCCATCTTAACACACCATTTAAAAAAACTTGGAATACATGTTTTGTTTGTCTTGATGCAAGTAATCAACTCAGTAATTTTCATGGTGATATCTAAAGGTTAAACTTTTTACCCTATTCTCGTAAGAAAAAGAATGAATAGGCGTATGAATAGGCTATATTTGTTTTTTTTTTTCCCTAAACTTTCCCTAATGGGATTCTTTGGGACTTTTTTTTCCTTACTCAGGACATATTGAGGATACAAAATCAGTTGAGTTTGCTTGTTGCAATTTGTTCAAGGTTGACCCCCATTTTGGCTTAAAATGACTGGACTAACAGGCAGATCAGGTGCAAACAGACCCCCCAGCCCTTGCATCACCACTGGCTAGTCAGAGTCAGTGTGGTCCGACTTCAGAACCAGCAACAGGTCAGAGCATCTACCAGACACAGGCAGTCAATCACATCTCACCAGACACAGGCACAGGCAGACACAGGCAGTCAAACCCAACTCAGGAATTTAAGTTGAGATGATTTTGCCAGATTAAAAGGATAGTTCACCCAAAAATGAACACACACATTTTTTTTTATAAATTACATAATTAGAATTAGAATTATTATAAATTATTATAAAGAAAAATTATGTTGTATTTAATCTTCCCAAGATAAGATTTTATATGATGGGCAATACAATTGTTTGACTTTTTCAAGGACATGTCTGCTTGATGCCTGCTGTATCTAATAAAATATAAAATAAAATAAAATAAAAAATAAAATAAATTTTTGGTAAATGTGAGTTTTTTTGTAAATAAATGCAGCAGTTCATAACAGACACATGTAGTATCTTATCTACTTGGTGCTTCAGCTTTGTTTTCTGCAAATATTTTGGATGTTCAACACTTATAGACACAAACAGAGTGACCCAATTCCTTCCACAAGCTTTTCCACTGTGTGTGTGTAGCCTACTGTGTACCCCCGAAAGTAGCAGTGGCCACCCCCTGGCCACCCCATGTATAAAACTCTAGTTCCGCCACTGTATATATTGACCCGGAGAAACACCGTTACACAAATTCACAAATCATGAATAACGACATGAGATATTATTTGCATGTCCACGACACCGCACTGCGGGACCACAGCGAAACGAAAACTGAAAATCAAACCGCAAACTATCTTTACTCCGGTGTAAAACCGACTATTATCAGTTTAAACTAAAGGTTGGACTCGATATAGTGTTCATTACAACTTAATAAAGATCCAGTGATCCGTGGATATTGACATGCAGCAGGAATCGTGTTTTCTGACATTTATGTGCCTGATTTAGACACCGGGGAAATCCATAAAGCAAATTTGCCTGTGAACGCTTTATATAAATACATTATAGCAAGGTCTAAATCCGGGTAATCACTCATATCAATGTTACTGACTGTATATATACGTATATCATCATATCATCCAGCCCTAAAACTTGTATAGTTTTTTCGTCAGCGTTTATTTAAAAACATCCGCAGAATATACGATGGTAAATATTTTATTGATGAGTTGTCAATACAATATATAACAATACAATATATAGGGTATGATTTTACCCCTAAATTCATCATATTGAAAATGAAAACTGCAAATCCACCTTTCGCTGCCTGGATCCAGTTGTTTCTGTGAATTGCAGCGATCCATTTGCTTCTCTGTTCTGTAGCTTTCGGCAGTCTGTAAAAATATTCCTCAGATTTCTTGTTAAATCTAGTTACCCAGTCAATCGCAAAGCAAATGTGTTTTGTATGTTTTTCGCAGCATTCACGCTTAACAAATGCTGCCACTCAGTGCGTGTAACCGCAGTCACTCCGGCCGACGGTGACGTCACACGCATAACCTCTACTGAATCATGCTAAAAAAGATACTTAATAACATTTGTATAGATATTCATATGATTTGTTCAGTTTTGAAAGAACATTTATGTCTTGTGTTTTCTATCTTTGTTTTCCGAAGAAAATGTGGAAATGGATAACTCTGTCATGCACAATGCTGTGTTGTGGGTCGTTGTCCGGTTATTGCTAGGTGGTTGCTTACTGGCCCAAGTCAATAGAGCCCCTCCTTAAGTCCATCCATCCATTTTCCAAACTGCATGTCCTATGTAGGATCACGTGGATGCTAGAGCTTTCCTCATCACTTTGGGACATAGGCAGAAAAAACACCCTGGATGGATGGACAGTCCATCACAGCTCCATCCTTAAAGGTGCAGTCTATAAGAATGACAACTATTGGTCGAAATAGGTACTGCAGTCCAATTCAAAATATCGGAGATCGTCGTTTCTCCCGCCTGCTCCTCAGACTGGACGGCACTCACACGGGTTGCCAGTTTGAGCACACGCAACAGGAACGAGCGCAATGGACAATTAATATTGGCAAATTGGCAACGTGCAATATCACAGACCAAAACTAAAACAAACATTCCAGCCTGGAAACGCACATTTCAAAGTAAAATAACTGCTGTAGAAGTGTTATTCAGAGAAACGAGTATGTGAACTTAGCATGTTTCCTCAATATATGCAAACATATTATGGTATTTTTATGCTTTAGTAGAGTGAAAAAGTTACATACAGCACCTTTAAAAGAATAGTCTACCCAAAAATGAAAATGGACTTGGCAGGCACTACTAAAAATATGTATATTGATAAAGCAAAACATAAAATGTTCCTCCTTTTTTCTCTTGGCTGATACTAGCATCATGAGACAGAAGCTCAAGGATATGAGAACAAGTGATGGCCAAGTTCAACAGGCCATTATTTAGCAGCGGAGAGAAAGACATGAGTGTGCCACACAGGGATGCCAGGGAAACCCTTGCCAGGCTGACAACATCTAATCCCAAAACCTCAAGCACCTTTCTCGTGCCAACCTCTGGGTGGGCACTCCTGGGTGGGTCTCAAGCACATATGTGTGTGTGGAAGGAAAACACGCTTCAGACACAGGATGATACCTACAGGAGTGTTTAACACAAACCCCAGGCCCTTTTCCCCTCTCTCTTTATAGACGTTACAACACTAACTACAGCGATTAAGTCATTGCAGTCCAGCTGATCATGGATCAGATCTCAACTGACAAGAAATGAAGTCACCTAGACTGAGATACGGCTTAAAATTGAGACTGCGATTATCAGCACACAATGCAAACAGATGCTACTGTATCGCTAATGCTAGTGTTTGGTGAATTTGTTTGCCATCTTCAATGTTTTTGTGTGTGTGTGTGTTTTTTTTTTATTTAAATAAACCATTTAGGGCCAGATTTACTTACAGTTTGCGTCAGCACAAACCCTCTTTTGGTGTTAAACTCTCTTGGTAACCCTCTTTTGGTGACTTCTGCCAGGATTTAGTAAAGACACGCAGTGAAAAATTAGCGCTGAAAAGGAGTGAACAGGGTTATTTTTGCGGCTGAGCTTTCAGAGCTTTTCATAAATGCAGGTGAGTAAACGGCAGACAAGCAGTTCTTGAATCTTGGCTGGTGTATAGCTTGTGTTCTTCTCTTTAGCAGGTTTTGTGAGGATCTCTTCTGTGACTGGAGGAATGAGGAGAGGAGAGCACACACTAAAGCAGGTAAGCAGTGTGTTTCCACACTGAAGGAGGACTCAGATTTGTGTGTGTTCTTATAGCGCTGAGTCCTGCAGTGATGAGGAGAGAGGGAGCGCTGTGTGTCTGTGACTGTGGCATCCCAGCTAATGCCTGGTACACATTCTACTATTTTGGGCTGTCCCAGACGAAAGATGACCAATCGTGGTGATTTCTGTGGTCGTGGCTCCTAAACGCTGGTCCTACGTCGTACAGTGGGAGAGGTTTAAAGACGCCTGTTGTCACGGTCTTGAGACCAAAGATAGCCTGCGATAATTTACTGACAGTGTCAAAACTTTAACATGATCATCTCACAGTGTGTTTGCTGCTACGACCTACATCTACTGACTAGCCATTTAAAGTGCATCATCAAATTGCGTATTGATCAATGTGACATGGCAATAAATCTTAAAACTATAACCTCGAGCTCCATTTGCAAGATTGGCATGCCATGTTGGCCTGTTTTCCCTATAGACCGCGTCCATATTCTCCTCTTTCACTTCCTTCTCTTTTTTTCAGAGCACATAAAAACTACAATTGCCAAAGTGTTTGCAAAATAATATAAACGGAGTGTTTAATGTTCATATAACCAAAAAAATTGGTAAAAATGTTTCTTATTTGTTAGCTGGGATCATGTCTTTACACAGAACAGCCTATCATGCATGTCCAAGCACAATGGGTCTCATTCAATAATAATTGCGTGGATTGTTTCGTATTTTGTTTCCACGGTAGAACTAATTTACAACACGTTGTTACACACATGAATTTGTTCTTAAAATCGTTCTGATGTTAGTGAATTTGGAGTATTGTAAATGAGCTAAATATAGTGCACGAGATTAGTCATTTGCATGAAACACGCCCAAACCATCTTATTATTTAATGATTTTATTATATGATTTTATATATGGATTCTATAATACAATTAATGCAACATACTTAATATAATTATAGTCGTGTTAGGATGAAATATAACTTCTTAACACAATTATATTGGCGTACAGAGTAAGTGATTTTTGCGAACGTGTGGTTTCAGTTGTTGCTATATTTTTTCGTAAATTTCAACGCTATCTCACGACCAATTCGTACGAGTGATTAAAAGGTGGCTAATTCGTACGAATTCGTACGATTTGTCTAAACCCACGTGATGGGTAGGTTTAGGGACAGGGTCAGGGGTAGGTCATTCGTACGAATTCAGTAACTCGTAAAATATGTAGGAATTAGCAAAAATCGTACGAATTTGTACGAGTGAGGTCGTATGAATTCGTACGAATTAGCCACCTCGTAAAATTCGTACGAATTGCCGTGAGATCAGGCTGTACATTTAGAATACATTTTATGACATTTTTGGTGAATCGTGATTTGTCCTTAAAATCGTTCATACGCACATTTCACACACAAATTTGTGCGTATGCATGCTTGGTGAATGAGACCCAATGTTTTTGCCAATGTATGTGTCCAAAAGTCCATGTTGGTAGGCCTACCATTAATATTTTTTCTACTTTTGTTAGTGGAATGAAATTAATCTTTCTCTGAAGAATCAATGTTCAATGGCACTAAGCTTGGAAAAGTTTGAAACAAAACATACGCACACAATGGCATGGGTCATTTACACCCACATCTATTTTTGTTGTGTGTGGGCGGTGTGTAGCACCTCTGGACGCTTTGTTTGAATGAGGGTTTGACTTTTGTTTTTCTTGGCTTAACCGTGTGAGAGTGTATATCAGCGTGCGTGTGCGTAGTCTTAGTCTACACGTTGTAGACTCAAAATTCTATCATCACTCAGAGTTTATGTGAACAGCCGGCGCTGGCTCGGTCCACATCCTGGGAAAGTGACTGGGATCGGAAGCGGCTCAGACTGGGAACGTAAACACACACACTACAACACACACTGCCAAGCTCCACAGAACTCTCACCCTTAAATAAATACATGCTGAACGTAATACAATGCACACTCTAGCAGGCTGTCACATTTATTAAAAAGCAGCTTTTAGACTTGAGCTTTATTGCTTTACATTGCAGAGTGAAAGCAGCATTCACTTACTGTGTGACGCGTGCATATGGCCTGCACATGTACACACATAACAATCACACATGCTATTAGCTGTCAGAGCCATATTCAATGCTTCTGATTTTACTGCTGCTACATATTAATGTTTCTAATATTTAGGCTTAGGGGTTTTGGAAAAAGTGGAGTTAGCAAAGTGACTTAGCAATCACAGCAACACCGTAGCAATGCGGTGGCTAGTCTTGCTAACACCACTCACATTTTCTTCACAGTTCAATGTACCTGTTTTCTTTTTTTATTACATCACATTAGTGCAAGGTTCCTCAAATCCAGCCCTGGAGGGCCACTGTCTTGCAGAGTTTAACTCAAACCATCATGAAACCCACTTACCTGCAATTTTCTAGGCTGCGTTTAACTCCACTTTTAGACTTGCACTCGCCGAAACTTCGCGAAGCACTTCCCTTAGGGAGAATCACCACCGCCATTTTGTGGAGCGTTCAACTTTGTCAAGTGGGACGAGGGAAGTTTATTTGGACAGACCCTCGATTTTGACAGAAGGAGCAAGTCTAGTCAATATGTACACTTCTGGCATGACCATAGACCACAATGCAACATGATGGTGACGTCACAGCAGATCAAACTTAATTTACCCCCACCTCACACAACTCTAGTGTATGGTTTTGTTTTAGTTATTTTGACATTTAACTGCATTTAATACTTGTAGCTACAGTTTTTTTTCACACAGAACGTGTTTTTCCGTTCCAACGTAGTGCTTTCCCATTATTTATCACTGTAAACACGCGCTAGACGGATGTGAATAACCGTTAGGCTCGTGAATGACGCGGCACTCTAAAAACGCGGCGCTCAAGTTAAAATCAGTTCAACTTTAAAAAAAACTTATCCCGAGGCCTTGTTTTTTCCCCTATTTCACTGCCCGCATCGCAATATGATGATAACAATACAATGAACTAGGCTATAAGGGCTCCGCGTTTTTGCTTTGAAAAAGTTAATTAGTTCATTGTATTATAATTTTCTTTTGTTTATTTTTGTATATGTTATATTTAATATACATATATGCATATATTCATATTTAATATTTGTTCATATTTAATTTAACAGCCCAAGCATTTACATACAGCCCTATCATGGTGTGTAAAACAACTAAAACAAGGTAAAAAAAAAACTATAAATAATAAATCAGCTCCATATCAGATTCCAAGTGATCAAGGGTTTAGGGTGGTCCATTTAAACACATTGAAAGGGTTCCACGAGTAGTGGGCACTCGTGCAACGTAAGCAATGATGTACATCCGAGTGAGGGAAGATAGCGAGGGGAGGGCATAACAAATTGAAAAATCTGAAGACATTAACTCGCTTGTTCAGGTATGTTTGATTAGGGTTGGAACTATATGAGAACTAGTTGGCACTGCCCAGCCGGATTTGAGGAACCCTGCATTAGTGTGCAAGATTGACCTCTTGTCTGTATGAAATAATCATATGAAACAAGTATAAATATCATCACAGAGAGCCATTGTATAACCTCACACAAGATTTTTTTTTTTCATTCCAGCATTAAAGCTACTGTATTATAATTTGGCCTATTCATATATAATGCAATGATTCATTTTAAGGATTTGCGTGCAGAGAAATATATGTGCAGCCACTAGTTTTTTTTCCCACATCGCAGTGAACTATACCTTACTGTTTACCTTTAAAATCACTTGAGAGTCTAAATCACTCATTGTGGGTTTTGTGAATGCTGACTTTACCTCTGAAATGTTCCATTCCTAAGAGTTTTTACTACATTTCTCATAAATTACCTTTAATTTCATATTATTGTTGGGCATTAATCATATCTATTATGGCATAATTACTTAAGTTTTCCACCATGTGTCAACATTCTTTAACTGTTTTACATGATCATTTACTGTAAACGTCTGAGTGAGAAAGATCTACTGTAGCCACTTATGAACTAACAAAGAGAAGGCAGACCACCCAATATATTGACATAAAAGAGGCATTATAAAACTGATATTCCCAACTAGTTCTCTAAGATTTTGATTGAATGAGACATTAAACTCTGAAAAATAAAGGTTCGGTTTCGTGATGAACCTTTAACTTACAGTAGCTACGTGGGATCTTTCCATTCCACAAAAGGAACTTTATAGTGGAGAAAAGTTCTTTTGATTTTTTAAATGTTCCTCAAACTAAGAAAAATAGTTATTTTAAGGACTGTTCACTGATAAATAAATAACGTTTTTTCAGGAACCAAAAATGGTCTTCCTATGGCATCGCTGTGAAAAACACCTTTTGGAACTTTTTTTTAAGAGTGTAATGAACTATTTCTTGGGTGAAGAATTGTTTATTGTTTGTATTGTCATCAATAAATCTAAAAAAAAAATTATGTTATTTTTCAATCTTATTGCAATTGCTGCCATTTTATAAAACCAAAGCCACTCCAAGCATGTGTGAAAGTGATTTTACCATGGGTTTTAGTAAAGCAACTTATCTTTATAGCTAAAACACCTTTTCCTTGTGGTAAAATCATTGCAGCACATTGGCTGCTTATTATGTAGCCAATATTATGTGTAGACTGGTTTGAACTGATATTAACAATGGCCATTGAGTGACTATAGTGTGTGTAGGTCTGTGTGTTCATTTTTGCAAATTCGATGGTGTGTCTATGATCGTTTTAGAGGAAGTATTGGCAAAAAGCCTGAGGTTATGAATCTAATTATACCATAAATTAGGTCTTTTGTGCTTTGTGCCTCTGTAGTGAGTTTTCTGCTGGGTAATGCGATTTTGTTTTTACAGTTTAGTAGAGAATAAATCATGCAGCTATGGCTGTCTACCAGAACATGGAAGTCTAGCCACTGGGGACAAAACCTACACACACAGTCACAGAAATACCCTCAACTAACAAGCTTTTAACTTGGCAGAGATGGACAGCTCATGAAGGCAGTTCATAAGACGAAAGACTAGATTATTAACTTTTAGTGTAAGCGTCTGTTTGGTAAATCTGTGGACGGTGAACTAATCTGTGTTGTTTGGAAGACACCGGGAATCATTCAAATGCGTTCAGGGAGTGTTTTAATGCAGTTCCATGTTTTCAAGACGTGAAGGCGACTCACTTGAATACACATTACTCTCTTGATAGAATGTAAAGGTGAATGATTTTGGGATCTGAAGGAGCGTTTGGACCTGGAAACTTTGATGCGTGATGTCAGACTTAACCATATAATCAGAGTCATGTGTTGATAGTACTGCAGCTTTTATTCTCAACCTGTGGTTTACTTATGGTTGTCTCTGCATATTAAGCTGAGATAGATTCAAGTAATTGAATATGGGGGGAAAAAAAAAATGCACACTTCACTTTTAACAGATAAAAGAGGATTCCACGTTGACACAAGGAGTCTAATGCTGGGCAAGTGGGCATTAAAACATCTGAATGAATACTTATGTGTATTCAACAATGGAGTTCTAATGGTCCTGGACGTCTATGACCCAAGTTAACAGAGCCTTCCTGAATCATACATCTAACGAATGCGTCTGTGGAGGAACCATTACCAGGGACCGTAGTGATTTGTGCCTTCTAAATCCTTCCCATAAATCTTGAGCCCGCCAGTCCCCTTATTCCAGACTACTGCAGATTTCACGAACACGCTCACCCTGTGAAACCTTACTCCACGTCCTCTGCATAGTCGCCCACTAAATTAGTCAGCTACTAAAGCTTTAGGTGCAGTAATTCGGCCCAGTTCAGTAGCATCAGTGAGGGATTCAGTGGCTGTGGGAACGGGGTGAATTCCGGGGGATAACGTTTTAACCTGTGCGTGAAATCTAATATTGGATGGAATTTTAAACATGCCGTCGACTTCAATAGGGATGCAAAGAGAGAGTGTTTCTTGCATTAAACAGACAGTCTGTGGAGGTGAATCACGTGTGTTTAAGCTGTGGAGGAAGCCGTGTTTGTATGGGGGCTGGAGGTATTCCCCCTTCTGTGTTTGTGGCCTGAAATAAAAAGCTAATAGGGAGCCACAAAAATCTCATTTGGCTTTAATTATAGGGCCGTGAATGAGGAAGGTGGATTTACTGCCTTGCTGTGAGGTGGCTCATTCTCTCTCTCTCTCTCTCTCTCTCTCTCTCTCTCTCTCTCTCTCTCTCTCTCTCTCTCCTCTCTCTCTCTCTCTCTCTCTCTCTCTCTCTCTCTCTCTCTCTCTCTCTCTCTCTCTCTCTCTCTCTCTCTCTCTCTCTCTCTCTCTCTCTCTCTCTCTCTCTCTCTCTCTCTTTCTCTCTCTCTCTCTCTCTCTCTCCTCTCTCTCTCTCTCCTCTTCCTCTTCCTCTCCCTCCCTCTCTCTCTCTCTCTCTCTTTCTCTCTCTCTCTCTCTCTCTCTCTCCTCTCTCTCTCTTCCTCTTCCTCTTCCTCTCCCTCCCTCTCTCTCTCTCTCTCTCTCTCTCTCTCTCTCCTCTCTCTCTCTCTC